>JAMPIV010022007.1:0-350542 GCA_024509875.1 Oreohelix idahoensis | reverse complement strand
CTTGGCAGTCTATATCATCTCCACAGAACTCAATTTGGCAATCTGTATCATCTCCTAGGATTTTTGTAACCTATTATTCACAAAACTCAACTTGACAGTCTATATCATCTCCTAGGATTTTTGTAACCTAAACTATTCACAGAACTCAACTTGGCAGTCTACATCATCGCCTAGGATTTTTGTAGCCTAAACTATTCACAGAACTCAACTTGGCAGTCCATATAATCTCCATGTAATTTTTGTACAAAATGTTACATAATATTTAAAATGTGCAACATTGCTTTGTTCTGTGCATAAATAAATAAATATAGGTAAATAACATGCACTCATCAGACAGAGGTAAATAACATGCACTCATCAGACAGAGGTAAATAACATGCACTCATCAGACAGAGGTAAATAACATGCACTCGTCATACAGAAAGAAGGGGGACACCAGAAAATAGAAAAGAAATATAAGTGATATACTTACGAGGAATTGAACCAAGGACTATCCAGATGGTGTCATCTGTTTGCTTTAAAGTAAAATGTGAAAGGGCACACAGCCAATTTAGCACCCCCAACAAAATGTTTCATTTATGTGTTCACCTATCCATGACTTAAACCAACCAGTCTATCCTGTGTTCATCTTCCTTTACTAAACATAAGAATATTTTAACCTTTATTTGGTTCATACATGATAGGAAAGTTATATTAGTGATTGAATCTTTAAATGTCAAGATCGTTCACAGATCCAGTATTCTGTAGTTGTGTAGGTGTCATGAGAATGAAGACAGCCAATGAAGCACTTTTTTGGGGTGCTAAAGGGACTGTGCATCCTTTCACGGTTTACTTTTACAGTAAGGTGGTTGCACCTTTAGGATGGTCCCTGATTTAATTCTTAGTAAGCCTATCACTTATATCTTTTCTGTTGTCAGGTGTTGCCCCTTCTTTCTTTCCAACAAATGCCTGTAAATTACCAATATTGATTTGTTATTATTTTTTTTTACTTACTACATTAGGCTTCATGTTTCCTTCATTATTTATTATTCTGTGTACAAGTGACTTTGAAAGTCCAGTTTTAACTGCAGTATTTCTCTACAATTATTGTGGACTTACTGTGATCTTAGCAAGCACACCAACAGTTCTCATTATCTGTCAAAGTTCTTGGGCAACCTCTCTTGGTTTGTCAAAAATGCTCCTGGTCTCTCAAAATCTCTCATAAATTTGACCCATAGATTGATGTCCTTGTTATGGTCTGTTTTGATGACTGAAATTTCTGTCATTGTCCAAGGCCAGATTCCCACAGTGTGACAAATGCCATGGTTTCCTGAGCAGAGCACTGTAAAATCCATGTCATACATCATCATGTGTTGATCTAACTGTGTAGAAAAAATGATAATAATGTCACGGATTGCCTCCCCTGCTTTGCAGTAGTGGTCCAATAGTGACCAAAACTCAAGAGTATCTAATATTGGCTTCCAAGGTATCTACCTGCGCTCAAAATTACTCTTGGCAAAGATGTAGATAAAAGGTTAATGGCACTTTTACCTTAAGGGTGCATTCACAAGAGATTTCCAGAAGTCACAAACAATGTTGCATAGGGCTGAACAATTGTTAACGCATTATATCTGGTCCGTCGCCTTTGTTGAAGGATTTAAGCAATGGTTTAGCTCGTTCAAGCCACCAGTTGGTGTAATGGTTTAGCTCGTTCAAGCCACCAGTTGGTGTAATCCAACAAAATCCCTCTTATAAGGTATAGCTCTGTTTATAAGTAAACATGTCTAGATGTATATATGTATATTAAATGTCCTGGATCATACGTTTGCTTTCGTACATATAACAGAATCAACTATTAAAGTTTAGTTTTAAAACAACAGGTAAATTTAATAGTGAAATAGTCTTTAACAGGTTAAAGTAAATATGGAAAGATTAGTGTAATTTTGATGAATATCAAGTTTTCATAATTGAGACGTAGGTGGAAATTTAACTTTATACTTAACGTTTAATTGAACTGAAATGTCCTTTTTGCTGGTGCCTTATAGTTAGCACTTAGCTTGTATGAGTGAGTCCTGCAGCCTAGGTTTTCATCACTTTGTTCTGGTGATGAGTGTTCTTCTGTCACACGAGTGGCATAGTAGCTTAGATACTTCGAACCGTCTGGTAGCTTGTAACCACAAATAGCCTTGTACCACGAACTTCATTGAAAAAATAGAAAGGACAAAGGCCTGCTCAGTATACTGAGTTGGAAACTTAACAGGCACAATTGTCTCACTGTCCACTCACCAATGTTAATCTCTCAGAAGAATTAAATCCTCGAGTAGACAGTACAGCTCAGGGAAGATGACTAAAATTCACCAATATTCTTCTGGCTATTAACTGGAAAAATGTGTCTGGACAGCGCAAACAATGGCAAGCCTTAACTACAATTAACAAAGTACATAGACTTCACAGGATTATACTATACACTTCAGGTACATGTGATGTAATCATCCCTCGTTACTGCTCCAGTCGGAGTCTGGGGTTACCTCTGCTGTCGGATTTCTGCACAACTAGCCAGAAACAATCACCAGCATTTGCTGTAGGGGTTCATGAATATAATGTTTTCATATGTTGAGGTTGCCAGCCTCATATATAACCACTTTGCAAGAAACCTGTAAAATTTACATTAGTAAATAACTTGTTTACACTTACCCCAAAATTTTGAGAATATACAACCTCCTTGCACAGATCAGAATGGATGTGAGCAATTTAGGTACATATGCTCTCAAATCACGTTGGTCTGGAAATTAGAGTTAATTCCTGTGACGGCGGGTGTTCTGCAAAATCACTGGACTGGGAAATCCTTTGTTTAATTCCTCTATGACTGTCTGGGAAATTCCTAAGGTTGCAGTCTTGTATTTATAAATGCGGGTTTACTTGTTAGTTTTCAAAGTTCCACAAATACTCGACCTGTTACTTAAATTACTGGAATCCTTGGTCTGATCCTTTTCTTTCTGGCTTTTTGGGAGTTGCTAGTGTGACGTGCGATGCAATCTCTCTGTGTTCTGTGTCTAGATTATATTTCCAGTTGAAATCTCAGGTGACGCTTCCGCCGAATTTTCCAGTGAAATTCATTGTATATCCCGGCTTCTCAAATCAAACCAGTCCAGTCTCTTTTGCACTATGGGTAGGGGTGTTTTAATTCAAAATATTCCCCACGTGTTGTAAAATATTATATTTAAAATTCCACGCATGACCTCTATCTAATAATGCAGTAACCTTTCCGCCGGCATCTATCTATCTCTCACAAACAACATCTGATCATGTTTGCCTGGCGTAATGTCTTCCGCTAAGATGTCTACCCAGACAGATTATCTGTAACAATCACCAGGGATTGTCCCACAAACAGCGATAAATGCATCTACTCTCTGTTGTAATCTGCCCAGACAATATTGAGTTCTTTTCCTGTCGATCGTCCAGACCATGTTGTCACCAGCTTTTCACCTGGGGTCAAATGTTGGACCGACGCGTTTCAAAAGATGGTCAGACTGATCGAATAGATAAGCGTATGACCGGTATATTTACCTGGTATTATTGCATTTACCTTGGGGAACGTAAACAATTCTGCGCATAAAGCAGATATGTCTGTAGGGGAGTAGAGTGTTAGAGACTTCACCCTACTAGATTCAGCATAGAGAGTAAATAATGAATGAAAAAAAAATTTGCCAAATAAAAGTGATGAGTGAGAGAAAATGAAGAAAAAGAAATGATACTGCAGTAGGGCTGAAGGTGTGAGAGATCACACAAAAGAGCATGTTCAGACGTTCTGTGACAAATAATTGTTCTTGTGAGACTGAACCTGTAGGGCATCCTGTATATGTAATTTCCTCTTACTTTAATTTTGCCACATGTTTCGTTATTACTACTTACACATCTATTTTTCAGATATCTTATATTATAGTTATTTATTTCCTTCTAATTTATTGTTATTTATCCTTTTGAGTATTTGTGTCTGTGATATAAGGGGTAAACTCCACCTAGGCTGGTGCCAAGCTCAGTTGAATAAGAAGGAGAGTGGCCTGCATGGAGATTGTAAGCAGGCAGCCCCTCCATCATGCAAAGGTACAACAGGCCAATCACCTGTTTGCATTACAACCCAATTACAAGTAATGCAAGAGAGAAAACTGTACTAATCTTAAAGGTGATGAACTAGAACAGACTATGACTTATGGAACAATTTAAGGAGGGCAAATGGGAAAGAAGAGAAGCTGGTGGAGGAGATGAGGAAAGCAAAACTAGAAATCCTGGCTCTGATGAAAATGAAGAAAAAAAGGACAATGGCGACACAAAGCTTTACTGTGCAGTCCCCACATCTTAAAGAGCTAAAGTGAGCATGGGTTGCATTGTGTCCAAAAACCAAAAGGATGGCATCAAGGGATGGAACTTTGTCTCAGAGTGCATTATGGTGCTAACGCTAAAAGAAGGGGAAAGCATAGTCTACTTTGCCATTATGTATGGGCCAAATGAAGATGAGCGAGCAGAGGTCAAGGAAGAGTTCATTGAGCTGCTTCAAAAGACAGTGGACAACTGCCTGGATGAAATTCTCCTGTTCGGAGGTTTCAATGCTAGAGTTGGAAATGACGGGGTGAATTTATTGGAAGGATGGAGACGATACTCTTAATGACAATGGGAAGCGACTCCTTAGATTCTGCACTGAGCAAAATCTTATCATTACAAACACAAAGTTACCCCATAAGCGCATACATGCATACACTAGATATGAACCAACAAAGAATGAGAAATCAGTGATCGACTATACCATTGTTAGGAAGAGCTCATTCAAGTATGTCCAGGATATTAGAGTCTGGAGAGGGCCAGAGATTGGAAGTGACAAACCTACTAACAATTAAAAGAACAACTGAAAGAGTTGCTTGGCCTAGGAATTGCCTACCATCACTCAAGAAACTAACTAAAGGAACAGGAGAAATGAACATTAAGACCTACAAGCTGAGAGCCAGAAGTTAAGACCAGATATCAGGGGCTTATGCTACAGCAGTAAGAAACACAGAAGAATGACATGATGACCTGGAAACCCTCTGGCTGAAGTTCAAGGACATCATAAAGGCAGCTGTAGCAGAAGCATGTGGTGAAGTCTGACTTTGGGAAGAAGAGAAAGAGAACACCTTGGTGGACAGAGGAAGGTAAAGAGAAAATAAGAGAGAAGAAAAAGGCATGGAAACAATACTTAGGAGCTAAAAACACAGCAGGAAAAACAGAGAAATATAGAGAATATGTGGTACACAGAACAGAAGCAAAGAACAAGGTGCTAGCTGCAAAACAGAAAGCATGTGAAGAATTTGGAGAAAAGCTAGAAAAAGATGCTCAAGAAAACCAGAAATTGTTCTACCATAAAGAACATGAATAAAGAAAAACAGTGCCCACTTAAATTTATAAATGACAAGCAAAGCAAATTGCTTATGCTCCAAAGGAAATGGTGTAAAATAATATTTCTCAGAACTCCTTGATGGTGAGCAAGGTCAAGCATCAAAAATGATAACCATTATCATAGAAGAGCAAACCTATGTTGGTGAAGATGGAAGAACTGAAGTTAGCACTGGAGAAAATAAAGATGGGCAAAGCAGCAGGGCATGATGGTATAACACCAGAAATGGTAAAGAACATGGGAGCAGCAGACAACTTATTACTCCAAAGAGTTCTACAGGCAGCCTGGTGCCACAGAACCATACCAAAGAACTGGGAGATTGCCATCATAAAACCATATTCAAAAAGGGTGACAACCGACAATGTGAAAATCATAGAAGCATATCTCTTCTCAGTGTCCCTGGTCAAATTTACTCTAGAATCCTGGAGCAGAGACTCAGACACCTAGCTGAATTACAAATGAATGAGGTCCAATGTGGTTTCTGAGCTAACCAAAGTACTCAAGACCTTATATTCACACTCAGACAGCTGAGTGAAAATGGCCTTGAGTATAAACATGAGATGCATCTTTGTTTCTTGGATCTGGAAAAGGTGTTGGACAAGGTCCCCTGGAGCAAACTTTGTGACTACTTGGCAAGGAAGAACATTCCTGCACCTCTGATTCATACTATTTGTGCAATTCTTGCAGAATTTATGTGAGAATGGCAAACCATAAGACAGGAGTTCAGGACCACTCACCACTGGTGTAAGATAATGTGATATTCTGTCACCTTATCTTTTCATACTCCTCATAATAGCATGTAAGGAAAGGACCAAAAATTAATCGGTTGGGTACTGGAAGATGAGACAGGTCTGTATTTCAGCTGGCATTTGCCAATTATGTTGCCCTCATTGCTACATCAGAGGCACATCTTCAATCCAACCTGCAAGTCTGGAAAGAAGAGCTGGAGAAGAGAGGGAGGGTCATCAGCAGTTCCAAAACAAAACCTTAGTGATATCTTGAGAGGAAAGAAGGCATCAGGTTAAGCTATGAGAACAGGTCCTGGAGCAAGTCAGCCACTTTAAATATCTTGGAGCTTCCATAGACTGGCAGGGAGGCATCAAAGAAGATTTGACTATCCGAAGAGCAGCAGTTGGGAGATCATAAATCGAGGATTCCTCAGCAAAAGAGAAGTTGGCAAGCAGATGAAGATGGCTGTATACCGCTCCACCTATGTCCCAGTCTTGACGTATAGATGCGAGTCATTGGCAATGACTACAACCCACAAAAGCCAGCTCCTAACCTCATAAATGAGGTATCTGAGGAAGGTGGTTGAAGTATCAAGACAAGAAGAGACATGGTCCGCAACCAGACGATACTTCATGGCCTAAAAACCAGCCCCTGCAGACCCAAGTAAAGCAGTCCTAATTAAGCTGGTTTGGCCATATCTGCAGAAAGGGAGAAGATCTGCCACCACAACAAGTATTGAAAACTAAGAGCCAGGGATCCAGACCTCCAGGATGACCCAGAATCCACTGGGAGGACAACATTAGACAGTTTCTGAAGGACTGAGGACTAGAATGGAACCAAGCCAATAAAATAGTATGGCACTCTGTCTTCCAAACCTCTACGCCTCACAGTAGAAGAGGAGCTACTAAGTAAGTAAGTAAGTATGTTATAAGGAGTGGTTATAAAAAATAAACGTGATAACTGAAGGCTTGCGCTACAAACCGGGAAGTCGGGTAAAGTTGGTTATGATGATATACACAATGAAAGTAGAAAAGAAGAAAACAATCTCACAGAATACCTGTTTTCACACATTGTCATCATCATCACAATTTTCCTTTACACTCCTTATGGAGCAACCACTTTAGCTGGTCCTCTTGTTGGAAGCCTGCGCCAAACATTCACATGACTCTTGCTGGAAGTCTGCACCAAACATTCACATGACTCTTGCTGGAAGCTTGCACCAAACATTCACATGACTCTTCATGGAAGCCTGCACCAAACATTCACATGACTCTTACTGGAAGTCTGCACCAAACATTCACATGACTCTTCCTGGAAGTCTGCACCAAACATTCACATGACTCTTCCTGGAAGCCTGCACCAAACATTCACATGACTCTTCCTGGAAGCCTGCACCAAACATTCACATGACTCTTACTGGAAGCCTGCACCAAACATTCACATGACTCTTACTGGAAGCCTGCACCAAACATTCACATGACTTGCTGGAAGGCTGCACCAAACATTCACATTACTCTTACTGGAAGGTTGCACCAAACATTCACATGACTCTTACTGGAAGCCTGCACCAAACATTCACATGACTCTTACTGGAAGCCTGCACCAAACATTCACATGACTCTTACTGGAAGCCTGCACCAAACATTCACATGACTCTTACTGTAAGCCTGCACCAAACATTCACATGACTCTTACTGGAAGCCTGCACCAAACATTCACATGACTTGCTGGAAGGCTGCATTAAACATTCACATTGCTCTTACTGGAAGGTTGCACCAAACATTCACATGACTCTTCATGGAAGCCTGCACCAAACATTCACATGACTCTTACTGGAAGCCTGCACCAAATATTCACATGACTGTTCATGGAAGCCTGCACCAAACATTCACATGGCTCTTGCTGGAAGCTTGCACCAAACATTCACATGACTCTTCCTGGAAGCCTGCGCCAAACATTCACATGACTCTTACTGGAAGCCTGCACCAAATATTCACATGACTCTTCATAGAAGCCTGCACCAAACATTCACATGACTCTTCTTGGAAGCATGCACCAAACATTCACATGACTCTTGCTGGAAGCCTGCACCAAACATTCACATGGCTTGTTGGAAGGCTGCACCAAACATTCACATGACTCTTACTGGAAGCCTGCACCAAACATTCACATGACTCTTACTGGAAACCTGTTTTAAGCATTCACATAACTCTTATTCACATGACTCTTGCTGGAAGCTTGCACCAAACATTCACATGACTCTTCCTGGAAGCCTGCACCAAAATTTAACACGACTCTTACTGGAAGCCTGCACCAAATATTCACATGACTCTTCATGGAAGCCTGCACCAAACATTCACATGACTTTTCTTGGAAGCATGCACCAAACATCCACATGACTCTTGCTGGAAGCCTGCACCAAACATTCACATGGCTTGCTGGAAGGCTGCACCAAATATTCACATGACTCTTACTGGAAGCCTGCACCAAACATTCACATGACTGATACAACTATAATGTTATAGGACGTTTACACCCACTGTTGCGAGTGTAGTGGTTCGGTCTATATCATCGCCACACAGGCTAATTCAATATATGTGTGCTGCTGTCCTGTCACTGTGTCTGGAATGTTGACCTGGGTGTGTGTTGATATGTTCGCACACCACAGTACGTACATAAGAGTACATGCAGGAGTCAAAAAAGGGTTGCAAATGACTGGAACAGTTCGATACTGTTTATTCCGTTACAACACAGACACGATGACATAAATGACACACATTCGACAGCAAAACACGAATCATATAATTTCCACATTGCATTAAATATATATAATACGGCCTGTCCACATCCTGGCCTTATAATAGCTTCCTCACAGCTTCATAAACCTCCACACTACTCAACAAAGCCTGCTCACACGGCAGCTATAATAATCTTCATAACACAATAAAGCCTGCTCACCCGGCAGCTATAATAATCTTCATATCTATAATAATCTTCATATGGCCTACACAAATCCTCATTACACAATAAAGCCTGCTCACCCGGCAGCTATAATAATCTTCATATGGCCTACACAAATCTTCATTACACAATAAAGCCTGCTCACCCAGCAGCTATAATAATCTTCATATGGCCTAATAAATCTTCATTACTCAATAAAGCCTGCATCACACGGCAGCTATAATAATCTTCATATGGCCTAAACAGTACTCCATTACTCAATAAAGCCTGCATCACACGGCAGCTATAATAATGTTCATATGGCCTAAACAAATCTTTACTGCAGTTTCTCAAATAGGCTGTACACCCAGCGAAAATATATAAGTCGACATTTTCTAAGCACTACGTAGGCATACACTATCCAAAACCACTGGGACTCGACCTACACGGTCCTCGCCCAAAAACTCAACTCGCTTAATCACCCACTAGTCCCGCCAAAAAAAACCCGTCGCGAGACTCGGCTGTCTTGAACACCGCTCTCGATAACACATGCAGACTAGCTGCGAGCTATTCACATGACTCAAAACAGTACAGAATAAATACATCTCAACATTTGAGATTAAACAGCGTTCACACGCTTATCTGTACTCTGTCACTCGAAAAATAGGAAAAGATAATTCTATCCTAAAGTCAAACAAGTATCCGCTTAATCAAGCGTTGCAACTCGAAATTTAATTTGTCCAAAACATTCTAAAGATTACTCCCCTTCCATCGGATCTCTCGTAACAGTTACCACCCTCTCCGGGAAAAAAATGATTCTATCATTTTTTTGAAAAAATTAACCCCCAAAAACCAAAAATTTAGAAGAAAATGAAGCTCTAACATATGCTTACAAAAATCATCTTAATTTAAATCAAATTATATCTACAACAAATATCAGCATTAAAGTGTAAAGTAGCAATTAAAGCATACAGCATAATCAGCTAAGTATAAAAAGTAATTAGCTAAATATACAAATATGATGAGTTCCAAAATTAAGTCAAGTATACGTATATTTAGTACAAACCAAACCGACAACAACCAATCAAAAGAGAAAACACAAGATCAATCAAAAGAAGAATGATCTGTAAAAAAAAGGAAGGTAAGAACTCAACAATACTATATACTCATAATTAAGTTGGACAATTACATGTAAAATAAATACAACTATCATAAGTAGATATGTTATATCAAGTCATATAACCACTCCAACAATACAAAGAATAGAAGTATAAGTGTTGAAAGAAGACAAAGTATACACATAGAATCAAGTAAAACGAAGATGAGGTACGAAAGTATAAACAAGATATGAAATCCATACCGAAAAGACAACAGAAAAGAAGGAATGAAATGAAGAATAGTTACCAAAGACAGATGGAAAGCAAAGGCACGAATGCAGAGAAAGTCAATAACAATACATACTAATAAATGTTTTGATCAGATAACCTATTCAAAAATAAATATATAAACATGATCGAAAGGCACAACACAAAATATCAAAGTATATCTATACTAACACCACCAAAAAATAATTTATAACTAAACAAAACCTAATAAGTAATTTAACCAAGTTACAAGAGTTATACAAAACTAAAATAAATAAATTATAGGCATCGAACAAACAAGTAATAGCATTGCTATAACTAATACGACCAACGCACAATCAAGCGCTAAAAATAAAAAATACATCATAATAAAAAACAACTTTTTACAAGAACTAATCAATCTACATATCAATGATATCACGCAGTCAAATGCTGGGCACACACAACAAAAAATTACAATGCCAAAAAAAAATCATTTTTTTTTTCAAAATTACCGTACAATCATATTTTTTTACGATAAGTTACATAAAAACAGTATTTAATTTAAGTAATTCAAGACCACTAAAACCTAATAATGAAATCAATATTTTAACAAAATGAGTGAAATATAAAACAAAAATCCTATCTCGAAGAAACCTTTAAATCAACACATGTAAATTTAATTTATCCTTTAAGTTCTTTCTGCTGACAATTACGTTCAGCTCAGTACAATGCTATTTAGCTATAACTTTATCTCTTACTCAAATCGATAAGATATACATTATAAATAAATCTACACTTTGTTGCTAATATGTAATATGCAAAAGGTTCTATAAAAATATCTACAAAAAAGAGATAATTTAAAAAAAAATAATAATATGCTAAGAAAATAATCTGCATGCATGACTTACAAGAAATCAAGTTCTGGAAAAATCAAAGTTTCACATTAATATATAAATAGCATAAAAATGTATTAACATGTCATCAAACTACCGACATAAAATAACAACAATTAAAAAATTATGGCAATCAAAAGATGCATAGAAATAATCATTACAACAAAATTATATGTTATTTCAAAACAACAACATGTCATGTACTAATATAGAATACAAAAATATTTACTATCTCAAAAAAAAAAAATAAATAAGCCGCAAAATTTCCCACTCTCTTGTAAACATGCTTGACCTTCAGTAAGCAACACCTCAGATTCTAGTTAGACGCTGACAGGTTTCGGTTGACCACTCGAGCGGAAAGTTGACCTATATTTCTGACCGTCAATATGTCACAGAAGCCTTGACTCTTATAGCATCCACTGTTATTTTTACTCTGTTTACCTCGATTATAAATGACTCTGGGCTCATGTTGAACAAAATTAGCACAATTGCGCTTATTATTTGTTATATGATCAAAATACTTATTATTACCGTTGCCTTGTTTACAAATAATGACTTTAGTCTCTTGTTGAGGAGCATTACTCTGGTGATGTAAAGCAACATTTGAAAAGCTATTATCTCTATCATACTTTCCAACATTCTTACAATCAAAACTTTGAGATTCGTTAAATTGTCTACAGTATCTATGAGAGGGAAAATTATTATTTACTGATCTCCCTTGGTACTGTTTACTCTTGGGGTTATCTCTCTTTCTAGAACTGTTTTTCTTTTCCCCTATAGGAATATATTTACCAATTGTTTCAAATTGACTGTGCTGAGTTTGACAACTGCCAGAAACAATAGTATCTCTATTGTTCTGCATATAGGTTTCATCTTTGGAACAAGTAGTAATAACCTCAACACACCCGCTATTTATTTCTGAGTATTTCCAGTAGTAGAGAAATATTTGCTCTTATGAGTCTTGACCTGAAATTTATCACCTTTCTTTTCCTGACCAACGGAACTGGCTGTTACACAAGAATCTTTGTTGGTCTGACGCCAAGAATTATTACTGGAATTATCAGTAATATTAGAACTTTTAAAGTTGTATTTACCACGAAAAGATCTGTCTTTACCATGAATGACATCTCTCTGAGCAAAAAGTGTATGGGGCCGACTTTTCGCAACTTTCTGTCTATCATTGTCAGCATTGACAGAAGACCACATATTGTTATTCAAGACGATGTCAAGTAGGCCATCTACTCGTTTTCTTGCCTGTGCAATCTCCACATCTCTATGTGAGATCTCTTCACCTAATTTTCTTGTTTAAACTCTCAACTCTTAAAACTTTGCAGCTTTGCTCTGCTAGTAAATTTTCAATCTTAGCAACCTTCTCTTTCTCAGCTGTCAACTTTACTAATGTCTCTTTCTCTAACTGTTCTTTATTTGCTCTCAACTGAGTCAACTCTAGTTGTAGTGACTGAATCTTAATATAATCATTGCTATTATTAAGCTCATCAATCTTTTCTGGAATCATCGCATTCTTTTCTTCCTGTTGGAGACCAAGATTCGCAATATCATCCATTAAATCAAGAAGTGACTCTGTATAATCCCTATCACGTTTATCGGTCTCAACTTTCAATTTCTCATAACTCTGCTTATTTTGTTGGGCCTCCTGTGTAATATTTTCCACCTCAATTTGCTTCTCTTTCATCTGAACTTCCAATTGCTTTATCTTCAACAATGCTAAATCCAAACTTGCCTGCACACCAGCAAGTTCCGAATTTGATTTATCTAAATCATTTGTAAGTTTAGAGACTGTTTCATGTAGCTTACTTACTTCAGCAGTGCTTTTTAAACAATTGTCCCTTTCATGTAGGGCACTCTGTTTGTTGACTTTTATTTGTTCCACATCTGTTAACTCTTTTTTCCGATCATCAGAATTGTCGTTGCGCATTATCTTACGTATACTCTTCATTATCTGATCGCGTTCAACACCCATATAGTGGTGCGAAAACAATCAAAGATCCATAACCAGTAACTGCGCTAAATCTTTAGCCATCCTTAGATGAGGATGAGAGTGAAAATTCTCCTCAGCAAAATACTTAAGGGCTCCTGACGCATTGACCGAAAATTTGTCTATCACATGTTCCTCAAGCTGTGGGCCTTTTAATTCTTGATAATCTCTACCTTCTTCCCACAAATAAGCCAATACAGGCCTCATATCCTCAGGATCTATATCATCATCATCCATAGTGATTCACTTTCTTAATCAAATATATATATATATATAGCAATCACTTATAGTTATGACAAATTACTGTCTACAAAAGTTGGGACAATCACCTTTCCAGATCACAAAGTTAACTATTTGTCAAGAAATGAGCTTATTCCTCAATTCTGTATCACCATTTCCTTTTTATAGCACCTTTATCAAGTCACATCATTATCAGGAAAATCGACATATGTCAACAGCCATTAACACCTATGCATAAAATCTTAATCATATGTCAAATTAGACATAAACAACAATAACAACAGAATGAGCAATTAGGGAGGCCCAGTGACATATATGAAGTGATACAATTTACACAAGAAAAAATCACTTATCTGTCAATGATCCTGTTTCTTTCCGCCACGACACTGGATATCACATAGACTGCTAAAACCTCCACTGCGGGAAAGCACTGGAACTTGATTCGTTTCTCTTCAGGTAATTTCGTCAATATGATATGTGCTTAACAATGCACAAGTTGACAGGAACCATAATACAGTACACACTGCAACTCTTGACTCTTCTGTAGTCTGAAATGTACACGGCAACTCCGTGTATCATAACATCTTGAACTTGTGATGGTGATAACTGGCACAGGTAACCCGAATATTGCAGAAATCTGTCACAACCCGTACAAATGCTGGTACAAATACTGTCCAAGTCTAATTGAACGCTCTCTTGACCACTGCAGACGTTGTTGTAGTCTATAGGCATGAAATAGGACGTCAATTGCTACTGGTGTAAAGTTGCATACTACCAAATAAAGCGTGCGTTGTTTCTCAAATGCGCCACCCAGGCAGATAATATTTAGGTCACAGTTCTGAAGTACAGTAGATTCAAGCCACGCCCACATAGAGCTAATTATAACAGTCAAGTATTCTACACTCTTGTCCCGTGAAAGTCATATGTATTCTTTCCACCTTGTAGTGACTGATCCTCTAGATATGTTATGGTCTGGTGGACACAATTTGATTCACTTTACCCTCTTGCTTCAAGTACATATCACTGTAGAGGTAACAATTTCTTAATCGTATACGCCACACAGGCACATCTTAAATGATATCCAATGATACGAAAACTACGCCACTTAGGCTATCGACGCGAATAGTCGTAGATGTCAGATCCTGTTAACTGAAAACCACCAAATGATACAGGTGGACACCCACATTCGCGTTATCAGCACGAAGCTCTTACTGGGCACTCGGGGCAGTCAGCAGTCACATCTTAACGTAGAATCAGAGACGAATTCAGTTACATCAAATCATAGTATATATACTGGCCACCTCCTGTCCCTTTATATAGCTTCCTCACAGCTTCATAAACCTCCACACTACTCAACAAAGCCTGCTCACACGGCAGCTATAATAATCTTCATAACACAATAAAGCCTGCTCACCCGGCAGCTATAATAATCTTCATATGGCCTAATAAATCTTCATTACACAATAAAGCCTGCTCATCCAGCAGCTATAATAATCTTCATATGGCCTAATAAATCTTCATTACACATTAAAGCCTGCTCACCCGGCAGCTATAATAATCTTCATATGGCCTACACAAATCCTCATTACACAATAAAGCCTGCTCACCCGGCAGCTATAATAATCTTCATATGGCCTACACAAATCCTCATTACACAATAAAGCCTGCTCACCCGGCAGCTATAATAATCTTCATATGGCCTACACAAATCCTCATTACACAATAAAGCCTGCTCACCCGGCAGCTATAATAATCTTCATATGGCCTAAACAAATCCTCATTACACAATAAAGCCTGCTCACACGGCGCATAAGGCAGCTATAATAATCTTCATATGGCCTAATAAATCTTCATTACTCAATAAAGCCTGCATCACACGGCAGCTATAATAATGTTCATATGGCCTAAACAAATCTTTACTGCAGTTTCTCAAATAGGCTGTACACCCAGCGAAAATATATAAGTCGACATTTTCTATTGAAGCACTACGTAGGCATACACTATCCAAAAAATATATAAGTCCACTGGGACTCGACCTACACGGTCCTCGCTCAAAAACTAAACTCGCTTAATCACCCACTAGTCCCGCCAAAAAAAAAACCCGTCACGAGACTCGGCTGTCTTGAACACCGCTCTCGATAACACATGCAGACTAGCTGCGAGCTATTCACATGACTCAAAACAGTACAGAATAAATACATCTCAACATTTGAGATTAAACAGCGTTCACACGCTTATCTGTACTCTGTCACTCGAAAAATAGGAAAAGATAATTCTATCCTAAAGTCAAACAAGTATCCGCTTAATCAAGCGTTGCAACTCGAAATTTAATTTGTCCAAAACATTCTAAAGATTACTCCCCTTCCATCGGATCTCTCGTAACAATGACTCTTACTGGAAACCTGTTTTAAGCATTCACATAACTCTTATTCACATGACTCTTGCTGGAAGCCTGCACCAAACATTGACATGACTGGTTGGAAGCCTGCACCAAACATTCACATAACTTGCTGGAAGTCTGCACCAAACATTCACATGACTGGTTGGAAGCCTGCACCAAACATTCACATAACTCTTACTGGAAGGTTGCACCAAACATTCACATGGCTCTTACTGGAAGCCTGCACCAAACATTCACATGACTCTTACTGGAAGGTTGCACCAAACATTCACATGGCTCTTACTGGAAGCCTGCACCAAACATTCACATGACTCTTACTGGAAGGTTGCACCAAACATTCACATGGCTCTTACTGGAAGCCTGCACCAAACATTCACATGACTCTTACTGGAAGGTTGCATCAAACATTCACATTGCTCTTACTGGAAGCCTGCACCAAACATTCACATGACTGGTTGAAAGCCTGCACCAAATATTCACATGACTCTTACTGGAAGGTTGTACCAAACATTCACATGACACACACTGCTAACATTAAGACTGCCATCTCCATGCACAACCTCATAATAATTGCCTTGTATGACACACACTGCTAACATTAACACATTCTAACCCAAGTAATTTTTTGGTTTTACCCAGGACCCAATATGCAGACATTTTTTTTCTACAAGTGAAGTTTTAAAAATAGGCAGTAGACACATATATTAATTTAGTAGATATATGTTTTATGCATCAAACTTTAGGAAATTGGCTGCAGAATGTTGTGAAATACTGTTGAGTTCTTGTGTGATGTTATAATTGTTATATCTTGTGAAGTGTAGAAACAACAAATAAAAAATGAATAAAAATTATGCACATACATGTAAATATTTCAGCTGTACTTAATCCCTTGGTAGTAAAACACAAGGAAGTGAAACATATATCCAGCTGACAACTAGTTCAAGAAGTTTGATAAAAAACAAATGAAAATTGTAATTTATATAAATTGTTTTGTGAAGTCACATATTGCTGAACTGGAATCTCACACATTCCTGTCCCATGCAAATTAATTAATTTATTGCTTAAAAATATCACGTTTGTTCAACATCCTTATCAGAATCGAAAATAGGTTATTATCGCTACTGATATCGGTAAAATTCATTTCAAAATTATATATTGAGGTTGATTCGTTAATATTTTATGAGTGTTATGTATGTGACTACACTACATGTAAACAAATAACCATATGACATCATTAAATTGATAAAAGTATGTAAAAACTAAGCACCAATATAATTATTTCGCTTGTGGAGCCGCGCTGGTGTAATGGCTACAACGTTGTACTGGTGACCAGCGTTTGAAGGAATGTTTACGACCGGGAATTTGACTGAATAACCTGAATGGCTCCTGCACATAAACCCCCCTGTGGATGGGAAGGAGCGGAGCTCCTGACCGGGATGGAAGGAAAGTCCACTGACCCCCCAGCCTCGCAATGACATGTCATTGGGCCAAAAGGGCTGGAAAGCTCGAGTGCCGCTGGTTAGAGGAAAAAAAAAAAATTATTTCACTACCAGTTAAAAAGACGATGTCCACTGGAAGTGTTTACATGATATGAACACTCTATGGCCATTTATTTTCTAATTTTTTGTTCAATTTCGGAATCTTATAAAGCTGGCGCACCATACTGCGGTGGCTAGTTCCAAAGCAACTCTAGAAACGGATATAAAGCACACAATTGTAACTTCATAAAAAAAATTTTTTGCTCACATACGTTCACACTCATGTACCAGATGTAATGAAATAATTTTAACACATTAACTACCGAATTGAAAAACACACTGTGGCCGAATTAAATTTTTTTCCCATTTTCATCCTGTAGGTGTTTGCACAAAGTAAGCTGTAGTTTTCGTAACTGTTAACAGATTTTTATGAATTACACGTCATTTTAAAGATAAATGAATGTACTATTACAATAAGCACCGTTTGTAACTCTAATAATAGAGGTTGTTGCTATTTAACGGCCCTCCGATGGCCGAGGACTTGCAATAGTTTCACAATTATAACTGCCTGCGCCCCATCTCTATCAAAATCACAATTTCAATCATTGTGCACACTGTTTTCACTCTTGTCCTCGTTGCTAGATCTATCAGTCAGTTGTTGAAACACGTTTCTATCCTATTCAGCCGTTAGACGAGATGTACACGTATTTTTTGTAGTCCTAACACTAGCTGCCATGGTAAAAAGTTTTACACGATTTGGTAACTAACCCAAAACACTGAAAAATATGAACATAATATCAATTTTACAGTGTTCTACAACAACCATGCTTTGGGAATTTGTTTTCCGGTGGCAACTCAAAATCTCGAACCAGATCAGAAAGTGTTTCAGTACATTTTTCATTCGTTTTATTACTAAAATTAGATTGGCGCTCTGAGCGGCTTGCAGTCCAAATGTGTTTATTTTGTGAGCCGCTGACAGCGGCTTGCGGTAGTTAATGAATTAAACTGGCTTATTGCCAGATATTCTATAATTTTCCACTTAAATGCCCTGGGTATAACGAAAGGCATATCTGGTGCGCCATACGCCTGTTTGGGCAGAATGAGTTAAGACTACCATCTCCATGCACAACCTCATAATAGTTGCCTTGTATGACACACTGCTAACAATATTTTCTACTTTATACTCACATCTTAGTTAGTTATCAACTAGAACCTTGATACTTACATCTTAGTTAGTTAACAACTTGAACCCCACATGGTAGAAACAGTGGTGGTCCATATAACATTAGCACAAAAAGTGATCACAGCAGCCATTTGAATAGACACAAGTCAAGGGAAGATACTCTCCTTTATTGAGCAATGGGTGATGGCAGCTAGAAAATCTTTTGACATGTTTTGATTCAGATTTGAGAGGAACTGTTTGAGTGGAATTGTTGAATGTTGCCATGATTCGGATTCTAGCTCTCAGCTGGCCTTTGAAAGTGACAACAGTTGGCCTAGTTTTGATGCAGGGCAGCCTGAAACAAGTGAAATAGACCATGACAGCTCTAGATCTAGTATTCATGAAGATGCCAGAGGTGGTGATGGTCATTTTCAAGGTCATGGTGTGAATCAGGGGTGTAGAAAAAGACTTGCTATTAGTAGGGGGCCTGGCAGGAAAACAGCTGTTGAGCTTCAATAGGACTTGTATGACTTTGATGACCCCTATGTGAGTGATTGACTGACTGAATTTTCACCCAGTGGAATTCTAGTGCAAGGTACAGAACAGATGAATTGTATAGATTTTTTCAAGCTGCTATTTCCTGATAGTTTGATAGACACCATTGTAACTGAAACTAACAGATTATGCTAGTCAGATCTTGGAAGCCAGTGGTGACAGAAACAGATAGAGGGCACGGGCTGACTGTACATCAGTGGAGTTACACACTTATATTGGGTTAAAAGTTGCAAAGGAAATTTACCCCCAAACTTCCTTGAAGGACCACTGGTCTTCCACCTTCATTTATGACAGCAAAGTCTTAGAGATCATGGCCAGAAACTGGTTTCAATACCTCAGCTTCTTCCTACATTTAACAGATAATACTGCACCCATTGCACGTGGAGAAGAGGGATATAATCCCCTACATAAATTTAAACCACTGCTAGATAACACACAGAATCTCTATGAGCAGTATTATGCACCAGTGCAAGATATCAGCATTGACGAGACAGTGATCTCATTCAAAGGATGTCATCATGTGAAACAGTACCTGCCTGACAAACCCTACAAATGGGGTTTCACGATCTTTACTGCAGTAGATCCCAGGACCAGTTATTGTTTTAAATACAAAATTTATACAGGAAAAGATTATTTTGACGAAGGAGAGGAAAATTATTTTGACGAAGGAGAGGAAAATATGGGTGAAAAGGTTGTCACAACACTGCTGAAAGATTATGTTGGTAAAGGGTACATTGTGTATACTGACAGTTTTTATACTTCACCAAATATGGAGGCATATCTGGAGTCATATGACCACCAGCTAAGCACAATGCTACAGTATACATATGTGGAAGTGAACCTCTGTTTGTGATATTAATTACACCCTCATGGACTCTTGAAATCATTCACACACTTCCAGAGATTCCCCCGGTGGTGAAAAATGTTGAGAACCCAGCATTGCACACTAAGCTTGGAGGAGTCACTTGAGCCCCAGATGTAACTCTGGCTTTTACCTGGTTGGCTGCATGCAGAAGGATCTCACTATGGACCCATGATAGGCAGAGGGAGCTGAGAAGTGACTCTGTGCAGGACATGACAATTCCTTGGGAGAGCCTAGAACCAGAGCACAGTATTTTAGTTCTGCATATTTGGAGAGCCCCCTTGGATGGAAGGGAATTCACAGTATGCCATGTGCTTCTTTCTCTTAGCTTGGGACCAGGATTGCTGATCCTTTTAACTGCAAGCCAAGCTAGAGAAACGGGTGCTCATCATTTCAACTCACCACGTTTTGGAATGGCAGAAAAGCCACAGGAAAAGCCTAGATCTACAGTGTAGATAATACCAAGGAGTCTTCAACTTGGTATTGACTGCAAAAGAGTGAGAAGCTCAGCAGCCCTAGTTAAACAACAGCAAAACTTCACCAAAACTTTTCAGTAATTTACAACCTTCAGGATTAGGTGCCTGTGGAACTGTTAAAGAAAGCAGAAGAAGGTTTCCTATAATTTTGAGAGGAAAAAACATGATGATGAAGCGTGGCAATTCACCTATGTTTGCTAGGTCAGAAAACATGGTTGCCTGTATGTGGTATGATACAAAATGTGTGAATTTGCTCAGTACAGTCCACACAAACAATGTTGTTGACAACCGTATCAGATCCAGACACCATGAGGGGGATTTACGACTCTGGAAAAACCTGTCATGGCAGATGTTTATAATCACAATATGGTTAGTGTAGATCACTTCAATCAAAGACTGGTGAATTACTTTTACCCTTATCATTGCTTCAAATGGTGTCACAGAAGTAGCCCTTGTATTTGGGTATATTCTGGTCTGTGAAGCTGCCAAACCTCCACTTACACCAAAGCAATTAAGGCTCAAGATTGCTGAAGCTCTGATATCAGATTATGCACACAAAAAAAGTCAACACCACAAGAAAGTTCAGGCCACCAGTGATCAGTGAAAATTGACACTCGTTATAGTAGAACAAAACTATTTCCCACAGCAGTATGAAGACAAATCACATTGATGCATTGTTTGTAATTCTGCTGGATTGAGAGTCCAAACAAAATTCTTTTGTTTTGGATGTGAAAAACCACTTTGCGTTTTGTCTCAATTTTTCATAAATGTGAGGACAAGCTGACCCCAGGAAGAAAATAGGCCCCGAAGGCCGGAGAAGAAAGCAACAATAATATGCATCTGTGACCATATTTTATGTTAGACCAGAGGTTCCCAAATGGTGTGGTGCGACACACTGGTGTTGTATGAGAGGATGGCAGGTGTGGCTGGAAAATTCAAAGACAGTCAAGGATTTAGAGATATTTTCAAAAAATTCATATGCCAAAAATAAATGTAAAGATTATTTTCATTTTTATTTTATTTATTTTGTTATCTATGCTATATTACGGGAAATACATGTATAGAAACCCATAGAATTTTCCCGAGTTTTTCAGATTTTATTCAGTAATATAATTTATCTTGTATCAAATAGATACAATTCAGCACGACATATTGTTGTAAACAGGGATTTTCAGCTCTGACAAATATCAAAGACCAGAAAAGAGACAGGCTTCTTTGTGTTTATGAGGAGATGAGAGTTTGTTATGTCTCAAATAACACCTAATATAAACAAGATTAATCTACAAAAACAAGCTCACACCTCTCATTGAATTTCTGTTTTGTGAATGAATCATTTTGTTATGTAACTGTATTTCTTTATACTTTCTGGATGTCTCATGGCAATTTTATAAAGTAAGGTAAAGGATCCCGTTTACATGCCCACTGAGGCATTTTGGGAATATGGTGTTAGGCCCATATTTTCTCGACCATCGGCACACTAGCGGTGATGTGGTCAGCATCATGTCAGCCGCCCTAACCTTCCCAGAGTTGCTCTGGTACCCAATTCATGAGGCTGGGTCGGCCCCGGAGCCGTTTGCAGTCTAAAAAGTCCCACCTCAACTGGGGATCGAACCATGGACCACTGAGCTAGGAAGCCAGTGCACTAACCACTGTGCTACCGCGGCTCCCATTTTATAAAGTAGTTGTGTTCTATGTTATGTTTTTGATGGTATTTCCTGTCAATAGGAAATTCAATGTGGCGCGAGCAAATTTTAATTCCAAAAGTATGGCCTAGAGAAAAACGTTTTCAGAACCACTGTGTTACATTAACACCTCCAGCTAAAACAAGTTGACAAGTGTGTAGTTTTTCATGTCTCTTTGCATAAAAACATGTCAGTACCTCATGAATATTTCTCTTTTGTCATTACAGACATTGGAATTTTATGTCCATTTCAAATAGCTTTTCAACCCCAATATCATTTAATGGCATACTTGCTTTTCTTAGAAAGAATGTTCACTTACAATATATTTTACTCAATATATCTGGGAAAGTTTGATGAGTTTTGAGTTGATTATAATTTTTTAAAATGCATTTTTCAACAGTGCATGCCATTTTGTGTCTGTTGCCTCATTAATATTCCAAATGGCTGCCATGATCACATGACCTGAACACAAAACAAGGTCAGCCTGTGCCACTCTATCCACTTCTAATATCATCCTGAAAGTTTCATATCAATCTGTTGACTCATTCAGTCTCAGTGATTTTTTAAATGTCATCACCCCAAATAGGAAATTTTTCTTGAAGACCCTTGGTACTTAAAAGTAATTGCTAACTGAGAAGCCTTGGTACTCAAAGTGTTAAATGGAAAGCTAAACTACTGAAGTCTGTGATGTCATAAACGCACATAAAAAATATTTCCCAGAACTAGCATCTTAACAATATTCTCAAAATGTTATGTCTGCTCTTTACATTTAGAAAAATCGGTGGATACAAAATAAACTTGAGCATGTAAACCAGGGCTCGAGAACAAGTTGACTGTGATCTACATGTACATCATTAGAGATGCTTGTAGATTTTTAGGCGATAAATCGGGTGAAATAGAAATAATTTTTAAGTTAAGGAAATTTTAAAATAGCTCCCTGCGACCAGAATTTAACAGCACCACATGACAGCCATCACTTTCGTCAAGAAAGTTATGAAGAGCCATGTTAAAACTATTCACTCTAAAACTAAAACTGATTGTCCACATCACTCGTACACACATGATTTTATCACAGTTTATGTTTACATAGCATCCGATTGACAGAGCAATTAGAGCGCTGGTCTCTCGTTGCATAGGTGCTGGGTTCGGTTCACAGTGTCAACACACTCCAGTCTACTCAGCTGTAAATGGGTACGTGACCAATACTCATGAGTTAGGGAAGGAAAAGGCAGCAAGGAAGGAACTGATCATCTGACCTCTCGATGCTGGACCTAGCATCGTGAAGTCTCTAACACTTCACTTCCCTATTGCTGTATCTGCTATCTTCTTCTTCTTTGATCCTTAGCCGCCGACCGTCAAAGCAGTCAGTGGCCATCACGCCTGGTGGCGTCTTGTAGGGCAACAACAAATTGATTCTACTTTGCTTGGTTGGCAGCCATCCTTCGTACAGTGCCCCAACTCTGGTTCATTCTTTGCATCTCAGCCTCCACAGTCCTCCGCCAAGTTGTTTTTGGTCGGCCTCTCTTTCATTTTCCTTCAGGGGTCCATAGCATAGCTGTTCTTGTGATGGCATCGGGTCTCTTATGAGGACATGGCCAACCCAGCTCCAGCGTCTGCCAGCTATGATGGTGTGCATGTCCTCTTGCTTGCTCCAAGTAAGGAGATCTTGGTTGGTGATGGTATTCGGCCAAAAGATTCGGATAATTTTTCTTAGACATGTTGTGTGAAAAGAGGACAATTTCGACATTTCCTTCTCTGTAACTCTCCAGCTCTCCACGCTATAGAGAAGCACAGAAAGCACACAGCTCTGATGTAATCCTAATTTTGTGCTTGTGCTGTACTGAGAGGACTTCCAGATGTTGTTTAGACTTAAAAAGGCTGTTCTTGCTTTGTTCATTCTGTTGTTGATGTCTTTGCTTGTTCCGCCGTCTGGTGTTACTATGCATCCTAGGTATGTGAAGGCATCTGTGTGTTCCAGTTGCTGATTCCTTACTGATATGGGCTCAGGGTTGCTCACATTGAGCGTCATGACCTCTGTCTTCTTTAGGTTGATGTTCAAGCCCACCTGCTGGCTATACTTATTATGTCTATCCGTTTTTTCCTGGATGTGTTGATGTGAATGTGCTAGCAGTGCAATGTCATCTGCATATTCTAGATCTTCCAATGTAGAAAATGTAGTCCATCTTATTCCTCTTGGATTGCCCTCTGTTGTCTGGCGCATCACCCAGTCTATGACTGTTAAAAATAGAGTGGTTGATAATGGGGATCCCTGTTGTACCCCTGTCTTCACTTCAAAGGTTAGTTTGCTCTGCCCAATGCTACATGTAAAGTTGGCATAAAGGCTTTTTATAACTGACACTATGCAGCTTGGAATTCCATAAGCCCTCAGTATTTTCCATAAACTGTCCCTATGTATACTGTCAAAAGCCTTTTCAAAATCAACGAAATTAGTGTACAGCTGTCTTTGCCATTCTGAGCACTGCTCTATAATGTTCCTGAAAGTAAATATATGATCTACACATCTTCTGTTCTTTCTAAATCCTGCTTGTTCTTTCCTCAGTTTGTGGTCTACTGCTTTTGAGATTTTCTGTATAATTATCCTGCCTAGTATTTTGCTGGGAACTGAGAGAAGAGTTATTCCTCTCCAATTATTGCAGTCTGCAAGATCTCCCTTCTTGGGCAATTTGACAATTATTCCTTTTCTCCACTCTGTTGGTGTTGTCCCTGTTTTCCAGACTTGTGCAAATAGTGGTTCTAATAGTTCTGCTGCTAGCTCTGGGTCTGTCTTAAATAGCTCTGCATTTAAGTTATCATGACCAGGAGCTTTGCCGTTCTTTAACCCTTTGATTGCTGTGATGATTTCTTCTTTTCGTGGGATGTCTGTATTAACATCTAGATCATTTTCAGCCTCAGGAACATTCAATTGTGTCTATGGTGGTTCCTTATTCAGAGTTTCTTTGAAATGCTCTGCCCATCTCGTTTCCTGTCCCTCTACTGTCGTGATGAGATTTCCATGCTTATCTCTTACTAATGTAATATTGTTTGCACCTCGTTTTCCACTGATGATTTTAGTTATTTTGTATACTGTGCTTTGTTCATTTCTCAGTGCTGCCTCTTCTGCTTGTCTTGCAAGGTCATCCAGAAATGTCCTTTTGTTAGCACGGGTTTGATGTTTAACTTCCTTGTCCAGCTGACTGTACTGTTCACTATATATTGCCTTTAACCTGGGAGACTTAGCTTCTGTTTTCTTTCTTTTCATTTCCTTCTCTTCACTATGGTGTTTAGCGTATCTGGTGTTATCCAGTCTTGGCTCTTTCTTTCCTGGAATCCCAAGCATGACTTGCTGCTTTCCTTGTATATTGTTGAGATGGTGTTGAATCTCTGGTCAACATCATCAGTCACTGTTCTTTCCTGGCTTTTGATAATCTCATATCTTCTCTTTACGTCGACCACGAAAGCTTTTCTGGTGAGGGGATCCTTCAGTTTCATGATGTTGTATCTTTTCTGTTTGACTGCAACTGGTCCAGCAGCTCTGAGTTTCACTTTCAGTCTTGCTACTACTCGGTGATGATCACTTCCCACATCTGCGCCTCTTCTTACTTTCACGTCTTGTAGTGCATGTCTCTGCTATAGGACTACGTTTATCTTTATGTTTACATATTATGCTCACCTCCATGGCATGAGGAAGGGGCTAGAAAAGGTGCCCTAAACATTGCCTGCCCCACCATTACCTAACCAGCTTACCGCGGTTGGTGGGTACCCTACTTCGGCGGGCGACATATAAGAAAAAGAAAGGACAGATTTTTTCCCCTCATTCTAGGCGCATGGAATGTGCGCACTCTCCTTGACAAAGACTTTAAAGCAAACAGACCTGAGAGACGAACTGCCCTGATTGGGAGAGAACTGGCCAGGTACAACATTGTCATAGCAGCACTGAGTGAAACTCGACTTGCAGGTGAGGGCCAACTTTGCGAAAAGGGTGCAGGTTATACATTCTTTTGGAGCGGAAGAGGAACTGAAGAAAGACGAGAAGCAGGGGTTGAATTTGCAATCAAAACAGCAATTGTCAGCAAGTTAGCGGGGCCTTCAAAGGGAATAAATGACCGACTGATGACGGTCAAGATCCCCCTGTTCTATGGAAGAAAACATGCCACCATCATTAGCGTGTATGCACCAACTATGACAAACCAGGATGACGTCAAAGATAAGTTTTACGAAGAACTACATGCAGTCATTGCATCAGTTCCTAAAGCAGATAAGCTCATCATTCTTGGTGACTTTAATGCAAGAGTAGGCTCAGATAACATCTCCTGGAATGGCACTATTGGAAGGTACGGCGTGGGTCGCTGTAACAGCAATGGACTTCTTCTCCTCCAGACTTGCGCAGAACATGACCTCCTTGTCACCAACACCATTTTTCGACTTCCTACCCGCAACAGGACCTCCTGGATGCACCCTCGCTCAAAGCATTGGCACTTAATTGACTATGTAATTGTTAGGAAGAAGGACAGGCAAGATGTCCGGGTGACCAAGTCCATGTGTGGTGCCGAATGTTGGACTGATCATCGCCTCATTGTATCTAAACTTAAAATTCGTATCCAACCAGCCAGGCGCCCTCAGGGGAAGAAAACTCAAAAGAGGCTGGATGTCACCAAACTAAAGAAGACAAAAATCAAACAGTCATTTACTCACACCTTAGAAGACCGTCTCAAATCTATCTCGCTAGACGGCCAAAGTGTGGAAACAAATTGGGCAGCCCTAAGTGAGCAGATCTACAACACTGCTACAGAGGTCCTGGGTCCTTCCATCAAGAAACAAAATGACTGGTTTGATGAGAACTCAGATGATATAAAGCAGATGTTGGCTGAGAAACACCATCTCCATAAAGCATATTTAAATGATCCAAAATCTACATCCAAGAAAGACGCTTTCAACAACATGCGTAGAATCGTCCAACATAAACTACGCCAGATGCGGGATTCATGGCTGAGTAATAAAGCAGATGAGCTCCAAGGCTTTGCTGACAGCCATGACTTAAAAAATGTTTACCTTGCACTCAAAGCGGTCTATGGTCCAACATCATCAGGATCATTTCCCCTCCTTAATGCAGATGGAAAAACACTAATTACAGACAAGGAAAAAATGCTCCAACGCTGGGCTGAACATTTTAATAATATTCTGAACCAGCCATCATCTATTAACGATGAAGCCATCATCCGCCTGCCCCAAATTCCTATAAATGAAGCATTAGATGATGTACCAACTCTGGAGGAAACTAAGAAAGCGATTCGTCAACTGTCTAGTGGAAAGGCCCCCGGCTCCGATTCAATTCCTGTTGAGGTTTATAAAGATGGCGGTGCAGTTCTGATAGAGAAACTTCACATGATCTTCCAGCAAATGTGGCAGAGTGAAACCATCCCACACGATCTCAAAGATGCGTCAATTATACATCTATATAAACGTAAAGGTAATCGCCAAGACTGTAACAATCATCGAGGCATCTCTCTTTTATCAATCGCTGGGAAGATATTCGCCAGAATCCTTTTGAATCGCCTTACGGCTCATCTTGACAAAGGTCTTTTACCTGAAAGTCAGTGTGGATTCCGGAAAGAACGTGGAACCACAGATATGGTGTTTGCTGCAAGACAGCTACAAGAAAAATGCCAAGAACAGCACTGTGACCTGTACACAGCGTTCATCGACTTGACAAAGGCGTTCGACACGGTCAGTAGAGAGGGTCTATGGAAGATCATGGCAAAATATGGCTGCCCAAAGAAATTTATCACAATAGTGCAGCAACGGCATGATGGAATGCAGGCTAGAGTTCAGGAAAACGGTGAGCTATCAGAGCCTTTCCCCGTCTCAAATGGAGTTAAACAAGGGTGCGTACTTGCACCGACTCTGTTCAGTATCATGTTTTCTGCTATGCTGACTGATGCTTTTAGAGACGGGGACACAGGAATCGACATTAGTTATCGTATTGATGGAAAATTGTTTAACCTTAGGAGGCTTCAAGCAAAAACCAAGGTCAAATCACACACCATCAGAGATCTTCTGTTTGCTGATGATTGTGCCCTCAATGCTGGCTCAGAGGCTGATCTGCAGCATAGTGTAGATAGATTCTCCGAAGCCTGCGCCAACTTTGGGCTTACCATCAACACAAAGAAAACATAAATCATGTACCAACCAGCTCCTGGCACAGTTTATACTGAGCCAATCATCAAGGTTAATGGTGAGAAACTGAATGTTGTGAACAGATTCACATACCTTGGTAGCACACTATCCCAGAACATTGTCATTGATGATGAGGTGAACACCAGGATCTCCAAAGCCAGCAGCACATTTGGCAGATTATACACCAACGTTTGGCATCGAAGTGGCATTAGTCTACAGACAAAGCTGAAGGTGTACAGAGCTGCGGTGCTTCCAGTGCTGCTATATGCAAGTGAAACATGGACTGTATACAGGTGCCACGTAAAGAAGCTAAACCACTTCCATACAGTCTGTCTCAGGAAGATAATGAACATCAAATGGCAAGACAAGATCCTGGATACCGCCGTTCTTGACAGAGCTGGTATCCCTAGTATTGATACTATTCTGATGCAGTCACAGATTTGCTGGGCAGGTCATGTAGTCCGCATGCCAGACCATCGACTGCCAAAGATACTCTTTTATGGTGAGATACAGAAGGGTAAACGCTCCCATGATGGCCAAAAGAAGCGCTTCAAAGACACGTTTAAGACTTCATTGAAAACCTTTGACATAAACCCAGACACATGGGAAGCTGCTGCGCAAGACCGAACTGCTTGGCGCACATCTCTTCGTAAAGGTGCAGCGGCATGCGAATCATCCAGAAGAGCAGCAGCAGAACAGCGGAGACAAGCTAGAAAGGACCGTGTAATAAAACCTTCACATGAAGCAAACATTCCCTGCCCACACTGTCCGAGATCTTTCCAGGCCCGCATCGGGCTCATCAGTCACCTTCGTACCCATAGACTAACCTAACATATTCCTAAATAATTGGATGAACAGAGTGGTCTTCATCACCCGTGATGGACGAACAACAACAACACATATTATTATTATGTTTACAGAGCTCAGTGTTTCTAAAGTATAATACCACAGCTCCTGAGTTGCCTATCACTCATGTAAACAGTTGCAATAAATCATGCACAGAATGAAGAAAACAACTCTGTTCATTTTACTGACCCCAATATTCCAGATCAGAGAAGAACAAGCGGGTTTCAGGCCGAAACGATCATGTATTGATCAAATATTCACACTAAGAACAATTATAGAAGAATCAGTTGAAATGCAATCACCACTTATTATCACCTTCGTCGATTTTCAAAAAGCCTTTGATAGTCTACACTGCCCATCATTGTGGAAGTTACTTACAATCTATGGTTTTCCAACAAAATATGTGAATGTAATCAAAGCGCTATATGACAATGCAAGATGTTGTGTTAGAACAAATAAAGGGAATACAGAATGGTTTACAGTAGACACAGGGGTGAAACAAGGCTGTATTATGTCACCACTACTTTTTGGAATAGCTATTGATTGGGTTATGAAAAACTATACCCACAACGAACAATTAGGTATAAAATGGACAGATGGAAAGTCCCTGGAAGACCTCGATTTTGCAGATGATTTAGCATTCTTAAGTCCAACACCCAGACAGGCCCAAGAAGCAGTAAATAATCTGTGTCATCTCTCGGTTAAAATAGGTCTCCAAATAAATGCCTCTAAAACTAAAGTTATGAACTTTTCTAACGAGACCTTCGATATCATCCTGAACGGGGAAAAACTACAGAAAGTTGAAAGTTTCAATTATTTAGGCAGTAAAATGACTCAGGATGGTGACACAACAAGAGAAATTCATACTAGAATTGCTTTGGCAGCTAGCGCCTTCAATAGATTATCTAACATTTGGAAATTACGATCACTGAATATACATACCAAGCTTCGTCTGTTTAATTCGAATGTTATCTCAGTGTTAACATACGGCTGTGAAAGTTGGAAAATCACAAAATCATTGGAGAACAAGCTGAATACATTCGAGAACAAATGTCTTAGAAAACTCATGAACATCAGTTGGAAAGAATTCAAGACTAATCAACAAATAAGAGAAGACTCTAAGCAGAAATATGTCTCCGACTATATAAGGAAAAGACGATGGTCATATATCGATCATGTCCTACGAATGCAAAACAACAGAATACCACTACAGGCGCTCACTTGGGTTCCTGAGGGTAAGAGGAAAAAAGGAAGACCAAAAGAAACACTTAGAAGAACAATAACAAGAGAAGGAAGAACGTTGGGCCTAAATAATTTGCAAGAGTTAAGAGGAGTGGCGTCACAACGAACAACCTGGAGAGCAATGGTTTCTGCCTTATGCGGCGTGTTTGGTGCTTAAAGAATTTATTATTATTATTATTAATATTCCAGATATAGAATCTTAAATAAAATTCTGCCAAAAAATTTGACTCCGCACTGTTTTAAAATTTTGATAAAGTCTTTCTAACATTTTGTGGAATTACAAAATTTAGGATGTCGTATAATTGTCTGCATATCGTGACTTATTAATTTAATTTTATTTAATCCCATACAGATTCAGATGGGCCACTCCAAGACCAAATCTTCAATATAACTGATATAATGTACAAGAAAAATGATACCAGTGTTGCAGTAATGACCAGTAATATTTGTAGTGAGTCTAGAACAACTGGAGATGATGTGACTATAGATTCCAATATCTGTCAAGAAAGAGCAGCAGACATTTGTGAGACCCAGAATGATTTTGGGGTGACAGTTCCAAATTACATAAAGTCAGATGATATAATTTTAATGAATCCAAAAAGCCCTGAACAGTTTGATTATCTCAAAACACACAAGAGAATGCATACAGGAGAAGAGTCTTACAAATTTGATTTTTGTGGTAATGTGACAACACACAAGCAAACACATATAAGAGAGATATCTGATAATTATGATGTTTGTAGAGTAGAGTTTAACCAGTGTGGAAATCTTAACACACACCGTAGAAAGTTTACTTTGGAGAATATTTACAAGTGTGATGACTGTGGACTGGGATTTAATCATTTTTTTAATCTTAAGAGACACATAAGAAAACATACAGGAGAGAAACTTTACAAATGTGATGTTTGTGGTATTGATTATGCAATGTATAGTCATCTTCAAAGACACATGCTAATACATACAGGGGAGAAGCCTTACAATTGTGATTTTTGTGGTAAAGGGTTTACTAATTGTTCTTATCTTAAAACACACATAAGAATACATACAGAAGTGAAGCCTTACAGGTGTGACATTTGTGGTATTGAGTTTTCACAGAATAGTCACCTTAAAATACACATGCGAAAACATACAGGGGAGAAGTCTTACAAATGTGACATTTGTGGTAAAGAGTTTTCAGTGTGTTCTAATCTTAAAACGCACAAAAGAATACATACAGGGGAGAAGTCTTACAAATGTGATGTTTGTAGTAAAGGGTTTACAAATTGTTCTAATCTTAAAACACACAAAAGAATACATACAGGGGAGAAGCCTTACAAGTGTGACATTTGTGGTATTGCGTTTTCACAGAATGGTAGCCTTAAAATACACATGCAAAAACATACAGGGGAGAAGTCTTACAAATGTGATGTTTGTAGTAAAGGGTTTACAAATTGTTCTAATCTTAAAACACACAAAAGAATACATACAGGGAAGAAGCCTTACAAGTGTAACATTTGTGGTATTGAGTTTTCACAGAATGGTAACCTTAAAATACACATGCAAAATCATACAGGGGAGAAGTCTTACAAATGTGATGTTTGTAGTAAAGGGTTTACATATTGTTCTCATCTTAAAACACACAGAAGAATACATACAGGGGAGAAGCCTTACAAATGTGATATTTGTGGTAAAGGGTTTACAGATTGTTCTAATCTTAAAAGACACAAAAGAATACATACAGAAGTGGAGTCTTACAAATGTGACATTTTTGGTAAAGGGTTTACAGTTTGTGCTAATCTTACATCACACACAAGAATACATACAGGGGAGACACCTTACAAATGTGACATTTGTGGTATTGAGTTGTCACAGTATAGTTACTGTTAAGGATAACATTAATATGTTATAATATGTTGCTACATGCAAGCATATATCCATTGATTTGAGGAGATATAGGTGTCTGTGGTGAAAGTTATCTTTTATGTACGATTTTTCACTTATTTTGAATGCCGCATAATTTGCTATGTCACCGGTCACCAATGAGTAATATATCATGTATTTTGCATTCTAACGGTCAACCATCTTGGCCTTTCGTATTTTTGAAGTCCGGAGTAGACATGCATTTTTTCAAGCTCCTAAGATTGTGGAGACTTTGATTCTGATGATTAGTGGCATTGTTATCTCGGAGGCTGCCACGTATTTGATATTATGCCAGATGGCACCTTAACTTACCCAGATGTTATTACCATGTCCAGGAATTATTTTTATTACTAATAATGCATCTAAGTTATCTCTGCAGCATTGCTTGGTTCCTCGTGATCTACACAAACCTCTAGACACAATGGCCAGAATTAAAGAGAGGAGAGGATTGTATTACATTGCCACGTATTATATGATGCCTATGATTGAGATTTTATGGACAGATGACTTGTTATGAAGAACTACACTATTGAAACATACTTCTATGCCACATGTTATTAACTGATGAAGCCAATTTTATGAAAATAAATATGCACCATGTCTGCTGTGGACCTGCCACTTGCCGGCTCATGTTATACATTTCAAGTTTTGTTCCTCGGTGACTGCCCTTGTGCATTCATGTTCATAGCATAATCAGCTCTACAATATTTTCATAATTCATTCGCAACAACTAAGAATACATTTCTTGGTGGCCCAGTATGGTCTGGAACATTTTGTTTCTCAGGACATTTTTTAACATGAAGACCCTTCAAATCCAGTCTGCACCGGTTTGTTGTAATCTACATAACGGACTTTTAACTGCGCATGTCAGATGCACTGGAGACCGGCAAGACATCACCATTTTCTTGCTGTAGAATCAAGTATTCTTAAGTATTTTCAAGTCTACTACGATGTCCTCCAAGTTCAAGTTTTACTTCGTGATCAAGAAAGTACCATCGATATGATTTTCTACAATTTTTCATCTGAATGAGACCATGGATTTAGTTGTGGTTCTTGCTCTACCATTGTCTACATGCAGTGTTGATGCGGATCCAGCTTCGTGTCTGTTTGGAGCGTTATCAGATAAGTGGCTATATTGTGCAATTTTGTGGTCCTGCGCATGTGGTGTGAGTCTTTTTGTTTCTCTTTCTGCTCAGTTTATGTTTATTTGTCTTTTAGCGGGTATGGTTGGTAGTGATCTGGTGCTAGAGACCCATGTCATTGTAAGATGACCTCACACCAGACATGTCTATAGGTTTGTTTGCAGTTCTCAGCCAGTGAAATTTCCGGTTTGAGTATCTCGCCGATGTTTTTGTTCACTGCTTGTTTACTGTAACTTTGATTGTTAGCTGTGCCGTTTTATTTTTTTCTAATTGTGTTTTCATGCCATTATCATTGTTTTCTACTTAGTTTTAAAGTCATTCTTGTTCGTGTTGTTGGTCTAATCTTTCCAGTCACTTGTATAATACAGATTTATGTCTATGCATTGTCTCAGGTCCTGTAGTGTCTCTTTCATAGCAGTAAGTTTGTTCTATTTGCTGTTTTTCCTTTAGTTTTCCATTTGCATTTTTCTTTTTCTTGCTGCTGTTGTCTACTGTTCTTGCCCATTGTACTTGTCTAACTCCATTGATAAAATCTTTTCTTTTGTGTACATTGTTATTACAATTTTTTTTTCACAATACATTGCATAATTAGGGCTCAGTTATATTACTAAGTTAATTGCACTAATATTAGTGTAAAACAACCAGCCATTTATTTCACATTAGTGACTAAGTAAGTGATTTCATTGCACAAAATGGCTACTTTTGATTATTTTATCAAACAAGGAAAGGCATTCGGATTGGAAGGTGGGGCTTTAAAGGATTTTGCCATGACTGAATATGCCAAGGCCAAGAAGAGAAAATTAGAACTGAACAATTGGAGGAGAAAAAGCGAATTGAACACTTACAACTGGAGGAGAGCTGAAGCGCTCGCTACTCAAGAAAGAATAGCTAAATTGGCTCATGAAAAAGATATGATGACTTTGCGTCTTGAAGAATTAAGACTGCAAACCCAGGGTAAACAGAATAATGGTTCTGAGGTTCAAGGCCCCTCAAATAAACATAATGGAGGTTCTACACAATTTTGTTTACCTACATTTAAGCCTCAGGTTGATGATATTTCGTGCTTCTTAATGCGTTTTGAAATTGTATGTGAAGCTCATAAGCTTGACAAATCACAATGGTGCTCACTCGTAAAGGAGTTCTTGACTGGAGAACCTTTAATGGCTCTTTGTACTCAATTATGACTGATGAACTCGTTCAAAAAGTCGATCAAGTTGTGGGTGAAAAGCATCGTTTCATGATTTCACATCTTTCTGCTCAATTCCCTCAAATTTCGAGGACTAGTCTGTTTCGAATTGTCACAAAGAGATTGGGTTACCACAAGTTATGTGCACGGTGGGTACCAAAACAACTGACTGACGTTCACAAAGCTCAAAGAATGGGCTCAGCTTTGACTTTCCTTCTGCGCTACTGGGAAAAGGGGGATGAATTTCTCGAGAGAATCGTGACTGGTGACAAGACATGGGTTCAGTTCGTAAATGCAAAGACAAAGGAACAGTCCAAACAGTGGATGCACACTCATTCTCCAAACAAGCCCAAAAAATTCAAACAAACATTTTCGCACCGAAAAATGATGGCTAAAGTGTTCTCTGACCGCAAGGGAATTTTGTTGATGGAATTTATGGCACCAGGGACCACAATAACTTCAGAAGTTTATTCTGAAACACTGAAGAAGCTTTGGAGGTCTTTCAACCACCCCCCTTACAGCCCGGACTTGATGCCAAGCGATTACCATCTCTTCGGCAAGATAAAGATCTGGCTGATTACTCAGTGCTTCAAAACCAATGAGTAGCTCATGGATGGAGTCAACAACTGGCTAGGTACCCTGGCGGCATCGTTCCTTGATGAGGGATTGCAAAAGATGGTGCCACGGTACGACAAGTGCCTGAATTTGGGTGGCAACTATGTGGAAAAGTAATGCAGTTATGTACGTAAGTTTTGTATGTTTTAAAAGATTTTTGTCTCTATTTTTGATTATTTTTACCAGCCAATCAGAAGTTGATTTTGGAATAGCCCTTGTAATAGCCAAATTGCTCTCATTAGAGTTATACATTAAACCGTGTTTGTATCTCACGAATACCGCATATATATCTGCATTTTATTACTAACGCCTTAGCACAGTTCTGGACTCACAGGTGCCTTATCCACTTATTATTCTATCAGCTTTAAAACCCGAACTCAGACGGTTATACATATGAGTTAGGGGCCATGCCACACATTCTAAACACTGCCATAGGGCACGAAGGCCACACAACTCAGTGGCCATGCTTGTTACGGTGTTTTTATTGATGTAGTTTGCTATAGTTGGCAGAGGCGCAATTTTTAGGTCAATAGAATTAATAGATTGATGTTGAAACTTCACGGTATACTGAACGCGAAATGCACGGTCAAATTATGACGTGTTTGCATAGGGAAGGTCACGCTTGGTGACTTGGATACGGCACCCCTTTTTATGCCATCCGTCAAGCTGCGAAGTCGTGTCTGATCTCCGTCCAAGGTTGGGCTTAGTATATAGCCATATTTATGAAATACTATGAGAACTCAGGGTCAGTTCAAATAATAGAATGACGGAGGAATTATGAAGTTATTAAATAACTTGGATTATGGAAGGAATATCGATTAATGGTTCGATTTTTTTGATTGACAAACTCATGCGCTCATTTCTGGCTGTCTGGATCCCAGCAGCGCATGTACACAGCCATGAAGTTTTGTTGACAGTAATATATTAAGACACGGACGGAATTGTAATATGAATTGACCTGAATCAGAATTAATGCACGTTGATTATAACCATGCTCATGATGTCTTCAATGTCTAACGTAAATAAACATGTATTTTGTGGACTCGAATATTGGATTTATCCAGTCAGTATTATTCAAGTGTTACCCAGTTTTAATCTACCCTTAGCATTCGCGTACTAATCTTTCGAAGCACGATAATTCAAGACATGAATGAAAATTAAGAAATTTCAATACAAGGCCAGAATTTGGAAAGACTCTTTATTAACATAATAAGTTGGACCTGTCTATGCAAGGACTATAACTCAACATTGCCACAGCAAAAATAGAAGGCAACAATGCTACATGTTGGGCCTGAAGACCACAAGACCACTGTTAGTTTACTAAGTCTTGCGCGTCATCAAATATTACGCGTAACGTTCTAATATATCTAGTTGGGATGCTGAATAGAGAGCAGTGGAGGATGAACAATCATCTCAAAGTAAAAATCCATAAAGATGTTTGCATGCCATGCAGCAATCCTCAACAGTCACATCATATTATACTCACTGGTGTCACAGCCTATTATACTCCACAGCTTATCACACTCAGTGATGTCACAGCCTATTATACTCCACAGCTTATCACACTCACTGATGTCACAGCTTGTCATAACTGATTATAGGAATTCACTCTAAATGTGATAGCCCTCAGCTGCATTCTTTTTTTTTGTGTCTGGTGTTCCTACTGGCAAATTCTTTTCTCTTCTGCTTGTTGTGAGAGCTTCTCATCACTCAGTCTGAGGTGGTACGATAGGTTCATCATCACTGGGTGTCATCAGCAGCTTCATCCTCCCTGGTTGTTGAATTTACATCCAGCGCTTTCATTTCTTTTTTGCACATCTTTGAACCTCAGCTGCAGTCACCTGGCCAATCTTTTGTCATCTACCAATTGTCCTTAGAAAATATCTTTGAGGATGTGACCATCTTCCTTGTGGCAGATATAGCCAAGCCAGCACAGTCTGCGCTAAGGAGTGTATACATGCTTAGAAAGCCAGCATATGTCAGCACCTCGACATTTGTCACCCACATAAACTTCCAAGAAATACATAAGGATAAACTTCCAAGAAATACCAATGAAATTAAGAGAGTTTTTCAGTGTTATATAGAACCAATCGTGACATATAGGGGTGAGTCATGGACAGTTAGTAAACAAGTAGGGAAGGCAGTAGAGGCCACAGAGATGTGGTCTTACAAAAGAATGTTAAAAATACCATGGACAGCCAAAAAGGAGTAACAAGGATGTCCTGAGAGAGGCCAGCGTGCAACAGAAACTTATTTCACACGTTAGAAAGAAGCAATTCACTTTCTTTAGACATTTTATGAGAAGAGAAAAGCTGGAATATATCGTAACAATGGGTCAGACTGAAGGAAGAAGAGATAGAGGAAGGCAAATACTGGACAGTTTGACATTGTGGCATGGAAAAAAGACAACAGAATTGGTAAATTGCACTGGAGACAGGAAGTTGTGGAAAGGCATGATCTCCTGTGCCACAAGACATGGTACTTGAAAAAACAGAAGCACTATACATTATGGTAACACCAGTGTAATGCCTCACTCTTGCGATGAGCTGTGGGCCTGGGAGTTAGGAAGCTAGTATAACTTTTGACCTGTCTTTTCCTTCTAAGAGCACACCTTGTCAGTAGATGGTCAGTGACTCTCTTCTAGACAACAACAACAAAATCACTGTGCACAGAGCACTGTATCCTGCCTTGTGCAGCAACTGCTCTCCCAGCAGTTATCTGTCAGCCTGTTCATTGCCATGACTACTGTCAGTAAATGTTTCCTCCACTTCCATCTTCTGTTTCATTTGTTGCTGATCAATCAGTGCAAGCCTGGGTCCAGGTGTTGCTTGGGTAATGTGTTTCTGTGTATTTTGTGGTTAGAGCTCTTCTTGTTTGTTTTAATCTGCCTGTTCTTTCTCTCAACAATACCAGGGAAGTTTTACATTTAGCAGAATCAATGGACACAAAGTAAACCTGGGCAGGAATTGATGTCAACAGTTGCAAATAATCCTGCACAAAATGAAGGAAATCTGGCAACGTACAATAGAATACAACATAAGAAGATTTATAATGTGTATGTTTGTGGAATAGGATCTACCAGTTTGATCATCTTGAGAGAAACAAGAGATGACAGACCTGGGAGGAGAATTAGAAGGGTGGGAAATTGTGTTGCAGGATTTAACCAGGTCGATCATCTTAAAACACACAAAAGAAAACATACTGGAGAAAAGTCTTACAAGTATAATGTTTGTAGAGTACGTTTTAACCAGTTTGGTAATGTGAAAAGACACAAAAAGAATAACTTTACAAGTGTGATGTTTGTGGTGATTGTTAGTCTGAAAATTTAGTAAAGAATAAACAAGAGATTATTCTTATATGATTGGTGTATTTTGTATTTTAAATAAAAACATTTCATATTTTTGTATTTACTGAAAGACAATATTCTGGTTATCTAATACTATTGTTCCAATTTCAAATTATAATAATTTGTTTAACTGTGTATTTACCTTCGACTGTTCTCTGGAAGATCGTTTTCGAAAGGGAGTCATGACGAGTTACATGCCCAAATCAGGCAAGCTTTCGATGTTTCACTACTGACAAAAGTGGTTCTTGGTGGTCTGCATAGGTGTTTATTTCCTCTCTTACATAGACATTTGTTTTGTGCTCTTTATAGCAAATGCGCAAAATTCTTCTATAACATTTATGCGGTACCGTACTCGAAAGCCTGAATCCTTCGCTCCGTATCAGCAGTGAGTGTCCAGCCCTCACGCCCATACAAGAGAATAGATAATACAAGTTATTTGATCTTCACAGGAAAACTGATGTTACTTTTCCAGATCACATTCAGCCTTGTCATGGCTGAAGCCATCTCAAGTCTTGTCTTGATTTCTTTACTTCCATCACTACATATAGTGGACCCCAGTGGATCACATATAACTCAAGACAAATCTTTTATTATTTCTGGCATTCATATTTTGTTCCTATGAAGTATATACTTAGCCACTGTTGTATTACATAGATAATGGCTGACCACCATGGAAAAGATTGGGGCTTTTCTGTGTAAATATCCTATAGAAGTTGGAAGATCTTCTTCAGGTGCCTGGTCTGGAACAGACATTGACGATCATGATCCTCCAATCTTCTTTCTTTTGATAGTCTAATGAGATTGTTGTTGCCCATGCTGTTGTTTGTTGCCCAGTTGTTTAAGCTTTCCACATACATCTTTCTCTGCCTTCCTCTTCCTCTCCTACCTGGTATTTTCCCACATAAGACTAATTCCTCCACTCCTCCTCTTCTGTTAATATGTCCCATAAATTTCATTTGTCTTTTCCTGATGGTTTTGATGTGCGATCTATTAACACCCGCAGCTGTCAATACCTCGGCATTTGTTTTCTTCTCTGTCCACGATATTCTCAGCATCCTTCTCAAAAACATTTCCACTGCATCCAGTTTTTTCACCATTTGATTACTCATTGTCCAACATTCGCATCCATATAAAAAAATGGACCACACGTATCCCCTCAGTAAGCATATTTTTGTGCTTATGGTGATGTTTCTGTTTTTCATTATGTTGCTCATCCTAGTAAAGGCTTCTTTGGACATGGCGATCCTTTTCTTTATTTCTGTGTCACATCTGATGTCAATGTGTAGCCTAAATATTTAAAGAGATTGACTTGTTTGATTTTTTCTCTTTTGCTGTTCAAAGAGCATACTGGTATTTGTATTTTCTTAGAAACTACCATGCATACAGTTTTGCTGACATTCAAAGATAATCCTTTCATCTCACTCTCTTCCACTACTTTGTCTAGAATGATTTGTATATTTTTCTCTGAATCTGCTATTAAAACTGTGTCATCTGCTTATTTCAAATTGTTGATATTTTGTCCTCCGACTTGAATTCCCTTGTGGTGTTCAATGTTTCGAAGTATCGTCACGCTGTATATGTTAAAAAGATCAGGTGATAACACACATCCCTGCTAACTCCTCTTTTAATTGCTCTGAATTCACTTAGTTGGAAGATAACATCAAGAAATGGACAGAACCAACATCAGAGTGCACAATTAAGACAAGTGACAAAAGATGTAGGAGATCCATTGCAGCGGCCCTAGATGTGGAGATGGCAGCAGCAGATGATGCTTATCTTAGGTCCCTAAATGTGCGTCAAATTATTTTTCTAAAAAATCAACCCGTTGCATAGTCTCTTTGCTCAAAAGCTACATGCAGCACAAATGTTTTTCATGACTACATTGTCCGTGTGGGCCTGAAAATACACAGGGAAAAGACAAAGATTTTGAGAATAAATGCAAGAAATGATAACACGATTGAACTTGAAGAAACACCACTAAAAGATGTAGCCTCTAGAATCTTCCACATATCTTGGAAGTAATATAGACAAAGTTGGAGGGACAGACAGCGATATCAAAATAAGAATACAAAAAGCAAGATGAGCTTTCATTGCATTGGGAAACATATGGAGAACAAGAGAAATCAAGTCCAAAACAAAAATAAGAATCTTCAACTCAAATGTGAAGTCAGTCCCATTGTATGGCTCTGTGACATGGAGAACAACAAAAACAACAACCAAAAAGCTACAGACTTTTATAAACGGGTGCTTGCGTAGAATAGAAGGACTGAAATGTGGAATTGATGACAAGAACCAGACAAGTGCCAGTGGAACAAGAGTTGAGAAGAAGACGCTGGCGATGGATAGGACACACATTGAGGAAACCTGTTGATAGCATTACAAGGCAGTCCTTGTTCTGGAATCCACAGGGAAAGACAGGCAGAGGTAGACCAAAAAACACACGGAGAAGAGAACTGGAAACAGAGGTGAAAATGATGAGGAAAACATGGAAAGAACTTGAGCGGATGGCACAGGACAGGAAGTCTTGGCATGTGTTTGTTGAAGGCCTATGCTCCTTGGGGAGCTAAAGGGTATTGATTGATTGATTGATTGTCCATGTACAATTAGTTTATCACTTCATCATGGTTATTGTCAATTAGCATTCTACCGCACATTTGTACTGGACAAAGCCCAAACATGTCAGATCCACTACACCAGCGGTTCTTAGCCTGTGGTCTGCGGATCCCCGAGGGCCGCGATGTCCTCACAGGGGTCTGCGAAGGCTTGAAGAAATGTTATGAGCTTTTACAGTTAAAATAGAAAGAATGAATGAAAGAAAATGAAACGAAGAATGAAATCTTAATTACTCTCGCTTGTTTGTGTAAAACTTGGCTTTTCTAACCTACCGCCTCCATTAAAAAGAAACAAAAGTAAAAATCAGTTGTGAAAATAACTGTTTGGTAGCAAAAAATCTACTCGGCAGTTGATACTTCTGCACGTGGTGAGAACATGCAAGTGAATGACGCTGAGTGGCTGAGAGCACGTGACATTTCTTGCTACTGCGCATACAACCAGAAGCCGCCTTCGCAGCTGCACTGAACTCTAGTGCTGTCCACGTTGTGCCACCACATTCTCTGAACTTCTATTGCTTCTGTGACAGGGAGCGTGTTAGGTAGAGAGAAGGGTTTTCTCCCAAATGTTAATGTTGTTCATGGTGAGAACCTTGGAGGAGTTCAAACGAGAAAGCAAGCCTGAAACGGGTAGCTTTCTGTGATCACAGAATTATGCACTGCTATCTAGCTCCCCAAGTACTCGTATGCCATGTTGATAGTGGAAATGCTGATTAAGCAAAAACTAGATGTAGTTAAATCAAGGTTTTTCTCAACTGTGTGGGTTTTCAAGATTTCGGAGCAAGAGGGGTTTTTGCAAGACATAGTGCAAGAAAGACAGAGTTTCGTGGTGAGCAGGTATGATTGCAGTTTTGATTTCAATACAGACTTTTAGATAAAACAGACACAGACGTAATTATAAGGTAGACGCTGTAGAAAATCAACATCCCTGGCGGTGTGAGGCCAGTCTTCTAGCAAAGATACACCAGAAGGTCACTAGGAGAAACGTTATAAAGATAAACTAACTTTCTTAGAAGATTACACAGACGACACGACAGTGGGAAAACTAGACGAGAACAAAGCAGTCACAGAAATGTGCAAGAACATATGATTTACGGATGTCGTTGACTGAGAAAATGTACTAGTTGAAAGAATATCAAATTGAATGTAAATCAGTGAGATAAATCCACAGAAGAGAAAAGCGGATTCTTCTAAATGTAAATAAACCTTAAAGTTTCATTTTACTGCTGTTGGAGTACAGTGTGTCAACAGACTTTAGAAAACATCAACCATCTCTGTACGTCTTGTCTGGCAGTGAACTCATCACATTGTTTCATCAAAGTGTTTACGTTGTCTATTCACACATACTATACACTGGTTAGGGCAGTGATCTGAACCTCTATACGAACACATCAACACGCACGGCCACACTTCCTAGAATTCTCTAGCTGTGTCGAGAATGTTCTTGAAGAAATTCATGTATAAAAGGAGGGAGCCGCGTTAGCGTAGTGGTTTTGAGGATTTTTTCGTCGACCGGGATTTGGACTGGATTAACTCGAGACCTGGCGAGGACATTTGAAGGAGTGTCGTCGACACTTCCTAGAATTCTCTAGCTGTGTCAAGAATGTTCTTGAAGAAATTCATGTATAAAAGGAAGACTGTGTTTGCGGGAAGAGAGAGTCGGAGTCAGTCAAAATGATCGTGGTTCTTCTTTGATTTCTGCGAATAAAAACGTTTGGTTATTGTCGGGTAAAGTGAACTTTTGATGTTATCGCGATGAATTTCGTAACAATACATTTTAGCTGAGCCTCGGGATGGATTGCTGGCTGAATTTGAAACGTAAAAGTACTGATGATGTTAATGAGGGTGCATCATGTTCAAAGCAAAATGAAGCTTCTTCCAGTGATCTTAAAAAGTGCTGCCATTATATCAAGGGATTTCTGTCAATTGGCTTCACGTGTAATCTGAATTTTGAGATGAACTGTCCTAATCTGGTAACGTTAACTTCGAGAATAACTAACCTAATCTAGTATACTGAACTTTGAGATAAACTGCCCTAATCTAGTAAGCTGGCCTTTGAGATAAACTGCCCTGATCTAGTAACCTGAACTTTGATATAAACTGCCCTAATCAAGCAACCTGAACTTTGAGATAAACTGCCCTAATCTAGTAACCTGAGCTATGAGATAAACTGCCATAATCTAGTAACCTGAACTTTTAGACAAACTGCCCTAATCTAGTAATCTAGTAACTGGAACTGTCGAAGTGCCTACCAACAGGCAGCCATTTTCCAAACACTGATCTTTGATTTTGATATACTAATGATCCAGGAGACAAATTTAAAAGCGAATACTGTTGTCAATTGCACAGGTTACAGATGTTACACAAATCTGTTTGGGCCTGGCAGACGAGGGCAAGCAATGTATGTGAAAAATGAACTCCCTCAAGTGTGGCTAGATACAAGTTTCCATTTTAATGAGGATACACATGTGCAGGGGATTGCACTGCATATAAGCGGTCAATTTTTTTTCTTTTGTTTTTGCCTTCTTCTGGCGAGGCGCGTCCATTTCAACCTATTTGGTGATATCAGAGCGCATTTACTATCCCAAAAAAGTCAACTCTGTTGACTGTTAAACCCGATCAGCGTTGATAGATACTAAGTCCTGAAAAGGACTAACATTATCTGCTAGCATAAAGCCCTAAAAAGGACTAGCCAGCTACGCCAACGCCCAAGCTGATCATTATAAGCGGTCAAGAATGGCAAGTCTGCAATTTATAAGCCCATGTGGATCGTCTTCCGGAAGAGGGTAGGTCCGAAGAGAACCTAACAAGATGTGCTTAATTGCCGGTGATTTTAATGCTAGATCTATGGAGTGGGAGAACTCCACGGAAAATAGGCAGGGTGTTCCCTTGAGTCAGGCTTTACTCAGCTCAAACCTATAATCCCTTTTAAATGATGGACGCCCAACAAGACTGGCATCTAGTCCAAGGGATAATAATGGCGTCATAGATCTAGCACTGATTTCTAGTGCTGCCGCCACCTTTGCACGTTGGGATGTAACGCAAGCTCAAGAAAGCGATCACCTACCCTGTGTAGTACTCACTGCGAAGGGAAAGACCACCAGACACAGGAAACCAAACCAGATTTTCCAGTATCATACAGACCTACATGATTGTAACTGACCTGTGCAAATACTGCGTCACAGTGCGAAACAAAAGACAACTCGCACACTTTTTACACAACCACCCTGGTGGTATGAGTCAGTGGAGACAGCGTGGCTGGAAAAGGAAAGAGCAACAAAGTCACGGAGGATAGCATGAAAGAGAAGGACAATGAGTGATGAAGAGGTGGAAGATTTAAAGGAGAAAAAGCAAAGCGCCATCAATAACTTCATGTGCTTGGCAAGAGAAGCCAAGGACACTGTGTGGGAGGCCTTTGTGACACAGGTGGGCACAGACAAAACACTACACAGTTTCTGGTCCTTACATCGCAATATGTGTAGGAAATGTACAAGCTAACCATTTACTAATATTCTCAACTCCACGGGGATAAGTCTGAAGACTGATGCCGAAAAGGGACATGTATTACTCGAGCGTTATATTACTCAGGCAGATAAAGGTGATAAAGCTGCCCGCCAAGACTGTAGCGAAAGGTTTTCCTAGTGTGATGATAGTGGTAGAGAGGAGAATCTCTCTCCAGAAAGTATGAAGTTCCAGTGTCCGAGAAGTACACTGGTATCACAATTGAGTTACGGCTGTGAATACTCTGAGCTGAACAACAGATTTAGGCTTCAGAAGTACACGGTGCCACTTTCGCTATAGTAACCCTATGTGATAATATAATTAAATTAGAAAAAGTAACTCAAAATTTAACAGTTAAATATTTTACCAAGTCAAATGAGTACAATTTCATAATTTATTATGTACATCTATATATTCTTGTAATGAGAAATGGGTGTTGGAAGATGGTAAAATGTGTGATTATTTATAGTTACAAATTAAAATAAATAATAGTAAAAAATATTGGATGAATCTTCTAATGAAATTAGAACAATCTGTTACAGTATATTTTTGATATATATATCTTGCTATCTAGTCTCTAGCTGTTATCATCATCGACAGTCATTTTAGAAACTGCTAACAGGATTTTTTAGATGGGTATACATATAACTCATCTGGTATTAGCCACGTCTGCTCGAGGTTCCTGAGACACACTTGAATCAACAGACTGTCCTTCAGCCCGCCCTATAACTACGGGGGACTAAGGTGTTGAAGATTGGTTGACCTCTAGGCTTCAGTTAGCAGGATCAACGGTCCTCAAGTCTTTGGTTTAAACTTGATCACAAACTCGATCATAAACTCGATCAGGAAGGATCATAAACTTGATCAGGAGCGATCATAAAACTCAATCATAAAACCTGGAACGAAAGGTAATAGGTGGCCATGGTGTTCCAACAATCTCACCACCCACTGCTGTTCATGAGGCGACCATGTCTTCAGTGTTTGTATATAAATGAATGATTCATGGTAGTATGTTACAGAGATATCATGATAAGATACTGTCCACTGTGCAGAATTAATAAAATACATGAATAAATCACATGTTATGATACATGGGTACGATATAACCTTTGCCTTCCACTTATGGAAGCCAAGTCACTTATGTACTTATGTACCCGGTGAGGCTGTATTGGTTGACGCTAATCCGCCCTGCATGCAGCGTGAAAAAAGAACTTTTCTTGCAGATACTGTCTTCCAGTTTCTCACTCTGGTATGTAGTTACAATAATTTTTTAAAGATTATTAGCTTACTTTTAGCAGATGTGATGACGATGAAAAATGTTAATTATTTTTAAAACTATTTATATTTGAATAATATCCTTTTGCACCTGTGTGTTACCAGGGCCCAAAAGGGGAGCAAAGAATAGTAACACTGTTCCCTGCCAAGCATGTCGTAGAAAGCGACTAAGGAGGGTTGGGCATGGGGCCAATTACCCCCTCCTGTAAAAAATTTAAACCACAAAAACTTCAACAAACATGGACAGGTCAAATAGATCAAGAGAAATCGGATCCAACACGAAAATAAGAATCTTCAACTCAAATGTGAAGTCAGTCCTATTGTATGGCTCTGAGACATGGAGAACAACAAAGACAACAACCAAAAAGCTACAGACTTTCATAAATGGGTGCTTGCGTAGAATAGAGGGATTAAAATGGTATGACAAGGTTACCAACGTGGAACTGATGACAAGAACTAGACAAGTGCCAGTGGAACAAGAGATGAGACAAAGACGATGGAGATGGATAGGACACACTGAGGAAACCTGTTGATAGCATTACAAGGCAGTCCTTGTTCTGGGACCCCCAAGGCAAGAGAAGCAGAGGTAGACAAAGAAGCACAAGGAGAAGAGAGCTGGAAACAGAGGTGAAAATAATGAGGAGAACATGGATAGAACTTGAGATGATGGCACGTGACAGGAGGACTTGGCATGTGTTTGTTGAAGGCCTATGCTCCTTTGGGAGTGGAGGGTTATGAATGATGAATGAATATCCTTTTGGATATCCTTCATAATCTATCTCCTTTGGTGAATTATTATAGTTTTCATAACTTCCAACCAGGCTTGCTCTTGTAGCTTTAAATATTAATTCCTGTTAATGCAAACTTTTAAAGTCGGCCTTTCCTATATTCACTATTTCCTCGTTCTTCAATGCCATACCGGCTAAACGTAATTCACATTTTTCCGCCTTCTTCAAACTTCAAAGCAAGATCCGTTGCGTGTTATCACTGCGCTGTGTGTGTCGCATTACACATCCTTTCACAAACAAAGCAAGAGGTACCAAATCTCGCTACAACATCCTAGGAAACGTGCACTGTGGTTTCCTAGACAATTTGCACATTTTCTGTTTATATTTCTTGTACTGTAATCTTTATCATCTTCTACTAATTTGCAGTGATCATAGGTGTGGTCCCCTGCACAATATCGACATTTAGGCTTACTTCTACATGTTCTTTTGATGTGGCCAAATTTCTGGCAGTTTGAGCGTTGAATGACTGGTGGTATGTAAGCTTCTGTTTTGATTTTAGTACTGCCACTGAAGAAATGTGATGGGATTTCTCGTCCTTCTAATGTAACTATTGTTACATTTGAAGTTCCTAATCGCTGTGATATCCTTTCCAGTTTATTTTGGATTTTCTGTTTGTAGTCTAGTGTGGTGAAGTGGGATGTTATAAATATTTATAGGGGACTTAGTGTACTGACTGAGATCAGCTGTGAAGGTATCTATATCTATTAAGAGTAGTGTATTATAGATAACCTTACTTGCTACCACATATCTATATATCTCAGTCAGAATTATTCTGGAATAGTGTGATGACTACGTTATGTGTCTAGGGTATGTGTATGATGAAGTGTAAGTCACAACAACAGACAGATAAACAATTTAATTTAATCCACTACTCTTGACAACACTGTGACACTCACATACATATAACACTCTATGAGAATATCTTAAGGAGTCACTGATAACTTTTCAAATAACAATATGTATTCATGGTTATCATAAAGGTATATGTGTCCTGATTCAAATACAAAGGAACCAGGAATCACAATCAATTTTAATTACAAGTATATGTACAGACTTTATCAATATGAATATTGTAGTGACATATATTATTAAACTATCCTATGTGTGTCAGTTGTGTAGTGGTAATATGAGGTAATACTGGTTTTGTTTTGTTCAAGCTCTGTTGGTATTTGTCATCATGACTTCAATAGTTTGTCTTTTGGGACTATTATTGGAGATGTTCTCAGTTCCTGATATTAAGACAATTAAATTCCCCTCTGAATGTTATTTTTACAAAGTCATTTCAAGATGAGGGGACATAATGTTGAGCTCAGCTGGCCAAATCAGCTTATCTTGCGTGATGGTGGCAGGAAAGGACTCCTCTGCTCGAATTCTCCTCTGGGCTCTGGAGACACCTCACTGATAGCTAAAAGGACCAAGGAGTATGCTGTCCGACTCTGGATTCAGCAAAGCTCTGACCAGGTGCTGCTCAGTACCATCAAGACCACGGTCCCTGAAAAAAAGAAGGATGTACCTTCTACTTCATAACTAATTGATACTCTAGTTCTACACTGAGCACAATACAACACAAACATTGAGTTCAGAGCGTTAGGCCAACTGTCAGCTTCATCTGAAATACTTTATACCAGCATTACCCTCCTTAATGGTCACTACGCCTCTGCACTTCCAGCATTATTTCTGTCTAATCAATCATCCAGGTGTCAGTGTACTATTTGGCCATTCCATGCCGTTTTACTTCCCTCCGACACCCTCTGTTCAGGCTGGAGCATTATAGGCTTTATCTCCTGTTTGCTACTGAACTACACATATATATACAGGCATAAATTAACAATTTACATTCAATTTTCATTAAAAGATACTGAATGGTTCAAGCTTACCACAATTTCATGGAAATAAACACAGATACGTTGATTAGCAATGAATTCTGGCACAATTACTGGCACAAATTCCCATCTGCTTATGTTCCAGGCTTTTATTTAACACAAATATGAGCTGGCTTCAACGCACTGTTGCTTTATCAAGATTATTTGCACTAGTGGTCTCGAACTAACGCTCCTAAGTGAGTATATCAGCGAGTCTAGCCAATGAGGCCACGTTTCGACAAGTGTTTGAAAAAATGTTACCTTTTCACGTCTCCCCTAACAACGAAAGATAGTATTTATAGCCCGACCAATCGTGGTTAGTCTTTCATTTGTTGCGCTCCAATCAATTTGGAGTTTACATGGTAGGCTAATTCTGTAACGTAAGATTTTTTTCAAACACGTTATAAAAAAATTTTATGAGCAGAAATGATTCCATGCTGTCAGGCATCCCCACTATTTTATTTTGGGTATAATTTATTAATTCCTGGACTATTTGCGTAACGTTTTACATATTCTTTGTCAGCAAGCCCTAAGGAACCCAAATATCCAAATTTAAAAGAGCTACGTGGCTGCGTTCAAAATATGTATTTTCTACCTCCTGTTTCGAAGATGTGCTGTCTGGGTACTGTTATGTTTTTCAACCGTAAACCCATCTAATGTTATCTTTTCTAATAAGAGTTTTTTCAGGATTTATAAACCTAACTCTGGGATGGGTAATGTATTTTATCACTGTCCGTCTGAAAAAAAGTTAGTGCATGTAGTCTTACACGCGTGATGGCAGCATTTGTGTATCGCGCGAAGCGTGTTTAGTGTTCGGCTTTCTGCCTCTCCCTTCTCGCTATCCTTTTGTCCATCTGTCTTTTGATCTTGGTAACATAGTGTAGAAAAAGACATGAATGGAATTTAAAATTTAGGTCAACTTGCATATTTCAAGGTTTTTCTTAGAAAGGCAGCACATTTTATTGTGTGTTTGGGAAACGCGTGTATGTTGCAGAAGGCCTTTAATATCAACGTGAAACGTTACAATTTGCATACGCAGTAGAAAACAAGGGGATTTCGAGTACAGTCATTGTGACAGCACTGTTCTTTACCATTCTTCTTCCTTTATTTATTATATGTATTTATTAGGCTTTATATTTACTTGATAATTTATATATGTGGATTAGAATATTCCACGACATCTAGTTCTTATTTCTTCCTCTGGAACTGTTACAGGTATTCCTTTAATTACACATTTCCTGGTTTCTTTGACTAATTCTAGCCTAGCTTTAATGCTGTGTGCCAATTCTACTTGAACAGGACTTACTTCAATTTGTTTTATTAAAGCTTTTGATTTCTCAGTCATGTTCATTGTGAGTATTATACCATAATTTGTTCTTTTTATGTGTGTTATTGACCCTTTATCTATAACTGTCTCTTGTACATTGATGATCTTACTGTCTGGTAATGCTCTAATACTTACCACTGGTTTGAAAAATCCTTAACTTTGGGAGGTTTTGTTCAACTTTATGAGTAGGCCTACTGATTTGTTGGTCTTGCATATGATCTTGCGTCCTTCCTTTTCTCTATTTGTATTCATGATTTTCCCTTGATCATCATTCTGTGAGTCAGCTTGTACTATTTCAGCCCATGATTTTCTGGACATACTACCTGTTTTCAATCTTGTAAGAGCTGGCATGTCTTCTAGAATAATTTTTCTTATTTAACTTTAAATATAAAGTATAATATTTAGTAGTTTTGTAAGTAACGAAAATTCCAAATTAAAAAATGGCGCCTTTGACTTTCAAAACATGGAAAGTCGCGGATGCAAAAGTAATTATAAACTCATCTTAATTATTCAAATTCAATATTCTTATGAAAAACAAAAATGGTAATTTCCTATCTGTTTGGTCCGCAGTGAATATATGTAGTTAGGTGTTGTTTCGTAGCAGTTAGGGTTAGGATTAGTATTATGGTTAAACCCTAACACAAACCCTAACCCTAATCCTAACCCTAACCCTAATCCTAACCCTAAGCGCTACGAAACAACACCTACTATACATAGGCCTATTCACTGCGGAGCAAAAAGGTACGAAAGATAGGAAATTACCACAAAAATAATAATAATTCTTAAAGAATTTAAACAAACAAATTAACTTCCCTGCAGAAAACTTTTGCACGATAGAAATAGAATCACAAGGAAAACAAACAATGGAACCGCCATCTTTGATCACCGAAAGAAATGTAGAAAATCAAAAGCACACACACTTGCCAGCCTTAACTAAGGATCTGGAGACGCGGTAATAAGTGGTAAATTGATATTTTCTTATTGGAAAGTTAGTGTTTCTTCATTTTTATTTTTGAAAACGCATGAGTAACCAAAGTTCAAACCAAGGTTAGGATTAAGATTAGCTTTTTTTTTTTTTTTTTTTTTAACCAGCGGCACTTGGGCTTTCAGCCCTTCGGCCCAATGATATGTCATTGCGAGGCTGGGGAACCTGAGGACTTTCCATAAGTGTATATTTCTTATGACTCGAACCATCACGACCGACATATCGATAGCCAGTTGAGTGACATGGCGGTGCATGTTTTTCAGTTGTTTCCTACCGAAATGTGTAACTATATTTTAATCACAAGCCGTTTCTCGTCCATCTGTTGCGATCAGCGTGTGTTCACATGCAAATAATCTTTTGATCTCAGTATTAACACTAGGCTATAGACTAATAGGTTATTTATATTTGTAATTAAAATCAACGCACGATCTGGACCTCAAACAAATTTTGAAATGTCGTTTACCTGGTCAGTGTCATCATCATCAGCTGCCATATCCACGTCGAAGGCCGACTACAATGGATTTCAAACATCTTCTGTCTCTTGTCTTGATGATGCACTTTGCTATACACTTTCCTGTCCATCTCTTGATGTTATCTTCAAACTTACAGTTCCGTCTTCCTCTTGCACGTTTGCCTTTAACATGTCGTTTTTCATGGCCAAAATATTTTTGCGGTCTAATTTTGATCTCTTCTATTAATCCCCTTTTCATTCCTAGATTTTCTAGGACCTCTTTATTTGTTTTCTTCTCTGTCCATGAAGCCTGCCCTATTCTTCTATATATCCACATTTCAGAGGCCTCAATTCTTTCCTCTAATTGCTTGTTCACTGTCCTTGTCTCCACACTATGCAATAATGAAGAATATATATAGCCTAGGCCTATAGGATTTGATGATTCTCATTTTGAATTTAGGAGTTTGTTGTTTAGCTGTAAGTATTTTTCTCATGTTGTTGAATGTAACTTTGACCATTCCTATTCTCTTCTTGATTTCTGATTTGCATCTGCCATCTTCTGTAATCAAAATATGATAAACTCTTGACTTGTTCCAGAATTTTTCCATTTATTCTTATCTTTAACGTTGACATATCATCTGCTTTGCTAATTATCATAGTTTTTGTTTTCTCAGTGTTAATGTCCAATCCACATTCACGACTAGTGCTGTTGTTGTGCTTCACAAACTCTTGCAATTCCTGTTCACTTTCAGTTCACAAAACTGTGTCATCTAATCTGTTTAGATATTAAATAGGCAGGGGGGCAGGACCACACCTGCCACCCCTAGAGATGAAATACCTGTACAAAAAATCTAAAAAACCTGAACAAATATCTGAAAAACCTGTGCACACCAAAAAAAAAAAAAATATGAAAACAAAATCCATTAAAAAGGGGGAAAAAACCATACAATGACCATTTTGTTCTTTGAGAAAAGAAGAGCATTTCTCACTCATCCCTTTGCGAAAGTTATAGTTTACTGTGTTTTCTTTGTTTTTACATGTGGTACTATTCTTCACAAGGACATAATAGGAAACTTGAATCAAATTGTACAGGGTTAATAATTAGATGAAAACCTGTACAGTAAGTGTGTACAGCTGTACACATCTGTAATTGTTATTGGTATTGTTGAACAGAATTGACATCATTGCACTCTGGACAAACCCATAAGTGCTCAGTCTCCCTCAGTATATGTCGAAGAGTGTGAATGCTAACTTTTCAAGTAGCTCACTGATTGTATGCACAGTGGGGTGATCACCTGCTTGCCAACCAATCTGATTACGGAAACAATGATAGATTGTTTGGTCTGTTTTTGTTCCACAAAGACGCCACTAGGCGTGGTGGAAACGGCGATAGATTGATCAATTTGTTGTTGCCCTAAGACGCCACTAGGCGTACTGGCCACATACTGCTTTGCCGGTTGATGGCTAAGGATGGAAGAAGAAGACTGATTGTATACACAATGGTGGCATCCTCTCATGTGTCCGTCTCTGCTAGCCTTATGTTTTATGCCAAATTCCAACAGTCTTAACCTTGATGATTCATCTATTGCAGTGTCATTCTCTAACAGGTTATCATTAATTGTTCTCAGTATCTCCCCTTTATCCATATTCAGTGTCCCCACTGTGGATGCTCATGATGCTAACCTGTCAGCTGTCTCATTACTGCGTAACCCTGCATGACCATGACAGTAGATCCTCACCAGTTCCTGCAGATTCAAAGCTTCTATGAATGTTTTCCATTCATGCCTTAGCCATCCATTTTCAACCTTCTGAAGCATATTTTGTGTGACACAAATCTGAAAATGTACAGAAGAAACCATATACAAAACATAACACAGGTAACAAGTTCTAATTGGCATGTTTGCAGTACTCAACATTGTCTCACACCTCTTTATTTGGTTTATTTATAGTAAGTAATTCTTGCCAGATCTTACTGTCACAGTTTGATTCTAATAAAGGTTACTGAGTATTCTTTTGTCTTTTCCATCAGTACCTGAGTCTTTCAGGCATTCAATTATTTTCTTGTGATGGACTTTGTCGAAAGCTTTCTTAGTGAAGCACATGCATCATAACTGCATCAAATGTGCTCTGTCAGTCACTAAAATTATGGAAGAGTATCACATGATTTTGTTTCATGTTGAAGAAAATTATTCTGTTCAACTGCTGATAGATTATAATTAGGATATATGCATAAAAGTTTCTTGTCACAATGTGATGTGTCAAAGAATAGCTGTAAATAACCAGAAGTGATTCAAAGATAGTAAGATTAAGAAGAACACAATACAACAGCTACTGAGAAAATGAAATAGCATGGACACTAATCATAATGCAGCAAAATCATCTTTCAGCACAAGCCCAGGAACAACAAGAGATCACCAGAGAAGAAGAAGAGGTAGACAGTGGCCAAGAAATCCAGGACAAATTTTGTATGATCCTGTATGAACGAACACACATCACTCAAGAAAGAAAACTGCATCTTCTGACAATGTTTATTTGTAAAAATTGATAGAAGTAAATTCAATTTCTTAAATACCAGTTTATAAAAATTTGGATGGAGATCAGCAAGTAAACATGAATATTTATTTTAGTGCGGTCATAGCTGTAATAAATATGTATTATTCTGAATAATATGCGTCACTCAAAGTTGACAGGGGCTTTGGAGCTTGAGGAATCGCTTCTCCCAATCATGCTAAGACTTTGGCCTCACAATAAGCCTAAAGAAAACAAATGTGCTGAGTCAGGATGTGGATGTTGCACTAGTTATCATAATTGATTACTATGAATTGGCTGTGGTTCACCACTTCACATACCTTGGGACTACCATCAACAACAAACTCTCTGTACACAGAAATTTACACCTGCATTGTCAAAGCTGCAGCAACCTGTGCACACCTCACAAGGCGTGTTTGAAGAAACTACAAACTCACAATGAAGACCAAAGCGGTAGCGTATAATGCTTGCATCACCGGCACACATCTGTATGGCAGTGAGACATGGACTACCTATGCTAAGCAAGAAAGAAGGCTCAATATCTTCCATCAACGGTGTCTATGCCACATCCTTGGTATATTGTGGAAAGACAAAGTGACATATGTCGAAGTGCTGTCACACGCTGGCCTTCAAAACATGTATACACTGCTTAGACAGCGCAGACTATGCCGGCTTGGCCATGTCCGTCACATGGAAGATGGTCACATCCTGAAAGATATCTTCTAAAGACAACTGGCAGATGACAAAAGAACAGTAGGTGGACCACTGCTGTGGTTTAAAGATGTGTGCAAGAGAGACATGAGGGCACTATAAATAAATCCAGCAACCTGGGAGGATGAAGCTGATGATCACACCAAGTGGCGAAGCTCTCAACAGTGCCACCTAAGATTGGTCGAAAAGAAGCTCTGACAACAAGCAGAAGAGAAAAGAAAACGTCGAACGGAACACTAGGAAAAAAACAGCTTAGGGCTGTCACGTTAGGGGCACATTCCCATAGTCAGTTATAACTGAAGGTGCTACTACTATTATTGTGAATAAGAAAATCATAATTGAAGGTGCTATTACTATTATTGTGAATAATAAATACCTTTGAAACTTGAGATGAATTATTGAAACGTACTGGATGAGATATCCACTGAAAAAAACCAAATGTTAACATTACAAGGACATCCTTGCTGTACAATCCCCAGAATATGATTGGATTCCAGAATGTACATGGAGAAGTGCCTTAAAGACAAACATGAAAGTGGTGAAGAAGACACCTTGATCACATGCCAGGATGGCAGAAGACACCTTGATCACATGCCAGGAGGGCTTGGCTTGAAATTATTGAAGGAGGCTTATGCTCCATGGGCATTACTGAACAAAATATTAAATAATAGCAATCGTGATTAAAAAGTGTTCTGATTGGTTGTTTACTGGTGAGATAGCAGGTTTTTGTTGTTGTTTCTTTGTACATCAGAACTGGCTTCAGATTGGGTTGATCAGCAAATACATAATTTATGTGTCAGATGTAATTATTTTCTTATTGCCTTAACTTGAGCAATAACTTCACATACAATTTTTAATAACCGTAAAGGAACAAAAAAGAAATAAAAATTATTCATAATTAATTAAAATTATGACAGCCATTTTACCTTTTTTTCATAAGTCTGAGTAAGACACCATTTATACGCCAGAGAAACTGTGCTCCAGAACTGTGGGAAGATGGAACAGTTTGAAGAAACAATACAGATAAAACAGGAGCTTGATAGTGAGGTATGTTGCTTCTGTATCTGTTTATTATGAGATCAACCAAATGAAAATGTTGTTAAATTTTCACCATCTCAGTCACTCGTGTTCTTCATCATTTTTGTGGTCTTGTATGGCCTTTACAGCTCGTATATTAGTGAAAATATGACAACTTGTACTATCTACTGATCTGATGGTACGTGTTATTTTTGTTCTGGAGATTGTTTTAGGTAGTCTGTCCTTGAATGTTATAGCTGTTATGCCTTCATCAAGGTGTTTTAGGTAGTCTGTCCTTGAATGTTATAGCTGTTATGCCTTCATCAAGGTGTTTTAGGTAGTCTGTCCTTGAATGTTATAGCTGTTATGCCTTCATCAAGGTGTTTTAGGTAGTCTGTCCTTGAAAGTTATAGCTGTTATGCCTTCATCAAGGTGTTTTAGGTAGTCTGTCCTTGAAAGTTATAGCTGTTATGCCTTCATCAAGGTGTTTTAGGTAGTCTGTCCTTGAATCTTCTTCTTCGATCCTTAGCCGCTGACCGTCAAAGCAGTCAGTGGCCATCACGCCTAGTGGCGACTTGTAGGGCAACAACAAATTGATTCCACTTTGCTCGGTCGGTGGCCATCCTTCGTACAGTACCCCAACTCTGGTTCATTCTTTGCATCTCAGCCTCCACAGTCCTCCGCCAGGTTGTTTTTGGTCGGCCTCTCTTTTGTTTTCCTTCAGGGGTCCAAAGCATAGCTGTTCTTGTGATGGCATCGGGGTCTCTTCTGAGGACATGACCAACCCAGCTCCAGCGTCTGCAAGCTATGATGGTGTGCATGTCCTCTTGCTTGCTACGAGTAAGCAGATCTTGGTTAGTGATGGTATTTGGCCAAAAGATTCGGTGAATTTTTCTTAGGCATGTTGTGTGAAAAGAGGACAAATTCGACATTTCCTTCTCTGTAACTCTCCAGCATTCCGCACCATAGAGAAGCACAGAAAGCACACAGCTCTGATATAATCTTAATTTTGTGCTTGTGCTGTATTGGGAGGACTTCCAGATGTTGTTTAGGCTAAAGAAGGCTGTTCTTGCCTTATTCATTCTGATGTTGAGGTCTTTGCCTACCCCGCCGTCTGGTGTTACTATGCTTCCTAGGTATGTGAAGGTATCTGTCTGTACTAATTGCTGATTCCTTACTGATATGGGTTCAGGGTTGCTCACATTGAGCGTCATGACCTCAGACTTCTTTAAATTGATATTCAAGCCCACCTGCTGGCTAAACTTATTAAGTCTATCCGTTTGTTCCTGGATGTGTTGATGTGAATGTGCTAATAGTGCAATATTCCAGATCTTCCAATGTAGAAAATGTTGTCCATCTTATTCCTCTTGGACTGCCCTCTGTTGTCTGGCACATCACCCAGTCTATGACTATTAAAAATAGAGTGGTTGATAAGGGGCATCCCTGTCATACTCCTGTCTTCACCTCAAAGGTTAGGTTGCTCTGCCCAACACTACACGTAAAGTTGGCTCCTCTCCAATTATTGCAGTCTGCAAGATCTCCCTTCTTCTTGGGCAATTTGACAATTATTCCTTTGTTCCACTCTGATGGTGTTGTCCCCATTTTCCAGACTTGTGCAAATAGTGGTTCTAATAGTTCTGCTGCTAGCTCAGGGTCTGTCTTAAATAGCTCTGCATTTAAGTTATCATGGCCCGGAGCTTTGCCGTTTTTTAACCCTTTGATTGCTGTGATGATTTCTTCTTTGCGTGGAATGTCTATATTCACATCTAGATCGTTTTCAGCTTCAGGAACATTCAGTTGTGTCTCTGGTGGTTCCTTGTTCAGAGTTTCTCTGAAGTGCTCTGCCCATCTTGTTTCCTGTCCCTCTGCTGTCGTGATGAGATTACCTTGCTTATCTCTTACTAATGTAATATTGTTTGCACCTCGTTTTCCGCTGATGAATTTAGTTATTTTGTATACTGTGCTTTGTTCATCTCTCAGTGCTGCCTCCTCTGCCTGTCTTGCAAGATCGTCTAGGAAATTCCTTTTGTTGGCTCGGGTTTGGCGTTTAACTTCCTTGTCCAGCTGACTGTACTGTTCGCTATATAGTTGCTTTAACCTGGGGGACTTCGCTTCTGTTTTCTTTCTTTTCATTTCCTTTCTCATCGTTATGGTGTTTAATATTTCTGGTGTTATCCAGTCTTGCTTCTTCCTTTCCTGGAATCCCAAGCATGATTTGCTGCTTTCTTTGTATATTGTTGAAATTCTGGTCTATATCATCAGTCAATGTCTTTGCCTGACTTTTGGCAAATTGATATCGTTTCTTTATGTCTGCCGCAAAAGCTTTTCTGGTAAGGGAGTCCTTCAATTTGCTGATGTCAAACCTTTTCTGTGTAGTTACAGTTGGTGCAGGCCTTCTTAGTTTCACTTTCAGTTTTGCTACTACTAAATGGTGATTGTTACGGTAGTTTTATTGATGGCGTCTGCTAGAATTGGCAGTGCGCATGTTTAGGGTCAATAGAATTAATATAAATTGATCTTTATACTTTACGGAGTTATGAACGCAAAATGCACGGTCAAGTCATGATGTGTTAGCGTCGATATGGTCATGCTTGGTGACTAGGTTACCGTATCCCTTTTGTATTGACCGTCAAGCAGTGAAGACGGATTTTGTTACCCTTCCAGGGTTGTGCATGATGCTACTGCACATATATATATTTTAGTCAAGTACGGACACTGGTCAGTCCATTGTAATTGATGAAGAGATAAATGATTAAGTAGTTGATTCATTCTCGTCAAGACACATGCGCTCACTACCGGTTGTCTGAAACCCAGCAGCGCGAGTATATAGCCATGATGTTCGTTTGACAGTTTTTCAAGTACGACATGGACCCATAATAGGATGTTTGCAAGTATTCAATTTGTCATATATGCTTACCATGAACTATATTAATGATGTCGTCAAATATGTGTGTTCTTCCGTAATAAACTGTTTTCTCGTGGACTCTAACAAGGCGGACTTATTAAGTTGATCATTGAGCGATTCACTTGTTAGTTATCCTTTTCACACATTCACGTTTCAAATAATTACAGCACGATAATAATCAATGAATGAGAACCAGAACAATCCAGTCATGGACAGCGATTTTGAACATTATTTATTCATTCGATATTCCACTGTCTAAAGCAGCTTCCATGATACTTTGATCACAGACATGCTATGCTAACCGGATCGTCTGTATCAGTGATCACTTCCCACATCTGCACCTCTTCTTACCTTCACATCTTGTAATGCATGTCTCCATCTACCGTTAACCATGATGTGGTCTATCTGGTTTCTGTCCCGACCATTTGGTGATTCCCATGTTAATTTGTGAATTTCTTTATGTGGGAAGAGTGTTCCTCCAATGACCAGGTTGTTAATGCTACAGAAACTTATTAGTTTATCCCCATTTTCGTTTGCTGTTCTGCTGCTGCATTTCCCCATTGTTCTTTCGTTATATGTATTGTGTGTACCAACTTTTGCATTGAGGTCTCCCATTACTATAACAAGATCATATCTAGTTGTGTCTTCCATTTCTTTCTGCAGTTGTTGATAAAATTCATCCTTGACCTCCTCATCGCTATCATTCGTTGGTGCGTAGCATTGTATTATTGTAGTGTTGGTGAATCTCCCTCTCAATCTTAATCTTATCAGTCTGTTGTTGATGGGTTTCCATTCCAGTAATGTCCTTTCTATTCCTTTCTGTAGAATAATGGCTACGCTTTCATTGTGCTGTCCATCCTCTCTTCCAGAGTAAAGTACTGTTTCTCCTGTTGCTGTTTTAACTTTTCCTGCCCCTGTCCATCTGCTCTCGCTTATCACTAGAATGTGTAACCTATAGTTTCTCATTTCTGCCGTGACCTGTCTTAGTTTACCTGTCTCGTACATTGTCCTGACATTCCAAAAACCTATTCTTGTATCCTGTTTTGCGGTCAGGACATCCGTTTTCATGTCAGTGGCTTCCTTTCAGCTTTCACCACTGACAGTCATACGAGCCACAGACTCCGAATGTCCATCCCGCAGCAAAGTTTGTTCATTTATTGTTGTTTCCGTAACTTCATTGTTTTTTTTACACAGACAGGGGTGTCAGCCCTATGCTAAAACCCCCAACCTGGAGGACCAGGGTACCAGCTTTTGTCTGACCCCTACCCACACAGACCAGTCCAGCTTGGTTGAACCTACCAGGAGTAAAACTCCCACTGACATAGCTCTAGGGATTGTCAGGGTACGCAAGCTGCCATACCGCTACAAGGTATAGGTACCATTGATGGCAGCTGTCCTTGAATGTTATAGCTGTTATGCCTTCATCAAGGTGTTTTAGGTAGTCTGTCCTTGAATGTTATAGCTGTTCATCAAGGTAAAGTAGATAGTCCTTTAGCAGATACTGCTGTAGGTGAGTAAAGTGTTAGAGACTTCTTAACTATGCTAGGGCCAGCTCTGAGAGGTGGGGGTGATCAGTGCCTTGCCCCACTGCCAGTACCTTCCCCTAACTTAAGAGCACAGTCAGGTACCCATTAACAGCTGGGTAATCTGGAGGGTGATGCCATCCTGTTTTGAACCTAGCACCTTTGCAAGGGTAAGAAACAAAATGTGTAATAATATGTAAAACCTGAAAATAAAAACACATGGTGGTAGTGGGTTGCTGAGCGGTTAGGATACTGGTCTCTGAAGTCTGAAGACATGGGTTCAAACCTCAGTAAGGTGTAGATTTTTTTTAATCAGAGGTTGTTTAACTAGGGCTGCTGAGCTTCTCACTTTTTTTGCAGCCAATACCAAGTTGAAGACTCCTTGGTATTATCTACACAGTAAATTAGGCTTTTCTGCCATTCCAAAATGTGCTGAGTTGAAGTCATGTGCTCCAGTTTCTCCAGCTTGGCTTGCATTTAAAGGATCGTCACAACTGATATTTAGGAGTAAGAAGCGTGTAGCATACTGTGCATTCCCTGCCATCTAAGGCGGCTGTCCAGTTATGCAGAGCTAAAATATTGTGCTCTGGCTCTGGGCCTTTCCCAAGGAATTGTCACATCCTGCACAGAACCAGTTCTCAGCTCTCCCTGCCTATCACTGGGCCCATAATGAGATCCTCCTGCATGCAGTCAACAAAGTCACAAGAATAATGTCTGGGGCTCAGGTGACTTCTCCAAAATCGGTGTGCAATGCTGGGTTTTCAACATGTTTCACTACAGGGGAAATCCCTGGAAGTGTAGATGATCTCAAGAGTCAATGAGGGTGTAATTAGCCTCACAGACAAAGGTTCACTTCCACATATGTATATTGTAGCATTGTGCATATCTGGTGGTCATATAAGGATGACTCCAGATATGCCTCCATGCATTTTAATCTGAGGTAAAAATTAACACCTGGTCTGCACACTGCATGGTGACAGAAATAGGCAAGCAGCCTTTATTCCTCAGCCCTCAAAATTCACCCTGGCGAACTTCAGTAATGGAGATAATGCCACGATTTTTTTGTTTAACTGAGTACCTGCAGTTGAACAGTTAACAAGGCTGTGTTTCTATGTAAAAGGGTGAGGTTCGATTTCTGCTTGCAAATTTTTCTGTCACTCTTCTGGCTTTAGTTTAAAACGAGAGTGGCCAAAAATATAGAAAAAGTCATTATGTGATAAAACTAATTAATAAACCAACTAACAGTTATGATTTATGTTACTTCATAAGTTTAAAATTATATTTTTCAAATGTCTGTGTATGTTGTGGGTTTACTTGCTGACTTGAAAGTGAAATTTGCAAGGACATAGAAATAAACTAAACACAGGATAGACTATGCCATCCTCAGTATATAAGGGTTGATTGCTAGTTCTTGTAACAGTTAAGCTTATGACAGATCATAGTTAATGAGAACTATGGCTGTACCACTGATGGTATTATGAGACTGTCATGAGATAATCAGACCTGTAGGTCATTTCTGTGTCTTGTATCCCAGTAAGACTTAAAAAACATAAAGGTGGTCCAACATCTGAATCTGTCATAGGGGTTTGAAGTGTTAGAGACTTCATCTCACTAGTTCCAGCTTTGGTTTGGTGACCAGTCCTTGTTGCCTTTGCATTTCCTAATAAAAAAAACAGAGTTATTTACCCATTTGTGGCTGGGTAAACTGGAGTATAACACTACTATATACTCTGGAAATAGCAGATGGGAAGAGAAATAAAAGAAAAACACAGTATGCAAAACATGTGACCAAAATAAAATAGGAACAAGAATATCAGTAGAGTTAAAATAGTACAGGTGCATAACCCAGAATCTGAAAACTGAAATATTCCGAAAACCAAAAGTCTTTTTGGCCGATTTTTGGGCTAATTTACATTTTTTTTTTTTTTAAACTGGTATGCATGGAATCCAAAAAAACGCAATCCTCAGTTTATTACGTTTCCAGCCATGACGCGCAAGATGCAATATAGGCTGACGTAAGAGCTACCACATGCTACAAATTTTTTAAGTGTTGTTAGTTTTCTCTCGTCACTGCGTCCAGTCACATGTTGATATTTTTACAGGTATGCGAGAAACTGACCACGTGATATGTTCAGTTTATCACGTTTTTGGCTCATGACGCACATGCTCAGTACAATATGTGCTCACATAATCGCTATTGCGGGATATGAATGTTCAAACATAGCGTGGTCTGTTGTGTACCGGCATTGCTACCAGCCACGTGTGTGGATAATTCTGAGCTTTTTTGTGATTTTGAATTGGATATTTGATTGCCAATTTTGTGATTTAGAGTTTAATTTCATTGTGAAAATGTCGAAAAGAGCTGCATATACTTACTACTTACTTAGTCGTTCCCCTTCTACCGTGAGGTGTAGAGGTTTGAAAGAGAGAGCACCAGACTATCATATCGGCTGTCTTCCTCCTGGCCTGGTTCCATTCTAGTCTTTGGTCCTTCAAAGATTGTCTAATGTTGTCCTCTCAGCGGACTCTGGGTCATCCTGGGGGTCTGGATCCCTGGCTCTTTGTTTCCCATGCTTGTCATGGTAGCCGATCTTCTCCCATTCTGCAGACATGGCCAAACCATCTTAGTTGGGACTGTTCTACTTGGGTCTGCAGGGGGTGGGATTTTAGGCCTTGACGTATCATCTGGTTGCGGACCATGTCTCTTCTTGTTACTTCAACCACCTTCCTCAGATACCACATTTCTGAGGTTTGGATCTGGCTTTTATGGGTTGTAGTCATTGCCCATGACTCGCATCCATATGTCAAGACTGGGACATAGGTGGAGCGGTATACAGCCATCTTCGTTTTCTTACCAACCTCTCTCTTGATGAGGAATCCTCGATTTATGGCCTGAAAAAGTCTCCCAGCTGCTGCCTTTCGAGTGGCCAACTCTTCTTTGACGCCTCCCTTTCGGTCTATAATAGCTCCGAGATATTTAAAGTGGTCGACCTGCTCCAGGACCTGTTCTCCCAGCTTAATCTGATGTCTTCTTTCTTCTCGTGATATCACCATGGATTTTGTTTTAGAGCGGCTTATGACCATCCCTCTCTTCTCCAGCTCTTCCTTCCAGACTTGCAGGTTTGATTGGAGATGTGCCTCTGATTTAGCAATCAGGGCAACATCATCAGCAAATGCCAGCTCTGAAATACAGACCTGTCTCATCTTCCAGTACCCCACTGAATACTTTCTTGTTCTCTCCTTACATGACTTGATAACATCATCCATGAAGAGTATGAAAAGATAAGGTGACAGGATATCACCTTGTCTTACACCAGAAGCTGCATATACTCCTGTGGATAACAGTGGGAATACGAAAAGGAAGCATTTGTCATTATCGATAGCACATAAATTAGAGTTATTGCAGTAGCTTGAGGTTGGTGTCTTGGTATGTCGTCTTACAGAAGAAAATGGTGTAGGAACTACCACAGTATATGACATAAAAAAACAGAAAGACAAGCTGCTGAAATTTTACAGGGACAGTGATGACCAAAAACTAATGTCAGATCGGAAAACTTTACACAGAGAAAAAAATGAAGATCTTGACCGTGTATTGAGGGAATGGGTTCAACAATGGCGAAGTGAACACGTACCACTGACTGGTTTGTTGATCATGAAACAAGCTAAAATATACCATGAAGAACTGAACATTAAAGGCCAGTGTGAATATTTGGTAGGGTGGCTGCAGACATTTAAGAAGCGACATGGTATAAAATATCTAAAAATCTGTGGGGACAAAAGTTCTGCTGACCACGAAGCAGCTGAAAATTATATTGACGAATTTGCAAACGTAATGTGTCATGAAAATCTTAGTCAAGAACAAGTATAATGCTGACGAAACTTCTCTGTACTGGAGCTACCTTCCTAGGAAAACTTTATCAACGGCTGAAGAAGAAAGCATGGATGAAGAGAGAAGTGTTTTCTGACTGGTTTAATAACCATTTTGTACCAGCAGTACGAGCTCATTGCACACAAGCTGGACTAGATGAAAACTGTAAAATTGTTCTATTCTTGGTCAACTGCTCTGCACACCCTCCTGCGGAACTTCTTGTCAAAAATAATGTTTTTGGAATGTACTTACCTCCAAATGTAACATCGTTAATACAGCCTTGCGACCAAGGGATTTTACAATCTATGAAGAGCCATTACAAACATGTTTTTTGAATTGTGTGCTGCATGCCGTGAACACTGGTGTAGAAGTAGAAACATTTCTCAAGGAGTTCACCATTTAAGACGCAAACTATACAATTGCAAGTACATGGAGTAGTGTTGACAAGGTAACACAAAGAAAGCTTGGCACAGACTCTGGCCGGTGTGTCCGGCAACGATGTTTGACGATGATGAATCGGAAGATGATGAGTTTGTAGGATTTCGTATCAGTAAAGAGAAGAACATGATATCAGACCTCCTAACCTTCGCCAGAAGTGTAACATCGGAAAATTCAAATTAGAGGAGGCTGACATAGAGGAAGTGCTAAACATTGATAATGATGCACCTGTTGTGCATTCTTTGAGTGATGGGGAAATTGCCCAAATGGTTCTACAAGACAAGCATGATGACAGCAGTGACGATGATGACATTGTGGATGCCGGTGAAAACATCCCCATAGACGAAATGGTTAACATGTGTGACCGGTTAATTAAAGGTCTTGAACGACGTGCATTCATAAGTGAGCAAGAAGTTATGGCAGTTTATGGGATTAAAGAGAGACTGCTTAGACAGAAACCATTGTTAATGAGACAGATGACACTTGACAAAGTCTACAGAAAGGCCATCTGTCATAATGCCTATTCATCAGTTGAAAATCCTATTCCTGGTCCATCAACAGATGTCTTGACTCCAAACTGATGACGACGATTAGAGCTTGAATGTAGGCTACATGTGCGGGTATTTAATGTTTATTTTTAAAGTTAAAAAAATATGTTTCTGAAAAGAAAAATTGCAATTTTTAGGCGAAATCCAAAAACCTAAAAAATAAAAAAAACCGAAAAACAGCTGTCCCCGAGCATTTTGGATTCTGGTTTATGCACCAGTACAATATGTAAGAAAATGGGTTTTGTGCGAACAGAATAATTGCTAGTTAAAATAGTACAATATGTTAGAAAATGGTTTTTGTACATACAGAATAATTGCAAGTTAAAATAGTACAATATGTTAGAAAATGGTTTTTGTACATACAGAATAATTGCTAGTTAAAATAGTACAATATGTTAGAAAATGGTTTTTGTACGTACAGAATAATTGCTAGTTAACTCTTGCAGGCCGGAATTTTTTCATCAGTTTTGCCAGAATTATTTTTGTACCTTAAAGCAGTACCTTTATAAATTCTGAAGTTACTGAGTTATTACACAACAAAGACACACATATTATACATCACAGTAAAGATAAATGAATGTAGAATTAGAATATGAAAGATTTTCAGTGATATTCTACATATAGTATTCAGTTATGAGTCATAATATAGACCACTTTCAAGAAAAGACTCATTTTAGTGAATGAAAAATGTACTCACCAACCCATGCATAAACACTGAAATATTATCCAGAGAGCTCCAGCATCTTTTAAAATATCACTAATCCATATATGAATATTATTTACAAGTGTTGGCTTCCTGTGATATTTTGTTAATGTTTTACAGACCATCCAGTGAACCATATAAATATTATAGACATTTGGAAAGAAAAAGGACATTAGAGGCCGCGTGAAGCTTTTAAATTAAATCATACATTGTATTGTTATTATACAACAAAGACACACATATTATACATCACAGTAAAGATAAATGAATGTAGAGTTAGAATATGAAAGACGTTTAGTGAAATTCCACATATAGTAATCAGTGATGAGTAATAATATAGACCACTTTCAAGAAAAAATAATTTTAGTCTATTAAAAATGTATTTACCAACCCATGCAATAGACTGAAATATTATCCAGAGTGCTCTAATGTCTTTTAAAATATCACTAATCCATATATGAATATTATTTACAAGTGTCAGCTTCCTGTGATATTTAGTTAATGTTTTACAGACCATCCAGCGAACCATATAAACATAATAGACATTTGGAAAGAAAAAGGACATTAGAGGCCGCGTGAAGCTTTTAAATTAAATCATACATTGTATTGTTATTATACAACAAAGACACACATATTATACATCACAGTAAAGATAAATGAATGTAGAGTTAGTATATGAAGGACTTTTAGTGATATTCTACATATAGTAATCAGTGATGAGTCATAATATAGACCACTTTCAAGAAAAAAATAATTTTAGTCTATCAAAAATGTATTTACCAACCCATGCAATAGACTGAAATATTATCCAGAGTGCTCTAGGGTCTTTTAAAATATCACTAATCCATACATGAATATTACTTACAAGTGTCAGCTTTCTGTGATATTTTGTTAATGTTTTACAGACTATCCAGCGAACCATAAAAACATTATAGACATTTGGAAAGAAATAGGACATTATAGGCCGCGTGAAGCTTTTAAATTAAATCATATATTGTATTGTTTTTATACAACAAAGACACACATATTATACATCACAGTAAAGATAAATTAGTGTAGAATTAGAATATGAAGGATGTTAGTGATATTCTACATATTTTATAGACTACTTTTTAATAAAAACTCATTTTAGTGAATGAAAAATGTACTCACCAACCCATGCATAGAAACTGAAACATTATCCAGAGTGCTCCAGCATATTTTAGAATAACACTAATCCATATATGAATATTATTTACAAGTGTCAGCTTCCTGTGATATTTTGTTAATGTTTTACAGACCATCCAGCAGACCGTACCATCATCATTAAAATAAAAAAGAAGATATTCAAGGCCGCGTGAACTTTTAAATTAAATCATATATTGTGTTGATATTACACAACAAAAGACACACAAATTATGTTTCACAGTAAAGATAAATATATTCAGAATTATAATATTGGGGCTTTTAAGTGCTATTCTTCATATTATATTCAATTATCAGTAATAATGTAAACAATTTTTAAAAAAAAATTCATTTTAGTGAATGAAAAATGTACCCACCAACAGATGCATAAAGACTGAAATATTATCCAAAGTGCTCCATAGTTTTTTTTAAATAACACTAATCCATATATGAATATTAATTACAAGTTTCAGCTTTCTGTGATATTTTGTTAATGTTTTACAGACCATCCAGCAGACTGTACGTACCATCATCATTAAAATAAAAAAGAAGATATTCAAGGCCGCGTGAACTTTTAAATTAAATCATATATTGTGTTGATATTACACAACAAAAGACACACAAATTATGTTTCACAGTAAAGATAAATATATTTAGAATTATAATATTGGGGCTTTTAAGTGCTATTCTTCATATTATATTCAATTATCAGTAATAATGTAAACAATTTTTTTTTTTTATTCATTTTAGTGAATGAAAAATGTACCCACCAACAGATGCATAAAGACTGAAATATTATCCAAAGTGCTCCATGGTTTTTTTTAAATAACACCAATCCATATATGAATATTAATTACAAGTTTCAGCTTTCAGTGATGTTTTGTTAATGTTTAAGAGACTCTCCAGCAGACCGTACTATCATTATTAAAATTTGGAAACAAAAAGGTCATATTCAAAGTAAATCATATATTGTATTGTACTTACATTATTATGCATAAACAATATGTACACAATTTTATCTGAAAGGATATTTACATTTTAGTCAATGGTGGCTTGCGTATGCCATATCTTGAAGCAGTGTTTTGGGTGGAGGTGAGGATAATTATCGCAACCCTCGCAAATAAAATTTGTTCTTTTTGGAGAATCTGGTTTGCTGCAGACTCTACATCTTCTGTCTTTTTCTGTGTAAGCTATCATATGCTTAGCTCCTTCAAGCCTCTGAATTGGGTTGGCTGTCCTTGGTCTTCCCGGGGTTGCCTTGATACTCCTCTGTGGCTCGGACATTAGATCTGCGGCCCACTGAAGCAAAGCATCAATCAGAGATATTTTGAACTGTTTTAATGTCATTTTTCTACTGCCTGTGAGCCTATAGAGGATGAAAGCATTGGTACAAGTAATTTCCATTATCCAGTAGAATATTTTTTTCCACCACTTGTTGCTGCGTCGTTTGTGAATGCCATAATACCCAAGCATTTGATCAGCATGGTCACATCCATTCATGCTCTGATTATAGTCATGGACTGTTATTGGCTTTGGTTTTGTCGTGGTAGTCATTCCTGTATTTGTTTTGGTGGAAACAATGATTACTGGCTTTTTTGCTTTCTTATCCCTCCATCCAATACAAAGCAAAGATGAATCTTTAGTTTGCCAGCATTTCCGTTCCATGTGTGGTATGGAAAGTGCTTTTATTTCTAATGGAAAGCCAATTCGGTTTGACTGGAGGGTGCCAGTATAGTATTGCTTTTGCTGAAGCAAATAGTCAATGAGTGCCCTGGTGGTGTAGAACCTGTCTGCAAATATATGATAACCAGTTCCAATTTGCTGTAATAGAGTTCCAAAGACTTTTATTGCCATCCCACTATTGGTGTCTGTGCTTGGATCATATGAGGTATTCGCTCCATAATACGTAAGCAGGGATAAAACATACCCAGTGGTACTGTCAACAAGACCAAAACTCTTTATATGATACTTACTAGGTTTAGTTGCATTAAATTGCTTGTATTTCCATCTCCCTTTAAATCCTACAATCATTTCATCAACCGAAACATTTTCAAAAGGCGTAAAGGCATTATTGAAATTTTCAATCAAAGAGTTGATGAATCGCTCCACTTTACTTTTTCCCTCAGCATCAGGCTGTCCCACATGCAACATTGTTTGATAGATAGACAAAAATCTATCTCTTTCAAAGTTTTTGTGATAAAATGGAGCATAAAGGCAATCAGTTTCTGATGAATAATAGTCTCTAATAGAAGGTCTGGGATCAATGCCCATAGCATTTATTGTAGCCATAAATTTTAACAACTCATAGTTTGATAGTGCTGTCCAGCTGCAAAATCTAGATCTTTTTAGGGATGGATTATTTTTAAGAACTTTAAGTTTTGCATACTCATTTACAGAATGTACTATTGAATTTGCAATGTCATCAGTAAACAATGTCCTATAGCAGTCAAAAGGAGTTGATGCCTCACTAAGACCTAAGTCATCGTGTACTCCTGGTTTGCGACCATATTTGGGAAGAAATCTGAATGCGTTTTGGGTCTCTGTAATACTGATGTTTGGTACTGAAATCCATTCATTACTAATTGCCCCTTGTTGCTCCTTGGTACTAATGCTTTTCCCCCTTTTTGTCGAAGATTTGGTCAAAACTTTTTGTCGTTTTGTAGCACTAGGGCCTGGCTGTGACCACACCCCCTCCTCATTAGAACTAGCTTCTTCGTTAAGTTCAAATTCAAAATCATCATTTTCAATTTCAAAATCATCATTCTCGTTAAACTCGTCAAAGATACACAGTTCCCTAGCTTTTTCTACAGGTAAAAAAGACCTACGTTTTGATAAACATGATGTGGTTGGTTCGCTAGACATTGTCTGTATAAACAACAATAATCGCCGATCGAAAGCTGACAGATTTCCGTTTTTTCACAGTGAAATTAGCTAGAACAAGCGTGTTTCCGAATCACAACTCAAAGATAGCGCTCTTCTGAATAAAAAAATAGTAACTTCCGTTATGTTAAAATACCAAATTACTAAAATACGGAACACATTTCACGGAACACAAAAATGACGTTGGTATCGTCATTTTGGCTTCTAGGGGTTTTGCGGATGTACGTTGGTAGCGTCGTTTCGGCCTCTAAGAGTTAAAATAGTACAATATGTTAGAAAATGGTTTTTGTACATACAGAATAATTGCAAGTTAAAATAGTACAATATGTTAGAAAATGGTTTTTGTACATACAGAATAATTGTAAGTTAAAATAGTACAATATGTAAGAAAATGGTTTTTGTACTTACAGAATAATTGCAAGTTAAAATAGTACGATATATAAGAAAAAGGTTTTTGTACTTACAGAATAATTGCTAGTTAAAAAAGTACAATATGTTAGAAAATGGTTTTTGTACGTACAGAATAATTGCTAGTTAAAATAGTACAATATGTTAGAAAATGGTTTTTGTACATACAGAATAATTGCAAGTTAAAATAGTACAATATGTTAGAAAATGGTTTTTGTACATACAGAATAATTGCAAGTTAAAATAGTACAATATGTTAGAAAATGGTTTTTGTACATACAGAATAATTGTAAGTTAAAATAGTACAATATGTAAGAAAATGGTTTTTGTACTTACAGAATAATTGCAAGTTAAAATAGTATGATGTATAAGAAAAAGGTTTTTGTACTTACAGAATAATTGCAAGTTAAACCTCTTAGCTCTTGCACATCTTGTGCGATGTATAAGAAAAAGGTTTTTGTACTTACAGAATAATTGCAAGTTAAAATAGTACAGTATGTAAGAAAATGGTTTTTGTACTTACAGAATAATTGCAAGTTAAAATAGTACAATATGTAAGAAAATGGTTTTTGTACTTACAGAATAATTGCAAGTTAAAATATTACAATATGTATGAACATGGTTTTTGTACTTACAGAATAATTGCAAGTTAAAATAGTACAGTATGTAAGAAAATGGTTTTTGTACTTACAGAATAATTGCAAGTTCTGTTACTAGTACTGATTTACAAGTATTCACAGTTTGGCCTTAAATGGGTTATTTGCTTTATGATTTTGAATAGTTGAGAAAAGTTATATTTAGAGATATTGCAGCTGTCTAATCTTGGCTGAGAAACAGCAAGAAGTGAAGCTCAGAGAGTTAAAACATACTCTTAGGACATAATTGTAAAGTGTTTTGATGATGAATTTTAACTTTTTTCTTTTTTTTTAACTTTGTGAATGAAGTCTAATTCTGCTTCCCAGCCCAGCCTACAGAAAGTAACCTAGAGAACCTAACAAAACATGTTGTGAATTGTTAGAAAGTGCTTTGTGTCAGAGTCTGTTTACTCTGTCAAAATGTGTCTTTGCTGCTGTGGACTTGGCTGTGATGCCATATTTCATGTTTTACGGCGGGCCTGTTAGGTAGACAATACAGGTACCGTTTCAATAACTGTGGTTATTTACCTACTTTTCTTCCCATAAAAGAGTTCTAATGCCTTTTCCGGTAAACCTCGTGTTTGAAAATACTGGAATAATCATGTTTGTGTGAAATATTGTTCAAATTTTATTAAATAAAGTAGGCCTGATTAGTAAACAAAAAAAAATGTTTTTCTGTCACAGAATAGCTTCGTGTTCAAATGGTTGTTCAAAAAGATTATTGGGTGAACATGCATCGCAGCTTATTCAGTCATGGATTGCTAATGACAGTGATGAGTTTTCGAGCATTTATAGTTCCGATGAAGATGAATTTAGCAATAAATTAACAGATTCTGAGGATGAGGGGGCGTGTCCCATGGATGGACCTAGTTATAGAACTGGTAGGGGATTGCTTAAAGGGATAGGTAAATACTATAAAGAGAAAATAGATCTAGATCACAGCTGAGATCAGTAATCACTGAATCTGGTAATGCTGAGCTTCAGGACAACATTATTGAACAGGAGGTTGGATGGAATGAAGTTGATAAGGCTTCAACTCAGAATGCATTTCGTTTGTTCCACCTCAGGACAGGACTCCTGGTGTGAATCCAGATATTGTCTCAGAAGACTCACCAGCACTTTTTTCCCCAAAGCCATTTTAACAGGTGAAATATTGGAAGAACTTGTTGTGTCAGTCAATGATTATGGCTGATCAATGCTGTCAATCAAAAGCTGCAACATCGAGCACAAGATCTGTTTATCGCAGCTGGTATCCAATAACACTATATGAACTTTACAAGTTTTTTTCTGTTATCATAGCCATGGGTATTGTCAAAAAACCAAAAGTGAGTGATTACTGGTCTCAGGTGCCTTACATACAGACTCCCTAGTTCAGGCAGATATTTACAAGGGACAGGTTCCAAGCATTGTATCACACAATGTTCCACGTAAGTGATGTTGACGCACAGGGAAAAGCAAAAATTGAGCCGTTTCTGCAGAAACTCCTAACATCATTTCAGGAGACATTTTATCCCTACAAAGAGCTGTCTTTAGATGAAATGGTGATAGGGTGGAAAGGCAGGTGGGCACATAAAATGTTCAATGCCTCAAAGCCTAAGAAATATCATGTCAAGACCTTCGGCCTTTGTGGCAGTAGTACTGGTTACGTTGTCAGTTTGTTGATTTACTTCGGTGCCAATACATCTTACAGTCTTGAGCTAGATGTAAAGAGCCAACAAGCCATCAAAGTCTTTGATACACTGCTAAAACCTTGTGGAAAAGGTCATCATATTTATGCAGATTGTTACTACACACGTTTTGCATTGCTGCAGTATCTTACTGACAACAATCACTATTTTACTGGAACTAAATATAAATCGTAAAAATTTTCCAAAGGCACTGAAGACTACACAACTTTAGGCATCTCCAGATGAAATGGTTTCTGGATCTAGAAAGTAAATTTCTTTGTGTAAGGTTTAGAGATAACAATGCAAAAACATCATACTGAGTGTCAAACAGATTTGATATCGACAAACATGTTATGAATCTTACTCATAACAGTTGCCTTGTATGACATGACTGAGACAGCAGTCGTCCTGTTTCTTGTCATTGTCTCATCAAAGACTGCCATGAACTACATGTATCTTTGTGCATATATCAGTGAGTCTTATAGCATGGTTTTGAAACTACAACCAAGAAGCTATGGACTTTCATAAATGTGTGCATCTGTGGAATAGAAAGTTTGAAATTATATGACAAGCTCACCAATGGGGAACTGATGATATGAACCAGACAAGTACTAGTAGATCAAAAGATAAGGAGAAGATACTGAAGATGGATTGGCTGATAGCAATACGAATCCTCAGCACATGAGAAGTAGTTAACTTGAGCATGCAAACCAGGGGTCGACAACTAGCCGACTGTGATCTACAAGTATATCATTAGAAATGCTTGTAGATTGTGGATGAGGTCAAATATAAATAATATTTAGGCTAAGGAAATTTCAGATTAGCTTTCTACCACCTTCAAGAAAGTTATGAAGAGACATGTTAAAACTGTTCACTCTAAAATTAAAACTGACTTTCTTCAAGAAATTTATAAAGAGACATGTTAAAACTGTTTACTCTAAAACTAATACTGACTTTCTTCAAGAAAATTATGAAGAGACATGTTAAAATTGTTCACTCTAAAACTAATTGTCTACATAACTCTTACAGACATAATTTTATCTGGGATTATGTTTATATAGTGTTCAACTGATAAAGTGGTTACTTCTTCCTTCCTCGTTCATCCTGAAAAGGACGTTGGTTGCGTTGTGTCTGTTTACAGCGGAGCTGCAATATCTGCGCCTTTCGGCCACACATCCGACTTCAGCACGGCATTTTTTGGGACCGGGTTTGCCTTCCCTCTTCGATCCCTACTCTCTCAGCCAGACTGCAGTAATGCAGCCTGTTTCCAGGACCACCACGTGGAGGTGGAGTAGGGTCTTGGTCAGCTCTGGTTCGCTGACCCTGACGCAAGTGGTTAGAGTGCTGGTCTTTCACTGCATAGGTACTGGTTTCACTTCATGGTGTTAACATGCTGCAATCTACCCAGCTGTAAATGGTTACTTGACTTTGCTCTTGAGATAGGGAAGAAAAAGGCAGCGAGGAAAGGAACTGGTCAACTCACCTTTCGGTGCTGGACCTATTATAGTGAAGTCTCTAACACTTCACTCCCCTATATCAGTATCTGCTATGGGACTACCTTTGTCTTTATGTTTACATATTATTATGTTTACAGAGCTCAGTGTTTCTAAAGTATAGTCCCACAGCTCCTGGGTTGTCTACCACTCTTGTAAACAGTTGCAATTAAATCATGCACAGAATTAAGGAAAGCAACTCCACTCAATTTACTGACCTCAATACTCCAGATATAGAATCTAAAATAAAACAATAAATCATGCTTAGAACAAAGAAAGCAACTCTGTTCATTTTACTGACCCCATTATTACAGATATAGAATCTAAAATAAAATTGTGACTACGCACTGTTTTAAAATTTTGACAATGTCTTGCTAACATTTTGAGGAATTATAAAATTTAGGATGTTGTATAATTGACTGCATATCATGACTTATTAATTTAATTCTTTTTTAATCCCATGCAGCTTCAAACGGGCCACTTCAAGACCAGATCTTCAACATAACTGATATAATGTACAAGAAAGAAGATGCCAGTGTTGTAGCAATGACAAGTAATATTTATAGTGAGTCTAGAACAACTGGAGATGATGTGACTGTAGATTCCAATATCTGTCAAGAAAGAGTAGCAGACATTTGTGAGACCCAGAATGATTTTGTGGTGACAGTTCCAAATTACATAAAGTTAAATGATATGATCTTAATGAATCAAAATAATCCTGAACAGTTTCATGATCTGAAAACACACAAGTGAGTACATAAAGGAGAGGAGCCTTACAAATTTGATGTTTGTGGAAATGGATTTACAAATTGTAGTAATGAGTCAACACACAAGCAAATACATATAAGAGAGATACCTGATAATTATGATGTTTGTAGACTAGAATTTAACCAGTGTGGAAATCTTAACAAACACCAGAGAACATTTACTAGGGAGAATATTTACAAGTGTGATGACTGTGGAGTGGGATTTAAACATTTCTTTTAAAGAGACACATTAGACAACATATTGAAGAGAAACTTTACAAATGTAGTGTTTGTGGTATTGAGTATACACAGTATAGTAATATTCAAAGACACATGCGAATACATACAGGAGAGAAGCCTTACTAATGGGATGTTTGTGGTAAACAGTTTACTGATTGTCCTAATCTTAAAACACACAAACGAATACATACAGGAGAGAAGCCTTACTAATGTGATGTTTGTGGTAAACAGTTTACTGATTGTCCTAATCTTAAAACAAACAAACGAATACATACAGGAGAGAAGCCTTACTAATGTGATGTTTGTGGTAAACAGTTTACTGATTGTCCTAATCTTAAAACACACAAACGAATACATACAGGAGAGAAGCCATACTAATGTGATGTTTGTGGTAAACAGTTTACTGATTGTCCTAATCTTAAAACACACAAACGAATACATACAGGAGAGAAGCCTTACTAATGTGATGTTTGTGGTAAAAAGTTTACTGATTGTCCTAATCTTAAAACACACAAACGAATACACACAGGGGAGAAGCTTTACTAGTGTGATATTTGTGGTGAACAGTTTACTGATTGTCTTGGTCTTAGAAAACACAAAAGAATAAATACAGGAGAGAAGCCATACAAATGTGATCTTTGTGGTATTGGGTTTTCTTCTTCTTCTTCTTCTTCTTCTTCTTCCTCTTCTTCTTCTTCTTCTTCTTCCTCGATCGTCCTGAAAATGACGTTGGTTGCGTTGTGTCTGTTTACAGCGGAGCTGCGATATCTGCGCCTTTCGGCTGACACATCCGACTTCAGCACGGCACTTTTTGGGACCGGGTTTGCCTTCCCTCTTCCATCTCTACTCTCTCAGCCAGACTGCAGTGACGCAGCCTGTTTCCAGGACCACCACGTGGAGGTGGAATAGGGTTTTGGTCAGCTCTGGTTCGCTGACTCTGACGCAAGCAGTCAAGCAATGAGTCACTGGCTGCATTCTTTATTGTTGCGTCTTTGCGTCCCTTAGTATTGGGTTTTCACAGAATTGTAATCTGAAAAAAGCACAATAAAATACATACAAGAGAAAACACTTGCAAGTGTAATGTTTGTGGAGTAGGGCTTACAGATATTTGTAGAAAATGTACTAGGGAGAATATTGACAAATGTTTATACATGTGTGATGATTGTGGAGTAGGATTTGACCAATATGGTAATCTTAAGAGACATATGATAATGCATACAGTAGAAAACCCTTGCAGGTGTGATGTTTGTGGGATTCAGTTTACACAGTTTTCTTATCTGAAAACACACAAAAAAATACATAATGGAGAGAAGTCTTACAAATGTGATGTTTGTGGTATTGAGTTTGCATGATTTTCATCTCTGAAAACACAGAAAAGAATACATAAAGGAGAAAAACCTTACAAATGGGATGAATGCAGTATAGAATTTACACCGTATAGTAATCTTAAAACACAAATGCGAATACATACAGGGAGAAGCCGTACAAGTGTATTGTTTGTGGTGTAGGATTTAGCCAGTTTTGTAACCTTGAGAGACACAAGAAATGACATGCTAGCGAGAAGATTTACAAGTGTGATTTCTTATTTGATCCTTAGCCGCCGGCCGTCAAAGCAGTCAGTGGCCATTACGCCTGGTGGCGTCTTGTAGGGCAACAACAAATTGATTCCACTTTGCTCGGTCGGCGGCCATCCTTCGTACAGGGCCCCAACTCTGGTTCATTCTTTGCATCTCAGCCTCCACAGTCCTCGGCCAAGTTGTTTTTGGTCGGCCTCTCTTTCGTTTTCCTTCAGGGGTCCATAGCATAGCTGTTCTTGTGATGGCATCGGGGTCTCTTCTGAGGACATGGCCAACCCAGCTCCAGCGTCTGCCAGCTATGATGGTGTGCATATCCTCTTGCTTGCTCTGAGTAAGCAGATCTTGGTTGGTGATGGTATTCGTCCAAAAGATTCGGAGGATTTTTCTTAGGCATGTTGTGTGAAAAGAGGACAATTTCGACATTTCCTTCTCTGTAACTCTCCAGCTCTCCATGCCATAGAGAAGCACAGAAAGCACACAGCTCTGATATAATCCTAATTTTGTGCTTGTGCTGTACTGAGAGGACTTACAGATGTTGTTTAGACTAAAAAAGACTGTTCTTGCTTTGTTCATTCTGTTGTTGATGTCTCTGCTTGCTCCGCCGTCTGGTGTTACTATGCATCCTAGGTATATGAAGGCATCTGTCTGTTCCAGTTGCTGATTCCTTACTGATATGGGCTCATGGTTGCTCACATTGAGCGTCATGACCTCTGTCTTCTTTAGGTTGATGTTCAAGCCTACCTGCTGGCTATACTTATTAAGTCTATCCGTTTTTTCCTGGATGTGTTGATGTGAATGTGCTAGCAGTGCAATGTCATCTGCATATTCCAGATCTTCCAATGTAGAAAATGTAGTCCATCTTATTCCTCTTGGATTGCCCTCTGTTGTCTGGCGCATCACCCAGTCTATGACTGTTAAAAATAGAATGGTTGACAAGGGGCATCTGTGTCATACTGAGGGTGTTGATCGTATAGTGTGATGTTTGTTGTTAAATGTTTACAGTATGATCTAGTCTGAAAACACATCAAAGAATACATACTGGAGAGAAGCCTTACATGTGGGATGTTTGTGGTGTAGGGTTTACGCAGATTTTAATTTGAAAACACACAAAAGAATACATTATGCAGAGACGTTTTACAAGTGTGATGATTGCGATATAGGGTTTACCAGTTTTTTAATCTGACAACACACAAACAAATACCTATGGGAGAGAAGCTTTACAAGTTTGATGTATGTGGTTCCGGATTTGACCAGTATGGTAATCTGAAGAGACACATAAGAGAAAACAGTATATGAGAATAGTCTTACAACTGTGATGATTGTGGTCAAGGTTTTACAGATTGTTCTAACATGAAAACATGCTAAAGTTTATCATACGTACTCAGGTGAGAAGCTTTACAATATTGATGTTTGGGATTAGGATTTAATCAGTATGGTTATCTTGAAACATGCATTCAGAGATGCAACTGAAGGAATATGCCTTCACACTAGGTCAGATGGCCGTCTGTTTAATCTTTCAAGGCTGAAGGCAAAAACAAAAATCAGAAGGGTAACTATAAGAGACTTGTTGTTCGCTGATGATGCTGCAGTCGTCACTCAAAGCCAACAGGCGCTTCAGAGCTTGATGAATCGCTTCACTAAAGCATGCAAGGACTTTGGCCTCACAATAAGTCTAAAGAAAACGAATGTGCTGAGTCAGGATGTGGGTGCTGCACCAGTTATCACTATCGATAACTATGAATTGGCAGTGGTGCACCACTTCACATACCTAGGGTCTACCATCAATGACAAACTCTCACTGGATACATAAATCGACAGCCGCTTTGGCAAAGCTGCAGCTACCTTTGCCCGCCTCACATCGCGTGTTTGGGGAAACTCTAAACTCACAATGAAGACCAAAGCTGCGGTATATAATGCCTGCGTCACCAGCACACTCCTATATGGCAGCGAGACCTGGACGACCTATGCTAAGCAAGAAAGAAGGCTCAATACCTTCCATTTGCGGTGTCTACGCCGCATCCTCGGCATCTCGTGGAAAGATAAAGTGACAAATGTCGAGGTGTTGTCACGTGCTGGCCTTCAAAGTATGTATATGCTTCTTAGACAGCGCAGACTTCGCTGGCTTGGCCATGTTCGCCGCATGGAAGATGGTCACATCCCAAAAGATATCTTCTACGGACAATTAGCAGATGGCAAGAGAACAGTTGGGCGACCACAGCTGAGGTTCAAAGATGTGTGCAAGAGAGATATGAGGGCACTGGACATGGATCCAGCAACATGGGAGGATGAAGCTGCCGATCGCACTAAGTGGCGATGCTATTTACGGCACCACCTCAGATTGGGCGAAGAGAGGCTCACACAAGAAGCAGAGGTGAGGAGAAAACGTCGAAAGGAGCACCAGGAAAATAAGCAGCTGAGGGCTGTCACCTCAGGGGCGCATTCCCATAGTCAGTTATGACTGAAAGGGCTATTATTATTATTATTATTATCTTAAGAGACACTGGAGAATACACATTGAAGAGTAGCTTTACAAGCGTAATGTTTGTGATGTTTGATTTACAGTCTATTAGGCTGGACAAGCATAGAATACATATAAGAGTGTTCTCACATGGTTGGTGAGTTTTTGTATATTTAAAAATGATTATGTCATACTTGTGTACTCACTGAAATATGATGTTCCCATTAGATACTAGAATAAAGATAATAATGTAACAGATTTGTGTTTAAATGACTTTTTTTTAAAAATTACCCCTTCTGGGGCTCAAAGTGAGGTCTATTGACTTTATTGTGTAAATTGTGTAAAATATGTGTGATCTCGGCCCTGGCTAAGACACTTTGATCTTAGCCAAAAGGCTGAGAAGCGATAAATGACATTTATTTGTTTCGGATTGTACTTGTTTTATTTAATTCAAGTCTTGGGTTTTTTACCATGCCATTATTATTTCTATTAGACAAACATAAAGGTATGTTTTCAGGCACTCGTAAGAAATAAAGAAGTAGAACACTTGGACAACAGAAAAACAACAGACGTGAGTGGCTTACCCAGGGTTCGAACCCCGTACCTTCCGTACGACAACTCCGCCTAGCTATCAAGCGAATCACACTGACCCCACGGCCAGCTAGGCATCCCCAAAAAAGGATGCTTTGCTGACTATTTATCAGTACGAAACACACAAGATAACACCGGAAGTATACAGTGGGCAACTCAGCCCTTTAATGACGCAATCACTTCTGTTGTTCCCCTATTAACAGTATGTGTCAGTCCAAACAAGACAAAGACCTTGATACTGGGTCCAGTAAATAGTAGAAGACTTAAGGACAATAGTATAGAACAGAGGGTAGGTTTCTGGTATTGTATAAACATAAATAACACATAAGGAAGGGAAACCCGAGGCCTGTAAACAGTAAATTAATATTAGACAAACATAAAGGTATGTTTTCAGGCACTCGTAAGAAATAAAGAAGTAGAACACTTGGACAACAGAAAAACAACAGACGTGAGTGGCTTACCCAGGGTTCGAACCCCGTACCTTCCGTACGACAACTCCGCCTAGCTATCAAGCGAATCACACTGACCCCACGGCCAGCTAGGCATCCCCAAAAAAGGATGCTTTGCTGACTATTTATCAGTACAAAACACACAAGATAACACCGGAAGTATACAGTGGGCAACTCAGCCCTTTAATGACGCAATCACTTCTGTTGTTCCCCTATTAACAGTATGTGTCAGTCCAAACAAGACAAAGACCTTGATACTGGGTCCAGTAAATAGTAGAAGACTTAAGGACAATAGTATAGAACAGAGGGTAGGTTTCTGGTATTGTATAAACATAAATAACACATAAGGAAGGGAAACCCGAGGCCTGTAAACAGTAAATTAATATTAGACAAACATAAAGGTATGTTTTCAGGCACTCGCATTATTATTTCCCCTTATTCCCCTTATGGAACATGCAAAAACATATAAGGAGGGGAAACCCGAGGCCTGTAAACAGTAAATAAATAAACAAACAACACACAAAGGTATGATCAGGCACTCAGTGGGAAAATAAATAAGTAGAAGACCAGACAACAGAAAAACAACAGAAGTGATAGGCTTACCGGGATCAAACCAGGACCTTCCGAACGGCACCCACCGCCTAGCAAAATGTCAATATTATTTCCCCAAATAAAGCTTGAAGTTACCATGTCATTATTATTTCCCCTTATGACGTTTGGAGTCATCATGTCATTATTATTTCCAATAATGAAGCATGGAGTCAGCACTACAGCTGGTCACTTGAAGGAAGTCTAGAGTCATCACTACAGCTGGTCACTTGAAGGTAGCCTAGAGTCATCACTACAGCTGGTCACTTGAAGGAAGTCTAGTCACCACTACAGCTGGTCACTTGAAGGAAGCCTAGAGTCATCACTACAGCTGGTCACTTGAATGAAGTCTAGTCACCACTACAGCTGGTCACTTGAAGGAAGCCTAGAGTCATCACTACAGCTGGTCACTGAGTGGAATGGTGAGATGATATCATATGTTAATATCATCATCATCAGTTGCCATCTCCACAACGAAGGTTGGCTGTAATGGATCTCCAACGTCTTCTGTCTCTTGTCTTGGTGGTACACTCTGATAGACTCTTTCCCATCCATCTCCTGATGTTATCTTCCCACTTATAGCGCTGTCTTCCCCTTGCACGTTTGCCTTCAACTCTTCCTTCTGTTATGGTCTTCTGCAAGGTGTTATGCCTTTTTATGTGGCCAAAGTATTTTAGATGCCGAACTTTGACCTCTCTCATTAGTTCTCTTTTCATACCTAGATTTTCTAGGACCTCCTTATTTGTTTTCATCTCTTTCCATGAGATACGCCCCATTCTTCTATATATCCACATTTCAAGAGCCTCAATTCTTTCTTCCAAATGCTTATTTAGATATAATAATATCAGAAATCAAAATTATTATCTTGTATTAACTACACTATATCCTAGTTATAACCCATGAACGGTTAAACAGGATGTTCGCTTCTTTGGAAAAAACGGGTCTAACAGTATTTGGCAGAAATCTCTCCAATAATTTTCTTTTGCCTTAATTATTATTCTGTTTGAATCTTCGAAGTGAACTACAAGCTCACTTTAACAGAGAAACCAAAAATCTAGGAGACTTTGTTGTTAACAAATAAAGAAATATATTATACACTTCTCAGAGTAAAAGAGTACAACACTATTTATAATAAACTTAACAATTAAATAATGGAGGTACAGAACATTAGAATAATACAGTGGAATTGCAGAAGTGCCAAACAAATATACCAGCATTAATAGGCATGTTTAAACAATCTAAAATAATATTTGCCATTCAAGAGACTAATCTTAATCTGCGCCAACGTTTTACCATCCCTGAATATAAAGTCTTTTGAATTGATGGGACAGAAGTTTAAAAAGGAGGAGGCATTTCTAGTTAATAAAACATATATAATAACTGACTGGGAATCATTTAGAACAGAAAATTTTGAAGGAATAACTATAACAGTGTCTACTGAGTTTGAAGATATAAAAATAGTTAACGTTTACTGTTCAAGTGGAAACATAAACGAAAGAGATATCTCAGACGTGAATAAAAGAATAAACAACAGAACTATCATAGTGGGAGATTTCAATGCTCATCATACAGCTTGGGGAGGCAATGTAATAGACAAATCAGGAAAACTACTGTTGGACTTCATTGAAAACAATGAACTAATAATACTGAATGATGGATCAGTAACAAGATATAACCCTTGTGCAAATCAGCAAGACACAGCTATTGATATAAGCATTGTAACACCAAATCTTGCTAATGCAAAATGGGAAGTTATTGGGGATACAAATTCAGATCATTTACCCGTTGAAATAACACTAAAAGATAATTACAAACCTAACAAACTGGTAGAAAAACCAAAATTTTACTATAATAAAGCAAATTGAGTATCTTTTCAGGTAGAAATGGAAGAGATAAAAATGAATAATATAGAAAATGAAAATATAGATGTATTTGCAGATAATCTAACAAAAGAAATATTACTAATAGCGGTTAAACATATACCAAATAAATATATGCCAGAACACATAATTCTACACCACATTAAGGAAACAAAAAAGAATGAACATTGGAACAAAAACCCAGTACCATGGTGGACAGTTAGATGTACAGAAATTCAAAAACAAAGAAAGCAAGCTCTACAAGAATACAGAAAACATTGATCTGAAGATAATTTAGATATTTATAAGAACGTAAGAAATGAATCAAACAGAATAATACTTAACGCAAAAGAAAATCATTGGAGAAATTTCTGCCAAACACTGAACCCTACAACTAACTCTACAACAGATGTGTGGAATAAGTTAAAAGCCATTAAAGGCAGAACTAAACATATGATAATACCTAATATAAAAAGACCTGACAGGGCAGAGACTGACTGGCAGAAAGCAGAGGTGCTGGCCAGGTACTACCATAGAGTTAGCTCTAAGGAAAATCTAGGACAGGCTGAAGTAAACAGAAGAACAACACTTCTCAAAAAAACTATGTAAAAGAAATACCTTATAATACTGAAAATTTATCATATTTAGATGCAGATATTACAGTGGAAGAAGTTAAAAATACAATAAAGGACAAAACAAATACATCAGCAGGGCATGACATCTTGAGCTATGAAATCTTGAAACACATACCAAAAAGTAGCATAGAAATTATAACATCCCTTTTTAACAAAATTTGGAATACAGGAAAAATTCCAAAAACATGGAAAACAGCAGTAATTATTCCAATACTAAAACCAGAAAAAGATGCCCATGATGCCAGTTCATACAGACCAATTTCTTTAACTTCCCACCTAGGTAAAATATTAGAAACCATAGTAAATAAAAGATTAAAGTTTTATTTGGAAAAGAATAATTTATATTATCAAACCCAGTCAGGATTTAGGAAGAACAGATGCACTATGGATCAGATAATTTAATTGGAACATGAAGTAAAATCAGGATTTCAAAAGAAAGAAAAAACTGTGGTAGTATTTTTAGATATAGCTAGGGCTTATGATGAATGCCAGAGAGAGGGTGCTCTCTTTAAAGTTAAGAAGATATGAGTAACCGGTAAAATATATAATTATTTTGAGAATTTTCTGCAAGATAGATATTTCACTGTTCAGGTAAACAATGATAGATCAGAACTGTATGAACAACAAAATGGTATACCCCAAGGATCAGTAATGTCTCCTTCAATTTTTACAATTATGGTAAATGATTTAGGTGAAGAATTTAATAATATAACAAATAAATTGTCCCAGTTTGCAGATGATGTTGCTATATGGAGGACTGGGAGACATCTGCCAAAATTATATAAGGATCTACAGAAGCAAATAAATAAAGTATGTAAATGGATGACAAAATGGGGTTTTCAGCTGAATACAAATAAAACATTGGGAATGATCTTCAGTAAAGGTAGGGTTGTTAAAAATAAAATTATAGACATAAATATCCAAGGGCAAAACATTAATACAGTGCAAACCCCTCGATATCTAGGAATCATATTTGACCAACAGCTGAACTGTAATAAACACATAAATAAACTAGTGGAGACTTGCAGAGGATTGACTAACTTATTAAGATATTTGAAAGGTAATGGATGGGGTGCAAGCACTAAGACAATGCTCACTTTTTATAAATCTTTTATTAGAGGAAAAATTGATTATGGAAGTATAATATATGACTCTGCTGCACACAGTCAATAAATTAATCAATACCCTTTAGCTCCCCAAGGAGCATAGGCCATCAACAAACACGTGCCAAGTCTTCCTGTCCTGTGCCATTCGCTCAAGTTCTTTCCATGTTTTCCTCATCATTGTCACCTCTGTTTCCAGTTATCTTCTCCATGTGTTTTTTGGTCTACCTCTGCCTCTCTTTCCCTGTGGATTCCAGAATAAGGACTGCCTTGTAATGCTATCAACAGGTTTCCTCAATGTGTGTCTTATACATTGCCAGCGTCTTCTTCTCAACTCTTGTTCCACTGGCACTTGTCTGGTTCTTGTCATCAATTCCACATTTGTGACTTTGTCATACCATTTCAGTCCTTCTATTATACGCACACACTCGATTATAAAAATCTGTAGCTTTTTGGTTGTTGTTTTTGTTGTTCTCCATGTCTCAGAGCCATACAAAAGGACTGACTTCACATTTGAGTTGAAGATTCTTATTTTCCTTTTGGACTTGATTTCTCTTGTTCTCCATGTGTTTCCCAATGCAATGAAAGCGCCTATTGCTTTTTGTATTCTTATTTTGATATCACTGTCTGTCCCTCCAACTTTGTCTATATTGCTGCCAAGATATGTGTAAGATTCTACATCTTTTAGTGGTGTTTCTTCAAGTTTAACCTTGTTATCATTTCTTGCATTTATTTCATAATCTTTGTCTTTTCCCTGTATATTTTCAGGTTCACTTGTTGTGACCTCTCATCGAGAATTTTCATTTTCTCTTGCATCTGATTATTGTTATGGGACAGAAGAGCCAAGTCATCTGCGAAATCCAGATCATCAAGCTGGATTCCATTTCTGTTGTACGATGTCGATATTTTCATAACCAAATCTATTGCTAGTAAGAAAAGAAATGGAAACAAGAGGTATCCCTGTCTCACTCCCGTTCTAATCCTAAACGGTTCTGTAAGTTGCCCTCCCTAAAGAACTCTACATGTCATATCTTCATAGGACTTCTTTATTAAGTTAATGATCTTCATGGGAACTCCATAATGCCTCATCGATTTCCAAAGCGATTCTCTGTCTACACTGTCAAATGCCGTTTCATAGTCCACGAATCCGATGTATAGCGGTGAATTCCATTCCAGACTTTGTTCAACTATTATTCTCAATGTGGCTATCTGGTCTGTACATGATCTATTTTGTCGAAAACCTGCTTGTTCATCTCTCAGTTGCTTGTCTATGGACTCTTTTAATCTCTCCAGGATGATTCTGTTTAATACTTTTGCTGGAACTGATAGTAACATTTTTCCTCTATAATTTGTGCACTCTTGTAAATTTCCTTTCTTAGGCAACTTGACCAGATAACCTTCTTTCCATTCTGCTGGTATTTCCTCTCTCTCCCAGACTTTGCCAAGTAGTTTGTATAATATCTCTGTTGAGGTATCAATATCTGTGTTGATGGCCTCTGCTGGAATGCAATCTGGACCAGCTGCTTTTCCATCTTTCATAAGCTTTATGGCTTTCTTTATTTCTCCTCTACTTGGTCGTTTACAGCTGATTTGTAGCTCCTCTTCTGCTGTCTGGATGTCTGGTGGATTAGTTGGAGATGGTCTATTGAGAAGTTCTTCAAAATGTTCTGTCCATCTCTTCATTTGTTCTTGTATATTACTAAGCAATTTTCCATTCTTATCTTTTATTAGGCCATCTGCTTGCTTATATTTCCTTGTTAGTTTCTTTGTGTTGTTGTACAGGTCCCTCATATTTCCTTTGGCTGCAGCTTCCTCTACTTCCCTTGACAAATCATCAATATATTTCATCTTGTCTCTTTTGATGTTTCTTCTTACTTCTTTGTTTGCTTCTATGTACACTTCATGAGCCTTGGCTTTGGAGTAGAGGTGGGCAAATCGACACACTCCGCTGTTCCAAGACAGTCGGCTCAGTGATTTAAACTGTGTCGACACACTGTTTCGACACAACGGCACAACGGCACTATTGCCCGTATCGGGGAGAAAGAAGTCTCTAATAGACAGTATACATTACTATACATGAACTGTGTGAGACAATCCCCTCTGTTTTTTCTTGCGCGCTACTGTCGTGTGTGAAAATCTATGGCGTTTCGTGTGACCACAATTCAATATTTTTACACAAGTCTTCATTATGATGAAATAAAACGGAGATATGATGATAGCTGCAGTATATGTGAAAATAATAAACAACAACAATAATAATAACAGTAATAATAACACATGATATCAAACTAGAGTAAGCTAGTTTTAGTAGACAATGATTCAAATCCACACCGAGTACACAGATATCAGCAGATCTAATAAAGTGTCCATTACATTTATACGAACACACGGACACTTTCAACTTTAACATAGTGCCTAAAACATTGACAACTGCAGCACTGACACAATTTCCAGTGTCTATAACTTCTCAGCAAAAATAATATCACTTGTAAAATCAAGTCATCATAACACATCCCTGAAAAATATGACATGTTTGATATTCCATAGTAATGTTCCGAACGGTTGATTCAAATTTTACAAAGGCCCACGGAAGGTGAGACAGTGTGTCTCTGCAAAACAGCGAGGCAGACAGGAACTGAAACTGTTTCGAAACAACAAGCAGGCTGTGTGTCGAATCTTTCGGACTCAATGCTGTTTCGAAGCATTGTTTCGACACATACACACAGTAGCCATCTCTACTTTGGAGCTTCTGGTTTTGCTTCTGTTTAAATCTGCTTTCATGTTTAGCCTGTCTTTTATCTTACTAATGCTTTCTGTTGTTATCCATGCTTTGTGCTGATGTTCTCTTTTTATCAGTACGGTACTTCTTCACATGTCTCGTTCCATATATTTTTTACTTGTTACCAGTGGTCGTCCGTATCTGTGTCAATTCATTTTCCAGCTGTTGGAGTACTTGGTATTTGTTGGATACTGTGATTGAAATTTTTTCTCTTATTTCCTGATTTCTTAGATATCCCACATTATACTGTTGTCTTTAGCTATATGCTGTTGTAAATTTCTTGAGTTTTAATTTTGTTTTAGCCAGAAGAAGATGGTGGTCTGATACAACATGTACTCCTCTACATTGGCCTACTTTCACATCATGCAATGATGACCTAAACTTCTTGCTGATGCATATGTGATCAATCTGGTTCTCAGTTCTGTGGTCTGGTGATATCCATGTTGCTTTCTGTATTCTTTTATGTGGAAATATGCTTCCTCCTATAGCTAGTTGATTTGAAGCACAGAAGTCTGCTAATAGTTCCCCATTCTCGTTCATCATACCTAATCCCTGCTTTCCCATGATTTCTTTAAAGCCAGTGTTGTCTGTACATATTTTCGCGTTTAGGTCCCCCATCAAAATTGTGATGTCCTTTCTTTTCTTATTGTCCAAGACACTTTGTAGTCTGGTGTAAAAGTATTCTTTCACAGATTCTTCTTTATCGTTTATTGGTGCATAACACTGAATGATGTTTATATTTACTTTCTTTTTGGCTGATTTAAACCTTGCTGTCATAATTCGGCGTCCCATTGCTTCCCATTCTATAAGTGCCTTCTGTGCTTCCTTGAACAGCATTAGAGCCACCCCTTCACTGTGGTAGGCTCTTTCCTCCCCATGTCCTGAGGACAACATCATTTCTCCTGTGACCAATCTCCTCTTCTCTATGCTTTTCCACCGTGTTTCACAGAGACCCAGGATATGAATCCTGTAATTTACATTTCTGCTGCTACCTGTGCAGTTTTCCCTTGTTCACACAGAGTGCGAACATTCCAGGTGCCAATCCTGGAGATTTTCCTAGACGAAAAAAGGTTAGTCGGCAACCCAGACTCCTTTCGGCTTTCTCTGGGTTGCTTCAGATGCACACAGTAACAAGATTAAATTAGACAGAATTCAGCATCAGGCTTTATGTACAATAGCATTTGCAATCAGATCAACATCAATGGGAGCTATAGAGGTGGCTTTAGGAATTCTACCCTTAGAATTACGGTGAAAGGAGTTAAGACTAAATTACATGAACAAAGTTGTGTTAGATAAGTCTGACCCAGCACATACAGCTTTTACCAGATGCCAACTAACAAATCAGGCCAATCCAGTGAGTAAAACTAGATACCCTACAGGATGGAAGTGTATGGAGGAAATTGTACATCTGGGTACATTAATTAAATTAATAACAGTTGTGAATACAAGCCAGTGATTCCACCCTGGGAACTTAAGAAACCAGACACGGACTACCATCTAGCAGAAATACTTAAGAAAACAAATAATATAGAAAATATAAAAACACAACCAGTAAATATATACAACAAATATCAAAAGACAGCATTACTGTGTACACAGATGGACCCAAGGAAGAGGATGGCAAATTGGGGATAGGAATATATATTCCAATATGAAAATGGCAAAAGAATATAATAATAATAATAAATTCTTTAAGCACCAAACACGGCGCATAAGGCAGAAACCAGTGCTCTCCAGGTTGTTCGTTGTGACGCCACTCCTCTTAGCTCTTGCACATTATTTAGGCCCAACGTTCTTCCTTCTCTTATTATTGTTCTTCTGAGTGTTTCTTTTGGTCTTCCTTTTTTCCTCTTACCCTCAGGAACCCAAGTGAGCGCCTGTAGTGGTATTCTGTTGTTTTGCATTCGTAGGACATGACCGATATATGACCATCGTCTTTTCCTTATATAGTCGGAGACATATTTCTGCCTAGAGTCTTCTCTTATTTGTCGATTAGTCTTGAATTCTTTCCAACTGATGTTCATGAGTTTTCTAAGACATTTGTTCTCGAATGTATTCAGCTTGTTCTCCAATGATTTTGTTATTTTCCAACTCTCACAGCCGTATGTTAACACTGAGATAACATTTGAATTAAACAGACGAAGCTTGGTATGTATATTCAATGATTGTAATTTCCAAATGTTAGATAACACTAGTCAACAACCAAAATGTACCAGAAATGAAAATAGTTGATCTTAACTAATTTTGGTGTGCTGAAAATGAAAATGACATTTTAAAATGTTGATTGGCTCTAGTTTTCAAGATATATGCTACTAGTTTATTTAATTACGGTCAATTTATATATATGATGCAACTGTTGTGGGCGATTGCATAATTTTTTCTAATAACCAATAAAGATGTAAGTAGAAGTTGATGATGCAATCCTACCTATGATTACATCACCTTTGTGTATAAATATCTTATCTCTGATAAAATTTTGCCATTAGTTAGTGCATTTGTCCTTATCAAAAGTATCGTAGTTAGAAATGCCTAGGACATATGTGAACAGTGCTAATAATTTCTGTTATATATGTGGTGAGGTGACATTTGTATCACAAAAACGAAATATAACTAAAGTGATTAAGAAGGCGTACAGTTTGTATTTTGGCTGCAGAATAGGAGATCAAGATAAGAGCTGGGCGCCACACATATGCTGCAATACATGTGCAGCACATCTTAAACTGTGGTTGACTGGCAAAAGGCAAGCTATGCCTTTTGCAGTCCCAATGTTTTGGAGAGAGCCCACTAATCATCTCAACAACTGTTACTTTTGCATGGTCCCTCCAATTGGGAAAGGCATATCAAAGAAGAAAAAATGGACTCTAGAATATCCAAACATCCCCTCTGCAATACGTCCGGTACCACATGGCGATGACTTACCAGTCCCCAAAGTGCCAGAATCATTTTCAGCTGCTTCCACTGATGAAGAAAGGACATTGGTGGTCCTGAACCATCAACCTCAAGCGACCCAGATTTTGAGCAAACTACATCCACTAAACCACACTTAACCCAAGGTGAACTGAATGATCTTGTAAGAGATCTGAATTTACCGAAGAACAAGGCGGAGCTTTTGAGTTCCAGATTGCAACATTGGAATCTCCTGGCAGAAAATGTTACAATTTATGTGTATAGGAACCGCCAGAAGCCGCTTATTACATTCTTTTTCAAAGAGGGTGACCTTTCTGCGTGCCACACCATTTCTGGTTTAATGGCAGCCCTCAAAATCAATTACATACCGGAAGAGTGGAGGCTTTTCATTGATTCATCCAAGATGAGTCTTAAAGCTGTTTTGTTGAATAATGGTAATGTGTTACCGTCAATTCCAGTTGGTCACGCAGTTCATATGAAAGAAACTTATGAAAACATTAAGCAGCTGTTGAAGTGTATAAACTACGATCATCATCATTGGTCACTTTGCGGTGACTTAAAAGTGGTCGTTCTTTTGCTTGGACTACATGGTGGATACATCAAGTACTGTTGCTTTCTCTGTGAGTGGGATAGCCGTGCACGAAGTGACCATTACATCAGAAGACATTGGCCAATCAGGCAGTCATTGCAGCCTGGCAGTAAGAACTTTGAGAACCCAGCACTTGTCGACACCAGCAAGATTTTGTTGCCACCCTTGCACATTAAGCTGGGTCTCATGAAAAACTTTGTCAAGGCAAAGGAGAAAACAGATGAGGCTTTCAAATACCTCATCAAAAATTTCCAAGACTGAATGAAGCTAAAATAAGAGAAGGAGTATTTGTTGGTCCGCAAATTCTAAAACTTCTTCATGATGACGAGTTTCTTTGCGTGTTGCATGGCAAGGAAAAAGCAGCATGGCTAGTATTTAGGTCAGTGGTGGACAATTTTCTTGGAAACAACAGATCTGATAATTACAATGAAATTGTAGAAAATCTCCTTCTGAAGTATAAGCGTCTTGGCTGCAACATGTCTTTGAAAATTCATTTTCTGGATTCTCATCTGGATTTCTTTACGTCAAACTGTGGAGCGGTCAGTGATGAGCAAGGTGAACGATTTCACCAGGACATTGCTGCTATGGAAACAAGGTATCAATGCAATTGGAGCCCTTCAATACTTGCTGATTACTGTTGGATTGTGACAAGAGACACCTCACTGATTGACTACAAGAAGCAAGCAAAAAGAGCTCGAACAGAGACTGAATAATGACGGAATGGGTACAAATGTGCCTTTTTAAAACATGATATGTGAACTTTAAATAATGTTTTTATTTTTTCTATCATTTTATGTTGAAATATCAATTAATTGAGTATGTAACCACAATTTTTATAATGCTAAAGTAGAAAGACTAGCTGTTCACCCCAGAGAATTAAACAAGCATACATTATTTGTATTACTGTAATGTAAATTCATCATTTTTTTTTAAAAACCAGAGCCAATTGGTGAATTTCATTATGATATTTGAAATCAGCATGTTAAAATCAATAAGAAATGGTATATTTAATTTCTGGTACAAATAACGTTTGAAAATTTGTTGACTAGTGTAATCTATTGAAGGCGCTAGCTGCCAAAGCAATTCTAGTATGGATTTCTCTTGTTGTGTCACCATCCTGAGTCATTTTACTGCCTAAATAATTGAAACTTTCAACTTTCTGTAGTTTTTCCCCGTTCAAGATGATATCAAAGGTCTCGTTAGAAAAGTTCATAGCTTTAGTTTTAGAGGCATTTATTTGGAGACCTATTTTAACCGAGAGATGACACAAATTATTTATTGCTTCTTGGGATTGTCCTGGTGTTGAACTTAAGAATGCTACATCATCTGCGAAATCCAAAAGAATATAGCATCACGGAAAATACATCCATTTTCACTGCAGAGATGGTGGCAATACTAAAAGCACTAGAAATATTCTCTAATAACCCTCCCAAAAAACTAACAGTTTTAACTGACTCTCTTTCAACAATTAAAGCATTTACGAAAAAGTAGTCGACCTGATATAGCAGAGGAGATATTTCTGGCTACTACATACTTATATTCCAGAGGATTTTCAGTCTTAATTGCTTGGATGCCTTTACATGTTGGCATAGAAGGAAATGAAAATGCAGATAAAGAAGCCAAGAATGGTAGATCTGATAAAAATCTAATAAATGTGGGGACGAGTAAATCAGAGATCAGGAGCTTAATTAAAGACTTAATAACAGATGACTGGAAAGCAGAGTGAGATAAAAATCTGAAAATAAGACATGCATATAAGATGTGAAAGCCTCTGTTGAGGATTGTTTCATGTTTACAGGCATTTGGGTTTGATATCGATCCGAATGGCTGTATCATGGAACACCTCAAATGAGTGAATATATTAATGATCGATGATGTCGGGGATTGTTGCATGTGTGCAGGCATTTGGATTTGAGCTCGATCCGAATGGGTGCACCGTGGAACACCGCAAATGAATATATTAACGACATAGGATGCATATCTCTACGCATGACGCGTAGGGCTTAGTAACGTCATTCTAATCGTGGGCTCCGGCCCCAACGGCAGCGTGTGGCATCGCCACTTGGGAAAGTGTGGCCTAGCCACTATGATATGTGTGGTATAACCACTTGGGATTTGTGTGGCATTGTCCACTGAACTTATGTGTGTGGCTGGGAAGCCAATTTAGCAGTGTGTTCTTGGATCAAACGTAAGTCGTGTCGTTATTAACGCAGTTTGTATATATGGCGGATTAGCCTGGCAGTGTATGCCAAATGAACATTCGGAACTAGCAGCAGGAGTAAGACTAGTGTAAACGAATTATGTATCTAGCAGCAGACGTAAGCCTAGTGTAACAAGGATATTAGACGACTAGCAGTAGATGTAAGCCTAGCGTAAGAAGGATATTGCACAACTAGCAGTAGAAGTAAGTCTAGTGGAAAAAGGGCTATTATTAAACTAGCAACAGGAATAAGTCTAGTTAGCCTATGAATTTACGCCACGGGATGTTGGCCGAAAGGAACTGACCGTTAAACAGAACTATATATTAGTGAACATGTGCTTTAATGAAGAACAAGAACTCAGGCAACACGTACATGAACTGTGATTATGAACTATGTCTTTAAATAGTTGTGTCTGCCCATGAAATGAGAGTGTTCATTAAAAATGTTTAAGTCGTCAAATACTGGTCTTATTAAATGCCGTATTCTGAGTTTAATTCCATACTGTGTTTATTCAACCATAATGACCAGTGACACTTAATTGCCTAAACACGCTGCATCTCACACTGCTGATATTTAATAAGGCAATAACAGACAGGTCAGTCAATACTCAAAATCTTAATATGAAGCATGTTCCAGTATCAACGCATCACACGGGTTACTAGAGACAATATCGATACTAACGTAGTGCCTAACGGAATCCTGTAAAATAAATAAATGAACCCGGCGGACTTTGACATTATAAGATCAGCATACGCACACAACATCTTGGTCATCCAAAGTATATAAAGCCTTAACCTAAACCCAGTGTCAGAGGTTGTCTTAGTCCGTAACAGCCTCCAACAAGAAAATGTCAGATATCTAGGGAATTGAAAATTCCCAGTAATAAGAAACTTCTTAGACTACAGCTGGGAAAAGGCTATTTCAGAATAGAAGAACCTTACTGTGCAGGATGTCTTCAAGACAATAATATAGAACATTTCTTGTTAAAATGTAAGAGGGTTGAACAAATGAGAATACCAATATTAGATTACACTGACAAACAACATTTTTCTTTCTTATATGAGAATAAGTGTTCTTAGGTCAGTTTCTTGCGCTGATTTCAAATTTGAAATCCGTTTATCTCTATCACGTCGGGTTCTTAAGATATTTGTGAATAAATATATTTTTGGGAAACCGTTATTTGCTCTGTTTCATTTTTACTATATAACTTTTTAAAAATTAATAACATGCAAAATAATTCTACTTTTTATACTGCTAAAAGATGCATGACATATGTTACGTTATTTTTCAAATAGTTACTGTATTTTGAAATAATTCTGAGTGAAATATGGCTTCTAGAAGTTGTAGAAATTCGGCTGATCTGTTCTGTTACGTGTGCGGATATTTTACCGATCGTGTTCACCAGAAAAACTTTACAACATTGCTAAAGAAAGCATATGAACTTTATTTCGATTCGAAAGTTGATGATGCAAATAAAACTTGGATGCCAAATGCAGTTTGTTCGACTTGTGCAAATACATTGGCAGGTTGGTTACGAAAATCGCCGAAGCATAAGTCGATGCCTTTTGGAGTGCCAGTAATATGGCGTGAACCGACAAATCACGCTACTGATTGTTACTTCTGCTTGACAAATATCTATGGTTTCACTTTTAAAACTAGAAAGTCTGTGGTTTATCCAAATATTGAATCGGTTTCGAAACCAGTGCCCCATGATCCAATCACGTGTCCGATCCCAGTTCCACCAGAACAATATCCGTTGGACGTGAATGAACCATCAGAAAGTGATAGTTTACCTGCTTTAGAAACTAATTCTGACTCGGATTATATACCGGTGAATGATGGTGTTCACTTAATTAACCATTCAGAACTTTCAGATCTAATACGTGATCTCGCTCTCACCAAAGGACAAGCGGAATTACTCGGTTCGCGACTCAAAGAATGGAATCTTTTAGCGCCCAATACTCCGATATCTAAATTTCGTCATAGACACAGAGAACTTGTTCAATACTTTGAGATGGATGATGACATTTGCTATTGCAAAGATGTAAAAGGTCTAATGGTGCACCTCAGTCATGAGCACATAGTCAACGAATGGCGACTTTTCATCGACTCTTCCAAGACTAGTCTAAAAGCCGTGTTATTGCATAATGGAAATTTATTTTCATCAATTCCAGTCGCCTACTCTGTTCATATGAAAGAAACGTATGACAATATGGCTATACTTTTGGCAAAAATAAAGTACAATGACTACCAATGGCGGATTTGTGGAGACGCAAAGGTCAATGCAATTCTCACGGGCATGCAGACTGGGTATACTAAATTTTGTTGCTTCCTATGTGAATGGGACAGCCGCAACAGACAGGAACATTATGCAAGAAAGGTGTGGCCTATCAGGGATCGTATGCAGCTCGGGCATAAAAATGTAATACACGAGCCATTAGTTAACAAAGACAGCATCATTTTACCACCGTTACATATAAAGTTGGGGCTCATGAAGAATTTCGTAAAAGCGTTAGATAAAACGAGCAAAGCTTTCACTTATCTTCGAGAAAAGTTTCCGCAAATTAGCGATGCAAAGATAAAGGAAGGTATCTTTGTAGGACCTCAGATTAGGAAAGTTATTGCAAACAAACAATTCGAGAACTTGTTACATGGTAGTGAACTTCGCGCATGGATGGCATTCAAATCGATCGTCGATAACTTTCTGGGAAATCACAAATCTGTCGACTATGTGCATATTGTTAAGCAGTGCATAGATGCATACAGAATTATGGGCTGTAACATGTCCCTCAAAATCCATTTGCTCGATTCGCATCTTGACTTTTTCCCTGACAACCATGGCGAAGTCAACGATGAACATGGAGAACGATTCCATCAAGATATCGCCGTAATGGAGTCACGTTATCAAGGACGGTGGAGTGTGACCATGCTTGCCGATTATTGTTGGATGCTTCATCGCGATGTACCACATGCCATTCACCGACGAAAGTCGACTGCAAAGAAATTCAAGCCTACATAACTGTTATACTTCTTGTACAAATGATGTTGTAATACTGTTTGCTTGTTAAAAAAACTTCAATTGCGTATTTCTAGAGATCCCGACCTGATAGAGAAAAACGGTTTGCAGATTTAAAAACAGCGCATTAAAATTGACCAGAAAAACATAGAAATGTTAGAGAAAGAAAAAAAATTTTTTTTTTGTTAGCCAGTGTTATTTGCAAGCATCAAACTTACCTATAAATATAGAAGAGGTGTTAAGAATAGACAGACCTAGGGAACTGCATAATATAGTCAAACAATAATTAACACGAACAAATGTTAAAATATAGTGGATGGGAATGTGAAGATCTGTTCTTACAATGCATATGGCTTTTAACAGATGAAAGTCAATTAAATATCTGTTAAAGTCTGTTATATAACTGGAACCACCAGGCCTTTACACCCCTCCACTTTAATATTATTCTTGTTCAGAGTTTCTTCTTGATTTCTTTTTGTTGTTGTTTGTTTATGTTTTTATTTTTATTTTTTTTATATATTTATTTAACGTATAAGCACAATTGTGATTGTCCTTATTTACAATGATTTGGCAAATGTAATGCCACTTTCTTATATCGGCAGTTGTTCATATTATTTGGAATTGAAAACAATATATATCCTAATTTGAGAGCTTCAGGCAAGTGTTTAGCTTGACTTATATGGTGTGTTGACGGCACGTAGATTCTGTCTAATCTTGTTTTCTTGTTGCGTGCTGTGTTTGTGTGCGTGGTTTCTATACCAAGAGGGTGTTTTTGTCTATAAGCGTCTAGTAGGCCGTGCGCTTCTAGTATAGTTTGTAGTATATCTAGCGGATGTGTGTCATCTCTGTTAGCTCTCCGTATCTGTGTTTCAATGACTCCGCCTATCACATCAGTATCAGCCAAAACACAGTTAAAATTTCCTCCTAATTTAATATTGTGTCCCCTGTAAGTGTTCATGAGCAAACTTCCTAATATTTCATAAAACTGTGGTTGGTCCCTGTACGAGATTGGATGTGATAGGAAACTCTTTACAGAGCGATACTGTCACATGTTCTCTAACATTTGGCCAGCGCGTGTTGATCGTATAGTGTTAGTAATGTTAGTGGTGGGTGAGGGCCAAGGATTCATTCCTAACAACATGTTATTTTATTGACCTGAATGCTATAAAGCTACCCCGACATCAACATGCTCGACGCAGGAACCGAATACAACAGTGAATAAATACAACCTGATGAAGGACACTGTCTGTAAGGGTTATCAGTTTAATATCAGTTCCATCTTCCACAAGCTTACAAGCTTCCTTCTGGTAATTAGACCCAATGCAACAAGTATAACGAGCTTCCTTCTGGTAATTAAACCTAATGCAACAAGTCTAACGAGCTTCCTTCTGGTAATTTGTGGTGAATTTTGATGTTATAGAGAAGTAATCAGTACGTGTCTACAGAGTGAGGTCAGCTATGCAAGTCCCTGAGTCTAATAGTTGATGATGATGTTCTCAGGGTACCTGACTGCTACCACCCTACGATCTCACTCTGCGATTATTTTGGGGTATCTCGTGTTGGTGATGTTATTTATATGGCTTGGTGTCTAAGGTAATGAAAGTGTAGTGTTAAATGCGGTTAACAAACACAATTTTAACTCACTAAAATGAAATAAAGCAAGACTGGTTTTAAAGTTATGATATTAATGTACAATTTTAATTTCCTGTCCCGTCCCTCAAATCTTTTGGGACAGGAATGTTTAAAACTTAAAAGTGAAAAGGTTGTTTTATACAAAAGTAAATGCACATGAAGGACCTCTGTCCAATAAATCTTAATATTTTACTGTTTATAAACTTCTAGTCCCTGTTGGAAAATACTGTTCTATGAAGAATCACTAGTGGGAAAGACTGGTGGTCGCACCATGTCACAAACTGTTTCTGAATAGGGTGGAGATTAAACACATTTGAGTTTGCATATAAGCCCGCAGGATTTTGGCTTATTTTTTGATTCCTGTAGACACTTGAATGACTCGCTCGTGAAAACTGTACACTGCTTCACTACAGTGTATACTGGAGACTGCTAATACAATTAGGCTTCCATATAGAAACAACCGGTAGGTTGCCTCAAATTCTGCAGCTCCGGCTTCTGACCAACTTGATACTGGGTGTTGTAACCCTGAAACAAGAGGAACAAGTCTCCCTAAGTCTCTAGTTAATTATCTCCACCACTACCAATTTAACATCATTAAACAAGTATTGTGATCAGATAAAAGAGCTAACTAAATTAGCTACAGTCTTTAACTTTACTGTGACCGCTTCATAATCAGGGGGTATCTTCTTTTCCACCTAGTCTCTACGCCCCTGTCACTATACATCATCTTCATTTTCAGCTGGAATACAATCTTTTCTTTTTCTCCAGAGTTAATATAACAATAGGCCTGCCAGTGACTTTCTGGTCTTACAGTCAAAATAATGTATATTATTCAAACTCAAGTTTAATTTGCTTTGCTTTCTAATTCTGCTTAGACATGCCTGTGCTCCTAGTATGTCGCAATCTTCCACAAAGGCAAATGTCGTACACACACAATGTTATGGCGCCCATCTGGGTAGGCCTCTACTTCTAAAAATGTATTTAAAAATTTATTCATCTTACCGCAATCAATGAAATAAATCACACAATTTGTTATAGGTTAACAGGCTATCAATGGTTCACTTTAGATAGTTGCTGTTCCAGACGCAAAGGCTATTCGGTCACTAATTGCTCTGCCTTGAACCTTGCATGTATGAATTTATTTGGCAAGTGGTACCATGCGTAGCAAAAGCGTTAGTTTTATCCCCTTCTATGTTTAGGCTAACATTAGCCAATCAATTTAAACTACGCCGATTTGACTTGCCTTCAACCAACGCGTCTAGACAAAAATAACATCCCAAGCTTTTCAAAATCGAGCGGTTACCAGTGCGTCTGTCAGTCTGAAGTCAATTTTTATTTTATGCGATAACTCAGACATTTTTGAAGCGATTTAAAAGATGGAAAGTGATTATTAATCAGACTAGTGTCCTTTATCTAGCCAGTATGTTTTCAGCTACGTCTTTATCTAAGTTTGCATCTTTGTACTTTTCTCTTTATTTATTCTGAACAAAATACTTTTACTCTAAGTCCAGATACGTTTTTATAGGGAATAGTATAGTATTGAATAAGCAACATTATCGTTTTTACTTCCATTCCGTCCTTTCCTTTGTCTTCATCCTTCTATAGAATGCAATACATTAACTACGTTTTCTGTCGTTCTTTTGCCCCTTTTCCTCCCCTGCACTCATTCGGTTCATTAGTTTCAGTTTGACAATACCCAAGTGGGTTTAGACTTTTTCCATGTTAACCCCCCTCTTCTCTCTATCTCCCGTCTTTTTTTTTTTTTTTTTTTTTGAAAACGAAACACGTGTTGGCCTACTGCCAAGACGGTTTCATGTTATATTTAAAAATTAGTACGGAGTAACGAAAAAGCCTGTGCAAAAGGGGTGGGTACCATCGCTTGTCGTTAATAGTCTCAAACGCAAGCCGCTCGCTGGCGTTTTTTGAAAATGCGACGTCTAACGACACTGTCGCATGTTGTAACTAATAATAGATTCTTAGAATACGTTAGTTAAAAAAAATTCAAGTAGTGTCCAATATTTTGCATTAGTTTGGATCGACCTTGACAATTTTTCAAATTTTTTATAGTGGCGGGTTATAAACGGTAACTTTACGTCACTAGAATTGGACTTTTGAGAAATATGAGTAGGGTAGGGCAATGGTGGTGGGATGTGTAGAAAATCTATCTTGGCGTATTGGGACCAACATTCAAATACAGTACTATCATTATAATTGAGCTGGAGGGTTAAAACGGTGCATTTTATCACATAATTAAACCTAATGCAACAAGTCTAACAAGCTTCCTTCTGGTAATTAAACCTAATGCAACAAGTCTAACGAGCTTCCTTCTGGTAATTAAACCTAATGCAACAAGTCTAACGAGCTTCCTTCTGGTAATTAAACCTAATGCAACAAGTTTAACGAGCTTCCTTCTGGTAATTAAACTTAATACAACAAGTCTAACGAGCTATGTTAACTATTTCTAGAGAGTTCACCCCTGTGATCCTTTTTATTTTAGCATTGGCCATAGTCCTTTGTTTTACATTTTATTTTTCCTTGCGACCCATTCGAAATAACGCTTTCCTTCACGAAAAGTTGTAACCGCTGGTTACGGGACCAAATAGACTAATGTAACCGTGGGGGCTGGCTACTGCATCCAAATAATAATATGTGACAAATCTTCACTCCGGGTAGACGTTTCGTCACAGGTGGTTTATATTTTATTCTGAGTTCATCGATATTGTATTTCCTAGTGATCGTGGTGTTTACAAGTTTGCTTATATATCTTGTGGGTGGCAACTGGCGACTGCCAGAGGTGGAGTTACCCAAATGAATGTTGGTTCGAGCCCAGGTCCTTACTACTCACGTAAGTTGTCAGTGATCGTTTGTATCTCATATGTCCCTAGTGCTTCCATACATGAGTAAGTGACAACAATAAATCATAGAAAATGGTTTATTAGTAGACTAAAAGGCAATGCTCATTACACATCTCCATGATCTGGCTATCAGCGGCCAGAACCCTGTGGGTTACATGAAGCATGAGCTCTCTGCAAAAACAAGACCTAAACATAACAACATGTCTGCTTGACTCTGCTAAAATGTCGATAGGCTTTTGCCTTGAGTCTCAATATACATTTCATGGCAGACTAAACGTTAAATTAAGAAAAGGTCGAGTTCAATACAAACCATGTAGACTCTGTCTACAAAAATGGAAATACACACTCTCCTTGAATAATGTAACTTGTGTAAACATTGAATTTTTAAGTGCTAAGGTATTTCCTTGCCCAGAGGTTAACTACACAACCTTTAAAATCACGGGCCCGCACTAAGCTGTAACACGTCTACATCACTTAACAGTGAACTCCGTGACTGAACTGTGTTCTGACCGCGGTGCTCAAAAATAGCTACTGACGATCTCATTGGTCAAGCTCGACCAGTGAAGCTTGTTAGCAACCAATCTTGCTCAAGTTCTTTTACTACTGTTACAAATACAGTTAACGTGTTATCTTACGTTAACACAGGCCCTCCGGTGACAAAGTTAACTCAACCTAGTATTCGTTCAAATTTATAGAGGTTGACTAGGATGTTGTATCCTTTTCAGAATTCCATCTGTTATAAACTACTCAGTACCTTCTGAGATTCCAGGTCTTTTTTTTTCTTGACCTTCCTTCATGGCTTCTTGATGTTCTCCGTGTGTGTACTTGTCTCGTCATCGTTGTTCTCTGACGTGGTACTCTATTTTATTTTCTCCCCCGTAACCAGCATAGAGGGTATTACTTTCCTTCTCATAGCCAACCCATTATTCTCTATATTACGTCATGCCTAACCGTATGTCACTGTTCCTGTGACAATACAACTGGAGGCAATCTGATCATCAGAAGTAGTTCCTCCAACCCCGTACTACAAGTGTTTCTGCCCAGTATACTCCTTTACACTCTAAGATGGGCGGCCCACTTGGGTCATGACTCCCAAGTGTCTCAGCCTCCTGTTGTCTTGTATCGAAAATGAACCCATTTCACTTTGGTAGCAACTTTAAAATCCACCACTCCGCCAGCCGTGGAGGCAATTGTGAAATTAACAAAGAGAAGAAAAATTATCCCGTTCGTTCCGTCGGACACAACGAGGGACAGACACTAACACACCTGCGCGAAGCCGACGAGGCTAGTCACTTCGCGCTAGCAACTGAAATTATGTGCCCAACACCTCTTATAATATACGCCGCGTGTTGCTCCTCAGTCACAGCCCTTTCATCAGTAAACCAAAAAACTCAATTCCTGGTGTGTTCTGTACCGCAGAGTTTACTGTCACTATTTCCATAGCCCATTGCAGTTGTTCCACAGCCAGCATGATGCCTTTTCGGCAGTTTCACTAAGCCTCTTCAGTGCCCTTGTTCTTGACTGTCCCCTCAGCCCCAACAGTTTCAATAAATCATACACTGATGCAGCCACGATCCCTCTTGCGCCCACCTCAACAGCCATGACCCTTTCAGTGAACCCCTCGTGTTTCAGTTCCGCGGCCAGATCATTATACTTGGCCGCTTTGAACGAATGTTGCTCGTCCATTCTGGATTCAAATGGCACGGTCAGTTCAATCAGTATAACCTGAAGCGATGCTGAAAAATGAAGCACTATATCAGGCCGTCTCCGCGATTTTCTTATACTCTCTGGATATGCCCCTCGTCCATGTAGGTCTAGCGCCATCTCCCAGTCGTTATCACAGTCAAGAAGAGATGGTAAACTGCTACCTGGTTTACTCGGTTTAGGATGTGCTGACTTTCCTGCCCTCAGAAAGTATGTTTTTGCGGTGCTCAGCCTGGCTTTGCTATTCGCCTTCATCCTTGCCAGGTCTCTTGTCGCAGCAAGCTCATTTAGCACTTTGTTGTGGCAACACGTGTATCGCCCTAGCCTTTTTGACACCTTACACGCCGAGAGCACGTGTTCAAGTGTCTGCCTCCCATGGCATAGGGGGCACTGCTCATCATCCGGATTTACCCATTTCACAAGGTTTTTGGCCGATGGCAGCAGGTCATACATTGATCTACCAACGAAGCTGAGCCTAAGAGGTGCCATATGCCATATATCGTTCCATGTCAAAGACCTCTGCAGGGCTCCTTCCCATGTAGTCCATTGGCCTTGTTGGACCTGTTGTACTGCTTTTTGCAACCTCTTATCATTCTCAGCTCCTCGTATCTCCTGAACTACCATGTCTCTGCGCTCCCTGCTTGATGCCTTGGACCACCAGGGGATGTCTCCATGACCAAATCCCCGTCTATTCGTTTGTGTGTATCCGATTACCTCCCTCAGCTTGAGCGACTCTTGGGCAGCATCAACAGCTTCTTCCACTCTCCTCTTCCTCCCCGTTTTCAGTGTGGGCTGAATGGACTTAACCACGTCATCTGCTGACTCGCGTAGCGTCATTGCAAGCCTTGCCTTTCCAACTTTGTACTCCTCAACAACTGACTTGAAGGGAAGCAGAAGTTTCGACTTTCTGCAGTACAATGCTACATCTAACAGACCAGGTGGTGTGTATGTTAACTATCGTGTATGTGTGCGTATTGTTTCCTACATGTACTATTCCTAATCTCCCGCTGCTGTCACTATTCTTACTAAGCATTTCCCACCTGTCTGATGTCTGCAGTATTGCTGTCCCTGAACCTGAGTTTTGTATGGCTAAACTAAAACATGAATGCCGTAGATTTAGCGGAGGTGTAATTCGTGAAGCCTGTTCGTGTGTGTTTATGTTTGTGTCATATAAAAGTATGAAGTCTGGTTTGTGTTTGTGTATAAGTGGTATGATGTTGTGTAGTTTTGATCGCATGCCCCTAATACTGTATTTAAACCAATTAAAACTATTTCTTCTGCCATGTTTTAGATAAAAAGGGGATAGTGACTGATAAGTCCAAATCTAAGCAAGGGCAGTAATCGTTTTGAGTCTCGGATGTACAATAGATTATAGTGGTTATTCCACTTGAACAGCTGTTGTCTAGCTGTTAATTTATTTAAAAAAATAGATGAGTGTATCGCATTCGAATCTTCAAGATTCAGAACGTTTTTCACGGTGGCGTAGTTCCACGTGAGTTAAAATGTTCTAAGCTAATTTTGGGCTGTGAGCGAGAGTTCTCGGGAAGCCCCACGGATGTGATTGGCTGGGGTGTTCTGGGAGAGAATGTTTTTTGGTGAGTGTGTACCGGGCTAGTGCACTGAGGAGATGTAAAGTGTTTTTCAATGTGTACCAGTGTACAGGCACTTATGCTGAAATATATTATGTGTGATTATCCCAGATGAACTGTATATTAATTAAGGAGATGTTTCTTAGGCCTTTGAGTATACAGGCCAGTGTTTAAAGATTATGTACATTTTTGAAGAGTTTGTGTCCTGGGCGTGACTGGAGAAATCAGCCCAGTGTTTTCGAGGGAAGCCTGTACACTGCTTGATATGTCGACTTATATTATGAGGCCTATTATTTATCAGCAGTCTTCTAGATGGATTAAAGACAGTGCTTGATATGTCGACTTATATTATGAGGCCTATTATTTATCAGCAGTCTTCTAGATGGATTAAAGAAGTGCTTGATATGTCGACTTATATTATGAGGCCTATTATTTATCAGCAGTCTTCTAGATGGATTAAACTGCGTTGAGACGTCATATATTGGTGAGGCCTATTATTTATCAGCAGTCTTCTAGATGGATTAAACTGCGTAGAGACGTCATATATTGGTGAGGCCTATTATTTATCAGCAGTCTTCTAGGTGGATTAAACTGCGCTGAGACGTCATATATATTGGAGGCCTATAACTATTAGTACTGCGGGTGTCAGCAGTCTGATGGATGAATTACATAGCACTGAGACGTCATATATATTGGAGGCCTATAACTATTAGTACTGCGGGTGTCAGCAGTCTGATGGATGAATTACATAGCGCTGAGACGTCATATATATTGGAGGCCTATAACTATTAGCACTGTGAGTATCAGCAGTCTGATGGATGAATTACATAGCGCTGAGACGTCATATATATTGGAGGCCTATAACTATTAGTACTGTGAGTATCAGCAGTCTGATGGATGAATTACATAGCGCTGAGACGTCATATATATTGGAGGCCTATTATTTACTAGTACTGCGATGGTCAGCAGTCTTATGTACATGAATTAAAGAGCGCCGAGACGTCATATATTGGAGGCCTATTATTTATTAGTACTGCCGTGTCAGCAGTCTTATGTACATGAATTAAAGAGCGCTGAGACGTCATTTATATATTGGAGGCCTATTATTTACTAGTACTGCTATGGTCAGCAGTCTTATGTACAAGAATTAAAGAGCGCTGGACGTCATATATACATTGGAGCCTATTATTTACTAGTACTGCTATGGTCAGCAGTCTTATGTACATGAATTAAAGAGCGCTGAGACGTCATATATATTTGAGGCCTATAACTATTGGCACTGCGTTTGCCAGTAGTTCTTCTTGATGGATTAGTGTTATTATATAATGTGGATCCTTTTCTTGGTATGCTATTATGACCTGTGTAACATGCTGTATTTCGTCTACGTTATTGTGACCGTGTTGTGGTGTAATAAAACTGTTCATTAACTGTCACAAGGCGTTTAACCCTCCATGACTCGTATGTGGGCTATCGTGGGGTGAGTGACTGTTTCTACACACCCTTCACATATCATACACGGTAACAGCACAGCAGTACACACATGGATAATTAGCCTATATAGCGTATGCAATGAGGAAACTGTTACCTCTGCAGTGGTGAATACACATGAACAAACATTATGTAAACAGACAGGAATGGAATAACAGTATTTATCAATTGGAACAACATCCTTTATCAGTTGGAAGGAATACTAGGAATAAAGCTTTCTTTATCGGTGGTGGTTTCCAGTTCAAGTTGGATCGAACTCACGACATTTATAATAAGGAGCCTGTGTGGCGTGATATTTAATATATAGCAATCCTGTATTCGACTACTCTATCGTTTGCACTGTTGCAATTGTACACATCAGTCGTGGCCAAAACTTTTGGACGTGATTCCACGTCACCTGCGTTATGTGACTTTCTTCTATGCTGCGTGGCGCATTTAAGAATCCATCATCATTATCAACTACGGATGCAATAGTGGTTGTTTTCAAACTTACGTGTTGTGATACCTACTATAAAGACTTACCCAAAAACAGACGTTAACATAACTAGGCGGGAACATATCTGATGGAGTGCAGCTTATTAATACCCATCTACATAGAGGACTATAACATATCTAACATTTCCATTGCCAAGATATGCTTCATGATTCAGTTCTGCTTTTTGAATTGAAGTTTTCAAGTGAACTATGCCAGTATTTTGGTGACGCAATTACAGAAGTTTACCATCATAGTATACAAGAGATGTCAAGTACCTCCTTTCAAGTGGATTATCAACGAGATTGACAGACTGTGTACCCCTACAGTTACAGAGGGAATTCAAGCTGATATGCAGTCATTCTACGCGTGTGCTTCAAGTAGATGATTGACAGTAATACAGTTCCTGTTTACTTGTGCGGTGTACGAGCACACATACCGTAGCAAGGACAAGGGACCTGAAGTGAGAAGTGTCAACCTGCGGTGACCTTATGCGGTGAACTGTTTTCCTCAGCAGACTTTGTGATGTTCAGCATTTTGGACGGGCGTATTTCCCTTTATTGAAGATAAGTGGTTTATATTGTGAAAACTGTGCCATTTTTTCTTGTGTCAACAAGTCTTCCTATATATATTGTGTACTATTTGTTGTAATGAATATTTCATGTTAAATATTCTATGTTTCATGTCTACTTATGAAGATTATATCCCAGTTTACCCAGGGCTTCATAAGCATTCTTTAGGATTTGGTTAGTAAGTGTCAATTCTGTGACCATTCCGGTTTAAGGCTACAAACCTTACCGAATTTTAGATTACTAGTTGTCTCTTGGGACAAGTAAATGTATATTTGTGAAGTAACGTTTCATTGTTGTTATCTTAGTATTTTTCTCTGTTTTTTAATTTATTGATTAATTTGTTTGTGAGCGTCTTTCTCTATTTCCTATCTTTTAGTTTTTATACACATTTTCGTTTATATACGGTGTTGGTTATTGTCTTGCCATTATTCGCGGTTATCATTACATGCTATGTAAAATTTTTTGCCTTAGTTAAGCCTTAATGTTCAGTTGACTTCTGCGAACGTTATCGTTTGTTCTGTGGTACCTTGTTTTTGTAATCGTGATTCCTACTGTCTATATAATATGTTAGTTGTTTGTAACTTATTGTAAGACTTTAATGCATGAGTGTTTAAGGCTATTTCACATGATATTGAGATCACTCAAATTGATATAAAGTTATCCCTCATATTGGTATATTTTACAAAGGTTCTATGCACAAGAACTTATGCTACTATGATATACAGTGATTAACTGATATTTGCAATTACTTGAAAGGATATCTAGTTTTGTGAGCTGAAAAGGTAATTGTCCGAATTTTTAGGGACGTAAACTTGTGGTAATTATAATTGGTGAATATATATATACAGTGGACTTGGTAAGTGAATCACCATGGATCGTGATATGTACCCTACAGATATAAGGCCTATGTTGGAGTCTGCATTGGTGATGGGTAGAGATGGTAAGGGATTGAGAGGTGCACGACTTGGAGAATGGATAATGGATGATTTATTGATTAATGTGTCAACATCCCTGGAGTTATTTGCTAAACATGACTTTAAGTTTGTTTGCAATTTGGTAATGGCCGAGGATTTGGTGAATTTGCTACGGCACCTTCGTCTGTTTTTGCGACAGTATATTGAGCTTGAACACGGACATATAGTGCAAAGCATGTTCAAAATAATCCACAACCATACTTCTGATGAACAGAAAGAGAAGTTGAAGGATGAGAAGCAGATGCAAGAAATTAAACATAGTGCGTTACAAGAAAGGGAGAAGATTTTAGAAAGTGTTGCTAAAGAGAGTAAACTACAGGCAACAGTAACTAAACTTGAAAGTGATTTATATAAATCAAACTTGGATCTTGAAAGAGGGCAAGAAGAATTAAATTCGGCATTGTGCAGGATTAAATACTTAGAAGCTGAGTTGGAAGATAAGCAAGGCGAAACTATTAATCTCACGCAGAAACTTCAAGAACATAAAGAGATGTATGACAAATTGAAGGTTGAAAGCAATGTTCGTGAGAAGACTTATTTAGAAATGCTTGGCGATGTACTGGATGATAATGATATTCTCAGTCGCCAACTAAAAGAAATGAATAGAGTATTTCCTGAGAAGATTAATGAATCGAAGCCACAAGCTGCTCAAATCCAGGGACTTCAGGCTCAGATAGCCCGACTTCAGCCACAGATAGAAGAGGTGCAAAAGAAGAGATTGGAGGAGTTAATAGTGGAGGAAGATAAATTGGCTAAAATTGAGAAATCACTGACGGAGGAGAGATGTAGAGTTGTGACATTTGATGACGTAATTAAGAAACAAAGTGAACAGATTTCACTTAAAAATATTGAAATTACGGAATTAAGGGAAAGAGTGGACGGTTTGGTTGATATAATTTTGGGTAGAAAAATGCTGTCTACTGTCAATTTTGACAGAGTTAGACAGAAAGACGGTTATCAACACGTCATAAAAGCGTCGAGTCAGCAACAGACACTCGATGCCAATACTAACATCAAACGTGGTGAGCGGAAATCCTTGCGTGGCAGATATAATTTTCAACGTACTAGTGACTATGCTGGTAATATTAATAATTCCTGGCGACAGGCCAACAAGGTTAATTCTACTATGATACTTGATTCTGTACATCACAGTAAAGACAAGGATAAATTTCATGTCGAAGTTCAAAAAACTAACCTTGTATCTAAAGTTGGAAAGCCTAATAAAAACATAATAAGGGACGAGACTAGTAGGACTAGTGCCCAAAGTAATACTCAGTATGTTAGTAGCCATAAGGATTTTATTATTCCTATTACTGATTCAGAGGTTAAGCATGCTGCCACAGAAAAGAAGAAAAACAATCTTGACAGGAAAGATAATACATATTTTAAACATTACCAAGGGAGATCAGCTAATTGTAATCTGTCTTCTCCAAGAAACCAGAAACAGTTTAACAGATCTAAATATTTTGGTTCTGAAGATTTTGAGAAGTATGGTAAAAATGATTACATGAAAGATTACACTGACAAACAACATTTTTCTTTCTTATATAAGAATAAGTGTTCTTAGGTCAGTTTCTTGCGCTGATTTCAAATCTGAAATCCGTTTATCTCTATCACGTCGGGTTCTTAAGATATTTGTGAATAAATATATTTTTGGGAAACCGTTATTTGCTCCGTTTCATTTTTACTATATAACTTATTAAAAATTAATAAAAAGCAACATAATTCTACTTTTTATACTGCTAAAAGATGCATGACATATGTTACGCGATTTTTCAAATAGTTACTGTATTTTGAAATAATTCTGAGCAAAATATGGCTTCTAGAAGTTGTAGAAATTCGGCTGATCTGTTCTGTTACGTGTGCGGATATTTTACCGATCTTGTTGACCAGAAAAACTTTACACCATTACTAAAGAAAACATATGAACTTTATTTCGATTCGAAAGTTGATGATGCAAATAAATCTTGGAAGCCAAATGCAGTTTGTTCGATACATTGGCAGGTTGGTTACGAAAATCGCCGAAGCATAAGTCGATGCCTTTTGGAGTGCCAGTAATATGGCGTGAACATACAAATCACACTACTGATTAATACTTCCGCTTGACAAATATCCATGGTTTCACTTTTAAAACTAGAAAGTCTGTGGTTTATCCAAATATTGAATCGGTTTCGAAACCAGTGCCTCATGATCTAATCACGTGTCCGATCCAAGTACCACCAGAACAATATCCGTTGGACGTAAATGAACCATCAGAAAGTGATAGTTTACCTGCTTTAGAAACTAATTCTGACTCAGATTACATACCGGTGAATGATGGTGTTTACTTAATTAACCATTCAGAACTTTCAGATCTAATACGTGATCTCGCTCTTACCAAAGGACAAGCGGAATTACTCGGTTCGCGACTCAAAGAATGGAATCTTTTAGCGCCCAATACTCCGATATCTAAATTTCGTCATAGACACAGAGAACTTGTTCAATACTTTGAGATGGATGATGACATTTGCTATTGCAAAGATGTAAACGGTCATGAGCACATAGTCAACGAATGGCGATTTTTCATCGATTTTTCCAAGACTAGTCTAAAAGCCGTGTTATTGCATAACAGAAATTTTTTTTTCATCAATTCCAGTCGCCTACTCTGTTCATATGAAAGAAACTTATGACAATATGGCTAAACGTTTGGAAAAAATAAAGTACAATGACTACCAATGGCGGATTTGTGGAGACCTAAAGGTCATTGCAATTCTCATGGGCATGCAGACTGGGTATACTAAATTTTGTTGCTTCCGATGTGAATGGGACAGCCGCAACAGACAGGAACATTATGCAAGAAAGGTGTGGCCTATCCGGGATCGTATGCAGCTCGGGCATAAAAATGTAATACGCGAGCCATTAGTTAACAAAGACACCTTCATTTTACCACTGTTACATATAAAGTTGGGGCTCATGAAGAATTTTGTAAAAGCGTTAGATAAAACGAGCAAAGCTTTCACTTATCTTCGAGAAAAGTTTCCGCAAGTTAGCGATGCAAAGATAAAGGAAGGTATCTTTGTAGGACCTCAGATTACGAAAGTTATTGCAGACAAACAATTCGAGAACTTGTTACATGGTAGTGAACTTCGCGCATGGATGGCATTCAAATCGATCGTCGATAACTTTCTGGAAAATCACAAATCTGTCGACTATGTTGCATATTGTTAAGCAGTGCATAGATGCATACATAATTATGGGCTGTAACATGTCCCTCAAAATCCATTTGCTCGATTCGCATCTTAACTTTTTCCCTGACAACCTTGGCGAAGTCAGCGATGAACATGGAGAATGATTCCATCAAGATATCGCCGTAATGGAGTCACGTTATCAAGGACGGTGGAGTGTGACCATGCTTGCCGATTATTGTTGGATGCTTCATCGCGATGTACCACATGCCATTCCCCGACGAAAGTCGACTGCAAAGAAATTCAAGCCTACATAACTGTTATACTTCTTGTACGAATGATGTTGTAATACTGTATGCGTTGTTAAAAAACTTCAATTGCGTATTTCTAGAGATCCCGACCTGATAGAGAAAAACGGTTTGCAGATTTAAAAACAGCGCATTAAAATTGACCAGAAAAACATAGAAATGTTAGAGAAAGAAAAAAAAAGGTTTTTTTTTGTTAGTCAGTGTTATCAATGTTATGATAATAAGTCTAGAAGACAACAAAAACAATCTGGCAGATATTTTTATCAAAAGAAAATTAATAAGGACAACTATGTTAACTTTTCTCAACAAAGGCCTACAGTTATTGATAAACAAGATAATAATAAAAAATAGTGTCTCAAATACAACTGCTTGTTCTACTTGTGGTTTTGAGAGAGTATCTCGCTGTCGTGAGGATATAAATTTTATTTCAGCATCCAATAGCAACGACCTTGAGCTACGATCATTTTCTGCCCCATAAGCCTTCTATGGTGTTTACACGTGTCAAAGGAAGGCTTGTTGATCATGGTTAAAGGGCTACAGGTTCAAACAACCCACAATTTTAGGTAAATGTAACGTTAATTTCCGTTTTACATCGTTAAATCGGACTGGGAATTAAAATATAATTTTTTCATTTGTATATTTTCACAGCGACAGCTTTGCAATGAAAGTCTATGTTCCGGTGTTACATTAACAGACAGAGTAAGGTTTGCCACCTTGTATTCATGGCGTTAACCAAGTAAAGCCGGACAGCAAGTCGACTCTGAATTGTATGCGGTTATCTTGCCAAGTTTATGAGACTATTCAACACGGCTGGAATTATTGCCTGTTCAACATGTTTAAGATATAGATATTATTGTATCAAATAAATATAGGATATTATATATAGAATTGTATTAAGATACTATATAACTTCTATTAGATAGTGGGTAAGCTCATTTTTTATGCACTATTTTATGCACATATTGATTTTTTGTACGACGATGTTTTGATAATGCAATATTTTCATACTATTCTTACACTATTGTGTTATGACGAATGTTGTATGTATTATGATCGCAGTAAGGTGTAGGATATTATTGGCGAGTGATTTGTCTCTGTAAGGAGTATATGGGCCGAAACACTCGTCGGAGGGGGGGGGGGGACTTCTTCTGATGATCAGATTGCTTCCTGTTGTATCGCTCTGTAAAGAGTTTCCTATCATGATGAAAGCAGTGGACTATAGTATTTACGCACGCTAGTCAGAAGACTATGCTCATGTAGTCAATTTATGGTTGACCTTTATGCTCCGTAATAAATAATTTGTGTCATCTCTCGGTTAAAATTGGTCTCCAAATAAATGCCTCTAAAACTAAAGCTATGAACTTTTCTAACGAGACCTTTGATATCATCTTGAACGGGGAAAAACTACAGAAAGTTGAAAGTTTCAATTATTTAGGCAGTAAAATGACTCAGGATGGTGACACAACAAGAGAAATCCATACTAGAATTGCTTTGGCAGCTAGCGCCTTCAATAGATTATCTAACATTTGGAAATTACGATCATTGAATATACATACCAAGCTTCGTCTGTTTAATTCGCTAAGGTTAAACTCAAAAAGAACTATAAACAAAATCAGAATATCTCAGTAAGATTCAATTTAGACAAATTGGAAATGTTATCTCAGTGTTAACATACGGCTGTGAGAGTTGGAAAATAACAAAATCATTGGAGAACAAGCTGAATACATTCGAGAACAAATGTCTTAGAAAACTCATGAACATCAGTTGGAAAGAATTCAAGACTAATCGACAAATAAGAGAAGACTCTAGGCAGAAATATGTCTCCGACTATATAAGGAAAAGACGATGGTCATATATCGGTCATGTCCTACGAATGCAAAACAACAGAATACCACTACAGGCGCTCACTTGGGTTCCTGAGGGTAAGCGGAAAAAAAGGAAGACCAAAAGAAACACTCAGAAGAACAATAATAAGAGAAGGAAGAACGTTGGGCCTAAATAATGTGCAAGAGCTAAGAGGAGTGGCGTCACAACGAACAACCTGGAGAGCACTGGTTTCTGCCTTATGCGCCGTGTTTGGCGCTTAAAGAATTTATTATTATTATTATTATTTATGCTCCGTGCTGAGTTTAGCGCTACGAGAGCTGATACATCAAACATTGATGTCTTTTTGCAGCGATGATTATTAGGACTGTTTTATATGCATGATGAGTTTGTCAGCCCAATGCACAACCTCATTAGCTAGGTATGGTGCAGTAGTCATCTTCAGAGAGTCTCTGTACTCACTAAATTTAAATTTCTTTCTTATGTTTTGATGTCATGTTTAGTTTGTGTATTAGCACATTCTAAGACATTATGTAGTAACTATTATATTGTGAAAAATAATTTTGGAAACATAGTTTGATTATATCAGAGTTAATTTTGTATTGCAAGTTGAGAATATATTCTGAAACATTGATTTCTGAGTTTTTCGAGAGAATAATACTTGTGAACTTAAAATAATGTGGTTTTTGTTCTTGCAATTTAGACATGTATCATTTTCCCAGCAGATTGTTTTGATTTTGTGTCTGCTTAAGTATAAGGATTTTTGTATGTCATACATTTTTATTACGCTAATTACATTTTGGTATGTTAATATTAGGTTAAACTAAAAAAATTTAAAATACCATTTTTATTTAACTTAGCGTTATGAAATATTTTTGTTTTTTACTTTTTGGAAAATGTTTTCTAAGATTGTAAAATTTTTTGGTACCCTGCGCTTAACTGTGCGCTAGAGGGGGTAATGATGTGTTTTTTTTATTACTTAACGCTTGATGATGCGTTAGTTCGAGTTTATTTATAACGTTATTATTTTTTGTGTATATGTCTATGATAGTTCATTGTTATTATGAATAAGTTGTATAACGAGGTTAAGTGTTAGATTATGCTTCGTTTATCTATAGCTTTCTTTTGTGCTTGTTATATATACACATACATTGTCTTTATGTCCTATACTTTCTTGTCATGATTATATGTATTTATATAATACGTTTTTGATCAAATGGTCATTACGATGTATTAATCCATCGTTCTGTACAGACATACCTATGTTTTTTCTTTTGTCTTTCCTGATTATTCTTCATTTTATTCCATTTCTTCTACTGACTTTTTGGTAGCGGTTCATGTGGATTATACTTTCATGGTGCATTTATATGTCACTTGATACTATTTGTATTCTTATTCATCCTACTATACTGATACTTGAATCATGTATATTGTTATTTTAATTCCATGCTGTATGGACATAACTTTGTTGAAAGCAGATTATTTTGGTAGACTTAGCTGATTATTTTGTATGCTTTGTTTTCTGCTTTACTCATAATGCTCATATTTTTTGGATGATATATAGTATTTGGACTTAACAGGTTGATTAATTTTTCGGATTAGAGCTTTATCACCCACTTAATTTTTTGGCGGAGTAATGTTTTAAAAAAAATGATGTTATCATTTTTTTCCCCGGGGGGGTGGTGTAAACTGATAAGTCCAAATCTAAGCAAGGGCAGTAATCGTTTTGAGTCTCGGATGTACAATAGATTATAGTGGTTATTCCACTTGAACAGCTGTTGTCTAGCTGTTAATTTATTTAAAAAAATAGATGAGTGTATCGCATTCGAATCTTCAAGATTCAGAACGTTTTTCACGGTGGCGTAGTTCCACGTGAGTTAAAATGTTCTAAGCTAATTTTGAGCTGTGAGCGAGAGTTCTCGGGAAGCCCCACGGATGTGATTGGCTGGGGTGTTCTGGGAGAGAATGTTTTTTGGTGAGTGTGTACCGGGCTAGTGCACTGAGGAGATGTAAAGTGTTTTTCAATGTGTACCAGTGTACAGGCACTTATGCTGAAATATATTATGTGTGATTATCCCAGATGAACTGTATATTAATTAAGGAGATGTTTCTTAGGCCTTTGAGTATACAGGCCAGTGTTTAAAGATTATGTACATTTTTGAAGAGTTTGTGTCCTGGGCGTGACTGGAGAAATCAGCCCAGTGTTTTCGAGGGAAGCCTGTACACTGCTTGATATGTCGACTTATATTATGAGGCCTATTATTTATCAGCAGTCTTCTAGATGGATTAAAGACAGTGCTTGATATGTCGACTTATATTATGAGGCCTATTATTTATCAGCAGTCTTCTAGATGGATTAAAGAAGTGCTTGATATGTCGACTTATATTATGAGGCCTATTATTTATCAGCAGTCTTCTAGATGGATTAAACTGCGTTGAGACGTCATATATTGGTGAGGCCTATTATTTATCAGCAGTCTTCTAGATGGATTAAACTGCGTTGAGACGTCATATATTGGTGAGGCCTATTATTTATCAGCAGTCTTCTAGGTGGATTAAACTGCGCTGAGACGTCATATATATTGGAGGCCTATAACTGTTAGTACTGCGGGTGTCAGCAGTCTGATGGATGAATTACATAGCGCTGAGACGTCATATATATTGGAGGCCTATAACTATTAGTACTGCGGGTGTCAGCAGTCTGATGGATGAATTACATAGCGCTGAGACGTCATATATATTGGAGGCCTATAACTATTAGCACTGTGAGTATCAGCAGTCTGATGGATGAATTACATAGCGCTGAGACGTCATATATATTGGAGGCCTATAACTATTAGTACTGTGAGTATCAGCAATCTGATGGATGAATTACATAGCGCTGAGACGTCATATATATTGGAGGCCTATTATTTACTAGTACTGCGATGGTCAGCAGTCTTATGTACATGAATTAAAGAGCGCTGAGACGTCATATATTGGAGGCCTATTATTTATTAGTACTGCCGTGTCAGCAGTCTTATGTACATGAATTAAAGAGCGCTGAGACGTCATTTATATATTGGAGGCCTATTATTTACTAGTACTGCTATGGTCAGCAGTCTTATGTACAAGAATTAAAGAGCGCTGAGACGTCATATATATATTGGAGGCCTATTATTTACTAGTACTGCTATGGTCAGCAGTCTTATGTACATGAATTAAAGAGCGCTGAGACGTCATATATATTTGAGGCCTTTTTTTTTTTTTTTTTTTTTTTTTTTTTTTTTTTTCGTTCGCCCGCTAATACTCGAGGCGAAATCTCAGGTTATTATTTTATGTCTAACCTGACATTGATTTTACGTGAGTATCCCTTTATTTCTTGTACAGAGACAGGTGTCCCTCGCCATTCAGGCAAATACTCGCCGATTTCGGAGGTACCCATTGCAGCTGGGTCTGCTCAGGAGCCGCCAGTCCCTGGTCGACGACACTCCTTCAAATGTCCTCGCCAGGTCTCGAGTTAATCCAGTCCAAATCCCGGTCGACGAAAAATCCTCAAATGCCGTCGCCCGGGTTTGATCCTGTATCACCCGGTCGCCAGAGCGGTGTTGTAACCACTACGCTAGCGCGGCTCCCTGAGGCCTATAACTATTGGCACTGCTTTTGCCAGTAGTTCTTCTTGATGGATTAGTGTTATTATATAATGTGGATCCTTTTCTTGGTATGCTATTATGACCTGTGTAACATGCTGTATTTCGTCTACGTTATTGTGACCGTGTTGTGGTGTAATAAAACTGTTCATTAACTGTCACAAGGCGTTTAACCCTCCATGACTCGTATGTGGGCTATCGTGGTGTGAGTGACTGTTTCTATACACCCTTCACATATCATACACGGTAACAGCACAGCAGTACACACATGGATAATTAGCCTATATAGCGTATGCAATGAGGAAACTGTTACCTCTGCAGTGGTGAATACACATGAACAAACATTATGTAAACAGACAGGAATGGAATAACAGTATTTATCAATTGGAACAACATCCTTTATCAGTTGGAAGGAATACTAGGAATAAAGCTTTCTTTATCAGTGACATAATACCGTATTGTGATAGGTTACAATAAATTGACATACCTAATAACTGTGGGAATCAGATCTTAATTAATTTTCCCTTGGCTGTTCCGAGAGCTTGTGGCTTGTTTCCAAGTCGATTGAATCAGTTTGACGGGTGATTAAATTGAGTGTGTTTCATTTTCTTCTGTGAGATCGGTTGGCCTAGTTAAGGTTGGCTTGGTGGCTGAAATGGTTGTGGTCTTGCTGTCTCGGCAGAATGTTGGTCTGCCTCCAGCTTCGACGGCTGCAGATGTTTGATGCGTCCCGTCATAAGTCTTCAGGTCTCGATGCCTTGATGTCGTGGTACTTTTCTCTTCTATTTTCTGTCTCTGGTCGGGTTTGTCACTGTGGTTTCTGGAGGCTGAGTACAGTCGCCTCTTTTTGTTGTCGCGGAGAACTGTTTTAAAACCGTCTCCCGAGGTAGCAGGATTCCCAGAATTCTTCTTCACTGTCGCTAGTTTCGGAGTGTTTGGTTGCTTCTGGCTTTCGTTACATTCTTGGCTCCGGGGATCCTGGATTTCGTTTGGGACATCCGTTGGCCCAGTGTGTGTCTTCCCCGCAGTGAGGGCACACCATTCTGCGCCCTGGCAGGGTGACTTTTAGTTTGTGCCTCCCCACGTCGTCTCCTTTTTTCTTAGCTCCACGTAGTGTGGAATATTTCCTGTCGGCCTATAAAGGACGTCCCACTTGTCTGGTGCGTTTTTATTTCTGTACACCTCGGCTACAGGATCTTCTGTTATTGTCTCCGCTATTTGCTTGACCGCTAGTTCCCTCATCGTGGGTGGAACCCAATGTAACGTCACCGTAGAGCGTTCCTTTTCTAAATGTTCAATGGTTATATTTAGCTCAGGATTGAACAGGTTCAGGCTCTTACCATGCAGTCTTTGATAGTAACTCGAGTGTGCGTCTGATGAAAGGTTGAAATACCACCTTACGGGCTTTTCAAATCGATACAGCGCGTCTATACCCTTGACAGGGATTCCTGCTGGGCCAATCAGGACAGTTGTTAAGAAGGATGGTGTGGCCTTTGCCGCTACTTGGGGGCCAGAGACCACGAGCAGCAGGGTCCTCGGTTTGTCAAAATTTCCGCCCTCCAATGAATCGTTGTCCCATTCAAAAGTTATTGTGATTTTTTTGGCATCTGTGATAGTGATGACAGAAAGATGAGGAGTGTTGCTATAGAAGATTAAGCGATAGAGAGCGCGTGCGTCAAAAATCTGGTTTACAAAATTTGCAAACTGAAGTTAACAGATTATTGTGTTTTACTAGAGGAGGGATAAAACTATGACATTTTGATTGGTGGGCAAAAAGAGATAAATCTTTATTTGCGCCTCGTGAGGAAAGGTTGTAGGTTTTAGTTGATATGGAGTCGCGTGTCAGAAATTATAGTTTCGGAGTTTTATCTGGGCGAGGTTAACGGACTGATTAAACTTAAGTAAAGAGTGAAAATAAATTTAGGTAGCACAGGCGATGATTTATTATTAAGTCCTTTGTTGTTTTGGTGTGAGTTTTTTTTTTGTTTTTTTCGGTCAGTTTGAAATAAGCAAGTTTGCACGGGATTTTTGGTAGGGCGAGTGAATGGTTGTGACAAAATAATTGTAATGGGAGCTTGAAGTTAGAATGATAAGCAGTTCAGATCCAGACGCGTTAGACGTAACTTGAGAAAATAAATGGGTTTCTCTTCCAAGTGTTAAAGTTATTGTGATATAGCAAGCGATATTAAGGGGTGCCACCGAGACAACATGCCCATGAGTTGGTTGCTTCTGTGATGAAAGAAAGATGTACTGTTGTCTAGCTCCTTAATCGTTTGGTTCACCATCATGATAGTTAGCACAGCCGATTCAGCAGTCGAGAGACAGTTGCAAATATTCAAGAAGTTGTTAAAGATTTCAAGATTTTACTAGATGACCAGGTATGATAAACTGTGTTAAAATCGTGAGACGCCATTAGACAGCAGCTAGCCATGAAAAGTGTGAAGTAGACAATTTTAGTAGAAATTATCAAACCTGGCGGTTTAGGCCAGTCTTATCATAAAGATATACAAAGCGGTCACACAACGATTTTAAGTAAGTTTGACATAATGGGGCGGCCCCTCTCGATCTCTGTTTCACTAAGGCAGTATCAGTTACATTTTTGTACTGCTTTTTATTGCGTGCTTTCAATTGTTGCACTTTCTTTCTCTGCTATGTGTAACATATATTTGGTATTTTCCTTCCTACACCCTTCTCAAGGATAAGTTGTCAAGTTTGTTTGTTATCCATTTCTTGCAGCTTTGCAAGGAGCGGCAGAAATAATATTAACGACAAGCAGGTTGGTATTATTCCCTTGTACCAAATCTTGGCCGCTACCTGTTAACGCAAAACTCGCTCAGCGTATTTGTCTTATCATTGATAAGCGAGAGTGCGTCTGTTGCCCATGTGGTGAAGAGACTAAGTTCTGTGTGCTCAAGCAACAGATAGAGATTACTTTCGATAGAGTAATGCTTTGTTACATCTTACACACCTCGCTGAGAGAGTTTAACGATGTGTCGGTGAGTTCACCTGCCAGGAAATCGGATGTTTTCATACCATATATGTAAGAGATGACCTCTAGTTTATGTTCAAATTTTTTCCATGTCAGGAATATTTTGAAATCGAAATCGCGCATGTTTGAAATGATTGGATCGTTTTCTTAGCTCCATAACAAACAAGCGGGGGAAAACAGTGAATATAACCTGCCGCTTCACATTCTAATTTACTGTGAGATTCACGCTTGCCAAGAAGATACCAGACTTGCCAGAAAGTTAGAATTCAGAATTTCCATTTATCAGACTGGACACCTTTTTATTGGAATACTCATCAGGACTTACATTTCAACCCAGGAAATCTGTAACATTTAAAATAAGGAAAACAGGAACATCTGACGAAACTGAAAGAAACACACGGAGTCAGAACGGAATTAAAGTTAAAATTAACGACCCCAAGTACAAGTGTAAAAAGGCATTGGCTAGTGCCTTTAACTTCATTCATCCGAGCATTCATCTGTTAGCCAGGTGTCATAACACGGTCTATTCCTCTCTCCATCTTTGTCTCCCTTCCATTCTTCTATTCCTCACTTCTTTATTCTCAGTAATTGTCATGTTACGCTACGGTCTTTTCGTTTCGGCGCTATAGTCAGCGCTTTCCAGACATCGCGGCGCCTAATAATGGCTACGTAGCAAATATTGCCAATGCATCAACCTCAGGTTATAACCCACGGCCAGGAAATATACCTTTGTTAAGAGCATCAAGGCGTCTTAAAGTCTTGAAACCTGCATCGCTTTATTGTATCCTATTTGATGGACTTGACGGAAAACGACCCAGTGTCAAATGTCACTATAGGCCTGCGGAGTAACCAGTAATTGCAGCCCGGGGAAGATTTCTCAAGCGGTATGTTGGTCAAGATTGCGTCATTAATAGCTCACATGTCGGGGAGAGAATTTACGTGTGATTATATCGGAACGCCCACCCTTCACAGTTCAGTGACGTGAGCAACGATGAAAACCCATCGAACGATCTAGAACATGTGAGAAGACATCAATAAGAGTCAGAAGCTTAGACGCAAACGGGACTTACACCCCACAACCCGTGGGCCGAGTGCATCTAAAATGGCGAGGAAGTCTACATTGCAAGCACTTTGTTATTAACCAAGCGGTGTTATATGATTTCACTCTGTGCAGGTTCGTAAGGACTTCGCAAGATATGTATGTAGAATATTTATTGGTGTACGTGTATTTTATTCTTGATATGATTTACACAGCGGCTATGTGAGTGACTGTAGCTTGTATAAAACGTATCACAACTAGCCCCACAGCCAAAGGATAATATCTATCATAGTAATTGCTTTATCTATTACAAATATAAAGACAGTCCCATGGCAGAGATTGTTACAGGGAAATGAAGTGTTAGAAGCTTCATCATGAAAGATCCCGCTTTTACGAGGTTAGGTGCCAGTTCCCTTCCTCGCTGCCTTTTCCTTCCCTACCTCAGGAGCACAACAGAGTGCCCATTTACAGCTAGTAAACTGGAGTGTGCTACTGCCAGGTTGCAGTCCCAAAACCAATATGGTTGTGCTACAGAGGAATGCGCTCTGACTAATTGGCCAGTCGGTCACTCACTTTATCTATTTGTGTAATATAATTGTATTATATTTTATTGCTATGCATCATTGTGTGAAGGAACGGACTATCATTGTAGAACACAGTTCTTGGGAAAAGAGATTGGCTAAACTAATTAACTCATAAAGTAACATAGGTCTTAGTTTACCTATCATGTCTAGACTATGAGATGAAGTCAGAAGACATTTTGTTCATATGCCTGATGTCTGTTTGTATGAAAGTGAAATATCTTATATTCCATGGAAAGTTTGCCTGTAATCTTTAGATTGTATGACATAATAGTTCTCTTAGTGAATGAAAGAGGATAATTCTGATATGCCTGGTGTATGCGGTTTGAATGGGAATGATAGCTGTTCCCATAATACAGGAAAACTCTTGAAGCCACATTTGTGTCTTCAAACTTTTAGGTTTCTGAGCGGACAACATTCGCAGTTGCAGAATTCAGTGTCCGGCGCCTGACGGTAACAGGCAGTCAGTCTTCTGACCGATCAGCAGAACCTAAAGCCAGAGATATCGTCAACTCCTAAGCATAAAGGGGCATAGATCAACGCTCGCACATGTAACGTCATATCGCTGCTGGATGACAGCACCTACCAATCTGTGCCAGGGCTGACAACGAAGGATTACAGATAAGCCCCAAAAGCAAAAGAATTATTTTCCTCCAGGTACCTCAGATATCTTATCCAAAATTTCAAACAGAACTTTCACTTGATTAATCACGGAACTTTTTAAAGTGCCTTCCAGATTATCACTAAGTGAACCGTACAATCAATACCGTTATGCAACCCTCATGATAGTTCCCACCAGGGCTAATGATGATCAGTAGGACATACTAGGACTTTCAGTCATTCAGTGTTTATGACCATATTATTATTTTCGTTTACCTTTTCATTTTTACTTTGTGTCGTATATGTGGTTTAGGGATTAAATATTTGTATATGTTATACCATTTACCAAGTGGTCAAGTGAGTTTCTTACAGGTACTGTCTTTTAACTCTATATATATATGTCATTTCCTCAGTTTGAGAGGATGGGAGCTTAACAATAATTATAATATTCAGAAAGAATAATAGGGGGAGATTTGTCGCAAGGAAACATAATTTATTCTCAAGTGCCCTTCTAAGATATTATTTCTCGGTGAGAATATTCGCCTTTCTCATTCCCCCCTCACATACAGGATTTTAACAATAAACGAGCCACTTAACAGACCCTATATTTCTTTCTTACATTTTCATCTATCTTATCCAACTGTGCTGTGACAATTAATGTCCAGTTCGGGAAAGCGGCGACGACACCAGGATATAACGTAAGTTGTCATTTTACATTCTATATTTCATTACTAGTATGTGAACTAACATTATATGTATATTACCATGTGAATATTGATACGTGAAAATTGCTAGTGGATGTCCCAGTCATTTGAGGCTGGCAACCTCAGCGTATAGAATGGTGATTCATGAACCACCACTGCCCGTGCTAGTGATTGCTTTATTGATAGTTTCTTAAAGAGAACTAACAGCAAAAGGTAATCCCAAGTTCCATATGGAACAGGGAGGGAAAGATGAAAGAAATGATGTACATTATAATTACAATACTTACTTTTTCAAAGCAGTGTAAATGTCCATATAAACATATTCACTTTAAAATTAATGTAAGTTTTCAAGCTTTAAACCAGTGTAAATGTCTATGTGAAAATATTCATTTCAAAGTTAATGAAAGTTTCAAACTTTTCAAATCAGTGTAAACATGTATAAAAACATGCTCAATTTATATTGTGAACACTTTTCAATCAGTGGAGATGTAAATGTGAATGTCTGTATTATTAACCTCATTTAAATGTAAAATAACTATAAAAGCTATTCAATTTAAATGTAAAGAAAGTTTTATCCGAATGATTAAATTTAATTCTCATGGATGACAGACTTTCATGGCCGCAGCGTAGTTCTATGATTCGTCCGCAAAGTCAAAACATTTGGCAGACTGCATTGCTCATACTGATGGCCAAACGCCTTGTTTGTAACACTTCAAATGACTCCTAATGTGATATACAAACAGGGACATTTGCCCCAGGTTTGCGTGCTTATCCCTGCCGTCAGCATAATAAGGCTAGCGAAAAAAATCCCCTGCTATTGCGTTTTACCTAAGATTCTTTCACGAAGAAGCCCCCATCGGCCCTATCATGCTCGCGCGGGCGCAGCAGACTAGTGACATATTCCTCGTCATACCTACCCCGTTCCAATAACAGTGTCCGCTTGGCTTTGAATATCTCAAACCATACCTTAGTAACCTAAGTGCTCCGATATCGATATACGTACACCTTCCACTTATGACCTACATTCACCTAAAGTGTACTTTCTAGTCGATATGGCAGATCATTAACAATAGGACTTCAGGCTAACAACTTCATGCACTACATTTTTCACGCCTAGAGTCCATACCAAACTATGCGGCAGGTTAGCATGAATACGCTAAGGTTAATAAAACGACATGGTGGAGTTATCAGACACATGTTGCCACATACTGAGCAGAAGAATTCTCAGCCGCCGTTTTGAACACAAGGGCTTCACCCCCGCTCCCTTAAAAACATCACCCAACCCCTTAGTTAACCCCCCTGAATACACACAGTCCATACAACGATATTTTTATGGGCTGGGTTGGCTTTTCCTAAATATTGTTAACTATTTTGCCGGGGCAGTATGCCAAAATGACACTACACTTGGACGATATATATACATACTGCTAGTGGGATATATATATTGATGTGCGTATATGATCTATGTCACACGATAAGTGCCTCCTATATATATATATAAAATCTAATATATCCACGTGAGGGTCGCGGTATATATATATATAATACATCCGATCTATCATGTTAACCGTATTCATCTCGAGAAAAACGAGGAGTCGCTGTCCTCCATTAGGGGGCTGATAGCTGGGGACGAGCTGATCGACGCATCACGATTAAGACCTGGGCAATGGTTTTCTGAGAACCTCCCCCTACATATTTCCTTAAACCAAACCTGTATCCCAGCGTCAAGTCAATCATCACAGTCAAAGCTTAGATCATTTTTCAATAGGACAAATTTCATACTCACTGAAGCGCATAGAATGATCCTGGTCCAATCCAAGGACCGTTCCCCGATGTAAAAAATGGGTGGCAATATCTTCCTAAACACCCCTTCACGTTCTTGCACCGTTCAAGCCTCAAAACAACTCACCTTACAACCATGGTGATCAAATAACGTGCATTTTGGTCTTGCTGACCATAAATTCATCATATTTATTTATCCTGATTATTTTCCTGACTTTCCGTATTGACCAAATTTTAGGTGATAGTAATTTCGTGCTGATTGACATTCCACGTGCAATGGCGACTTTTCGTGAGCTGTGAGTTTTACTCTCTTAATTTTGTTTTACAATCAGCAGACTCTAGGGTAGGTTTTATCACTTGCAAAAAACCAATGCCATTCCGAGAAGACAGTAGCTTGACTCATTCCTTAACAAAGAACATGCAGGGCGAGTAGTAGCGTGGTTTTTGGAAAAGTTGGTGTATATATCTGTTCCGTAAGGTTGACTAGAACGAAAACTGCAGTGTACACTAACTCTATTGTATGCAAAGGTATTTTTAGGAGCGCAGATGTTCAGGCCACCACAGGAAAACGTGTGATTGAGTAGGATTGCTCAGACAGTTTGGTCTTTTTTTTTTTATTTTCAGCCTATATTATTTGCCACCAATAGGACAATGATGCAGCAGGGTACGCTTACTTTTTGTCAGACCCATCGGCGCCATGCAATTCGAAACTAGTGATCTTTTTTCCACATTCTAAGATTGTGTCAGTCTACGAGCACAAAGATCTTGGTCAAAACGTTCAATGTCTAGCTCAACAGCACCCCAATTCGCTCATTTTTTGTTTTTTTTAACATGAATTTGCGATTGTCACTTTTTGCATCGACGTCCTCGCAGTCTATCTCAGCAATCCCTTATCTACTCCATGCTTTATCGCAGACCCGTGTTGCTTGGTCGACATATGATAATTAAGTACGTTGAATCTACAGAGAGTATAATACCGTATAGCTTTTCGTAGACAATTATATAGAGCAACTATCAATATGGATGGTCAATAAAGTCTCGCTATCCACTGTTATGAATCTCGCCTAAAAAGAAGTTAAACAAAAGTTACGAATGAATGGCAAGGATTTCGGTGTTTGGAGTAACGTCCAGTAGAGACGACGAATTCATACTGATGACACAATCTCCGAGTGGTCGCGTTCGTCAGTGGTAGGGGTTCTGTCATTGGTCTGGGGAGCGATTTTACGATACACCAGCTGACAAGACCACACCTTACTTCATCCAGATGTACACGCTAACTTGGACCGGCACCAAGATACCAGAACTACGTACAGTCAAATGGGAGACCATTAGCATCGTTCAAGCCTGTCTATGGAGGCCACAGGAAAGCACTTGATTATGCAGCACTCTCTGCAAGAATTGGACCTCCTCGCCGGGGAAGTCTTCCAGACCCTCATTCACCCTCGCCAGAGTACGTCGTGGGACCGTCGAAATGTTGTTTATTCCTCGCAGACATGGGATCATCAGGACTGAGCAGTTGGCCAGCTCCCATTCACCTGACCTTTTCTCGCAGGATCTGAGCACATCTGGGATGCGTCTTGGAGTCTCGTCAAGCATTGGTCAATAAGTCACATCTACCACCAACATCGAGCCAATGGATGTTGCACATGCCACCTCGTACTGCATGCTAATAATGCTTTCAGGACTATGGCCCATAGCTGTTCCTGCTATTGCTTACCCCCCGTACCCCCTCCCCCTTCGCACTCTTCGGACCCGCTTGCTGCGCGACAGTTCGATGCTTGTCCCAACTTGCTTTCCCTCCCCTCCCAGCCCAATGATGCACGATGCATCATGCGTCCCCAGCCCCCCCCCCCCCCCCTCCCAAACTATAGGTCCATACCCCGAATACCTCCTGACACAGGAACTTTTGCTCCCAATTGTCTTTATTGTTACGCACTTTTTTACCAATACCCATTTGTATTTACACACTATACATCTTCATATAATAGGTTATAAATATTATAACTACATATATCAATACTATAAAAAAACAATACCGTTTCATTATTATTTATTCAATAAATTCCTTATTTTTGTGACTCCGAATACCCAATGGTTACGTTTGTTATCGAATCTATTTTATGGTTTCCAACCAAGGGCGATGTGTGTTAAGCCTTCGCGGTGTTTCGTCGTTTTTGTCAGTACGGTCAGAGGCACACGAGTGATCCTGAGGAATCTTGAATCGTGGGTGTGATTATGTAGATTCACACGTGAATTTCTGCTAGATGTTACACAAGAAGTGAGTTGAAAATCAGAACTATTCTCGATGATAATTACAATCTTCTGATCTCTGTTTGTGTTTGTTAAGCGCAGCTCCTCAAAAACCGTATTATCATTAATCGCTCATGAATTTCGTGAAACCGAAACTAATCTAATCGCACGGTTATTGTTGCTACGAACCACCGTGTGGTGATAGTGTAATGAGATGGTACGGAATTCGTGGGGAATTGTCTGTCTGAGATTTTGTTTCGAAATATGAGTATATATGATGTGTTTTGAAGTAGCGTTTTAGTTGGGTTTTATGTTGTTTTTTGAAATGTTTGGAACCATTGGGATAATTATTACTGTGATTTTCTCGCGTTGATGGTAGAGGATAAATAATAATAAGACGTAGCTATGCTTTTGTTTTCACACAGAACGCGCTGCTTTCAGTAATGATAAATTGAGACCTGGTGTTAAAAGTGTATAAAGAATAGTGTACCAGCTCTGTGAGTCTGCTACAACATGGTAGATTGTATATACATGGCTGTAGTGGTATAGCGGGATAGCTTATGTGTGTGTTGAAAGCTTGCTAGTAGTGTTATAGTGGTCAGAGATTTGATTCACTGGTTTGGATATCTGACCCAGTATGGGTCGCATATCATAGGGAGTGGAAGTTGAGAGTCACAATGCGCTAAGTGTATAACCGGAGATCCCATGTCGTACATGCATGAAGCTCTGGTTGTTAGAACAGGACGAGTTTGATTAAATGCGCGTAGGGTAGATAATTTATGTGATAAGTAGCGTATTGTGCGCTGATCCAAGTCTGCGAACCGGGACCGGAGGAGGTGAGAGAGGGTGGGGTGGGGCCGTGCATTGCCTTTTACTGTGAAATTCCGTGCCTGCGCGGAAAAGCGACGCCGTGATATATAACGCTAGCAGGACAACCGGGGGTTTTTTTGTAGACGTATAAAGTTATGTTGCAGTGTTGTCGGTAGAGGATGCTATTTTCGAGTTGAGCCGCTCAGCGCCCTTGCGCCGCGCGGATACTCGCGTCTAGAGTGAGACTAGATAGAGACGAGTCAAGAGATTAGCAATTTTTTTCATAAATGTTTATCTGTTTCTAGCAGATTAGGGATTGATGCTATTTATCTGATCGACAACAGTGCACACTACTAATTTTGTGTTCATTGGTTTTCCACATTGTTTCTTCATCTCACGGATTAATTAAATTCTGTCTTTCCTGTTTTCGATTGGCCGATGACGGTCCCCAAGATTTATCGTTGAGTGCAAACAGGATATAGGGACACCAGAGAGACTATATGTCTGCACAAGTAACATTTTTTAAAAGTTAAAAGTTTAAACTGGAGAAACAATTTCTGGAAGTACACTCGCGTTAACGCAATACCCGCAGGATCTTATGATATTCGCTCGTTTTTTTGTCAAAGCTCATTGGGCGTGACTCATCAAATGAAATAAAAGAGTTAAACGTGTTGTGCGCAAACTTTAGAGACAGCTGAAGACAATCCATAGCCACCAGTGTTAGATTCGAAGGATTAAAAGTTGTGCTGTTTCAAATTACGGCAGCTCTCCGCAATGAAATCATCAATAGTCAGCTCTCGATTGCTTGATCTGAATTGCATTGTTCAGAATCCAAGTGATCACTATGTATACAGTTATCGCTCTTTTGCGTGAGTGCGCTACTCAGACGATGTGATTGTAAATCTGGACTATGATGTGAAATATTTGCTAATTATGTTGTACAAGTGAATACCGTACTCATCAATCGATCTGGTAGTTTGTGTTATGCTCTAGTTTAAACACATTCATTTGATCTACTATTACCAAGGTCGAGATGATATTCAGTCCACCTCGCTCGAGAAGCGTGCTCACTCCGCCACAAATTTTGCTGATGGGTGTCTCCCCCTTCATGCACGAAAATATTATTGGTGTAGAGTAGCGGAAGGACCTGGGGGTCTCAAATTGTGGTGAAGCTTAGAGATATACAATATTGGTGAAAAGTAGATATGAAAGCAGGATGACGATCTCAATCGTCGCTCTCGCCAAAGGATTATACTGTGCTATATGAGCAATCTAGTTAGGGTTAGAAAGCCGAGTGAACTCCAGGGTGTAGTAATGAGCCCATTGTATGTCAGAGAGAGAAGAGAAGATATAGTAGGATGGATGACCGCTGGATGTGTGACACTGTCTGCACGAGATGAGAGAGATGAGAGAGAGAGAAAGAATAATTTTGCTGTTGTAAAATGTCATACGTGTCTACTATCAGAACCATCCTAGCGGTGTTAAGCGGCTAGTTAAGAGTCTCATTGTTTACTGGTTAGCTTGAGGTAACATGTTTCTCGTGACAGGAGACGTGGATCGCTAGCTGTTTTCTCTACAAATTAATAACTCGTGAAACCATGTTCGTGTAAGCTTTAATTTGCGTAGACCATTAGGGCCATCTGAGCTTACTAGAACTGTGGAGTATAGGTGTTTCTTTATCTTCTCAACGGAGACGGATGGAGGTCATCACTAAGTGTGGAAATTCGGTTAGAATTATGTTATTATAAATCTAGTGTATAATTACGCACTGGTATAGTTAGAACACACGACAACAGTCTTGTTTTAAGTAGTCTTAGTATAGTACGTAGTATTATATATATATATATATATATGTGTGTGTGTGTGTGTGTGTGTGTGTGTAATTCTGATTTATTTGATCTTGCTTCTTTTTAGATGTTGGATGTTGTGACAGTTCTAAATGATATATATAGAACGCAAGACAACGATACTCATCACATATAAAGTGTTTTGTCAGGTGTTGGTGCAGACCCTGTGCATCATACGTGGTATATAATCCATAGTTTTTCACGTTGATTTGTGCCTGTGAGTAGTACATCAGACAATCGTGTAGTCGAGAAGTGGTGACTGCGCGTCGCTGTCAGTCGGTTCTTAGTGAGAGTTATATTTTACATGTTGATGGGGGCTAGCTTAGCGAATTGGTCTTATATATAAAATTGCAGTCGCAATAGATAGGGTGGACGGAGTAACTTCTCAATTCCATGAGGACATCGCGGCAACCTTACCATTAAACTATTCACTCGTGAAATCTATTTCTCATACATTTAACCTCACTTATTTACCACTATCATCTCTGCTCAGGCGGGATGATAAAATAACTTCTAACCTATCTTTAAATTTACGACAGGGGCACATAAATGTGTTTCGGAAAACGCAATACTGAGAACAGCGTTTTGTTCTATTCTTTTAGCTCATAGATTCTATGGTCCTCTGGTACCAGACGCAGACGAGAGTACGTAACATCTCTGTGAACAAGAGGACTCGCTGCACAAGTGGGCCTAAAGCTGTGTATGAAGCCAGTACGCATACGAATACTTTCGTTTAGACCTCTATTCCTTGACACTTTCTGGGAAACGATGACTAACACCCTGGACGACTTGACTAGCCACAGAGTAGTGAGCGGTTGTTAAAAAAGTGAAACCAACCCAATCAATGGTGTACTGATATTCGGAAAAGCATAGAAGACTATCATATAATTGGCACTAAGCTAAGTAGCGAAATATACCGCTGCAAAAGTGAACATTTTTTCCCTCGACTGTCATTATCAATTCAAAGATGAAACTTTTTCTTCTAGCTACTTTCTCAATGTTATGGATCAAAACTGAGTTTACAAAACTTATTACTAATAGGTGTTTTGCTTATTTTGTAATATTTGGACAATCTTAACTTCTGGGCTGTACTATCCTTCTTAAATGTATTGCAGTTAGTGTCTCAGTCAAATTTATCTACATACACTCCCCTCTCCCCCACTCCCCCTGCAGTGTTATGAATAAAATTCATAATCGAAGGCTAGTCTCGATCTTGTGTCAGTCCTCCGATCGCGCAGATAAGCTATCGTAATCGATGCTCGCCCTCCTCACGCACTTGGTAGATAGGTTTCTGTTCTAGATAGTACACGGAGCTGTATAAAGAGAGTATTCCACTAAGACGCACTTTGAATCGAGGAGATGTTAGTTGAGCACGGCTATTCGTGTCGAGTAGAGGGGCAGAACGGTAAAAAACTAGAGATGCAGAAGGCTGCTGTGAGGTGACGTCTGCATAGTGTAATTTCTATCACATAATGTGGTGGGAAGTGCTCATGGGCAGGTAGTTGTGAACGCATTTGTGGAGTGAGCTGAGGTAACTATACACTATTTCTGAGTCTTATTGACTTCACCTTTATAGTTTCGCTCTCTCGCGCTCTACTTCTAGACTAGATACATCAAAGATTCTTTTGTGAGTGCCGTCCTCTACTAGGCTAACTTCTATTTCGAAGGATACCGTTACGATTCGTTAAATGTTGACATGTGGGAAACTGATTGTAATAGGAAACCCCAGGATGAGATGATTGTCAATGGACTCGGAGATTGAGCAGAAAGACCGATACATAAGATCTGGTAAACACGCTAGTTATATCGCGTACGCGTACCCTTGAAGCTTTGAGTTAGTGGCCATGTGCGAATATGTATTGAAGACAGTGACTTGAATTTTGGTATTGCCATGTGGAGCAGCGTTATAGCGTCTCTAATATCATGAATGTGTATAATACGTGTATTTATGGCGTCCCGAACTACGTCCTTGTTTTATGGCTACTATCGTAATCTTCATCTTAATTCGCCTCATTGGCGCAGTGAAAAGTCTGCGTTGTAGCTATGCACAAGTAGCAAGCCCCGGTGCAGTGCTGAGTTGGGCCACTTGGTAACCAGCGCTGGTTTTACTCTGATGAATAACAGTATAATTATCTATTAGTGAATGTAGGCACCACGCCAACACTGAGCCTATACTAGGGAATGTAGATGTAAAAATTCCCAACTGCGTAAATAGATCGGTGGGAGGGAGTGGGCGCGGGGTGTGGGCGGTTAAATACGAGGCTAAGATTAAATCATTGCTTAATTCTCCACTTAAAGTTGTACGGCAAATTCTATACCCTATGAATTCCCATCAATGCTTCAGACACAAAGCAGGCATTGTTTCCGTCTTTTTCAGCTTATCTGAATATTGTTGTTGTGAAATGTCCCTGTCGCAGCTTAATGTCAAGGATAGCAAGAATGTCATTAATTAACCATTCTACTATTAAAAAATCTGCCAAAGATTAATTCATGATGTAAAGATAGACAACCTTTTGAGAGAGAGCCAGATGCTAGATACTCTGTGAGTTTCGGCAACTAGTAGCACAAGAACCAACTACTGCAAAGCAGGGGACGAGTGTTACGGGTTTGTTACGCATGTACTCCAAATATAATGACGACGGGCGTCTGCTGGGTGTTTTAGCCAGTCGGCAACAACGTTTAATGGGGGGTTGGGGGGGTCATTAAACATTTATAGAATATGGTCGATATTTTACGGTATACGCCTGAAACGCGAAATTATATGTTGAGATCCTATGACGTTCAAGAAAAATTCGCATTGCGAAGTTGGGAAGGTCACGAACGCTGGGTTGACTGGTTACATGGCCCTTGTGTACGCTATCATCCGTCAAGCAAAGAGAGTCGGTTGTCTTGTTATTTCCTTCCAAGGAAAGGCTCGCTTTAGTATATGTGAGCCATATATATGAGAATCAATGTAGAACTCAGGGTCAGTTCGAGATATTAATCTAAGTATGAGATTAATTATCCATTAAATTAAGATATGATGGAAGGTATAATGAAATTCGTATTCTCGAATGATTCAGGAATTGTAGGGCTAGTCATAGAAACTCATGGCGCTCATTACTGGCTGTTGACTATAGCCTGTATAGCAGCGCAATAGCATTCGCAGGTACATAGCCTTTGATGTTCATAATCTGACATATTGTTTTTTGACACGGACGGATAACCTTCTTGTTATTAATTGGAGATTTATTGATATGCTTGAACTTACAAATCAAGATTTGTCTGAATGATCTCGTTATATAGACGTCCATACATTTGCGAACTCAGACCAGAATGTCGGTCATTCACTTACGCGGTTTAGTTCCACAGCTGATAATGTCAATATTTTCATGCACCTGACGAGAGAACTCAAGAACAAGGGAAATTTCAGGCTTGATATATTATCTCACTAACGTCGAAGGGTTTTCGGGTTTGGTTCACAGCTAACCGTTCCATGTTTTACGTTTTTTCAGCACGATAACTCTCCCACAAGGGAAATCAACTAATATATAATATGCAAATCAGAACGTCGAAGGGATGTTCTGATGGTCAGAGCTAACCATCCATAACAAACATTAACTACGTCTAGAGAGTGACTTTACTATTCAATAAATAATAGAAGAACTAGGAACCGCAACACCCCGTCACAACTGGTGGCCATTAGTGGTCTTGAAACTTTCCAAAAGAGCGAACCTCAAAAAAAAAAAAACTTGTTCCTTTTCGAGCCGAAAAACAAAACATTTTTCCAACAGTATTCGAGCCATGAAGGAAATGGAATTCCTTCAAAAAAATTTTGCAGCTCTCAACACCAAATGGCTATAAACGTCTTCAGTCATGCCCTGTTGACAACACTCGTTATGAACGGTCGCAAAAGCCAGGAACATTCAATTCCCTTCAAAAAATGTTTGCAGCTCTCAAACATCCAGCAAAATGAAACGTATTGAAACGTCTTACAATGTTTCAAACAAGCTCCAAAAGCGAGTCTGTTGGCGAAGCAGATAATGTACCGAATTACTGCCAAAAAAAGATAAGTAACTGATTTTAAACGTTACAAAATTTCGTCCTTTTTGTTTCAAACCATGCCATGTTCTTTTTTTGTAGCCATGTTAAATATTGTTTCTGTCCTTTTACATGTAGTGGGAGGTAGGATGGGGAATCGGAATTGAACTTATGGCTTTTCGAACGTCAAGCTCAATTCGATCGTTCTTTTAGGGTCACGTGAATTAATAGCATTTCGCGAAGAACGTCGTCGAAGACATTAACCGGTGATTGTTTCGTTCGGACCTGCATTAATTCACCTTTATGTCTAGGTGTCTTGTTCTGTGAAATAACCGTGTGATTTTACCGTATTCAGTTTGATTTTTATTCAGTTACAGTCATATGTTCGTAATCTATCCTGTTTATTCTAATCTGGCTATCTTTAATTTTATTTAAATGTATTGTATTAACGTCAAATGAGTCCTGTGACGTCATCATTCGTAGTGCCAAATATGTTCGTTCACTTCATTTAACCTTCACCCTTCTACATTTCCGGTTAGTAGACTTGGTTTTATAATATCACTTATTTTTGTGAAAAGTTCGAAGGTATTATCACTTATTTTTGTGAAAATGTCACTTTTGTATTGTGCTACTGTACTGTAAAGCCTTGGTTAATCATTTGTATTGTCTTCATTAATGTTATGTAATAATAATATTTCTATGAATTGATTTTAATAATATATTTAATTAATTTAATTAATTATTGGGAACTTTGATGATAAATCAAGAACATTGCAACAATTTGCAGTGGTGGTTCTAGAAACTAGCAAAGCACTTTATACAAGATGAGTAAGGCGTAAAATCAAAACTTTATAATTGCAAGTAAAATTTTATATTAAAATAATTTATTGAATTATTTTTTGGTATTCACACCATGAATAGGTGTTGAATAAAAAAACTATATATATAACATAGTAATTGGTACATTTTCATAGTACTATATTGTTGACTCCTCACATTTCTTTAATTAAATAAAATAGTTCATGGAGGAATAATGCCCATAATTATTTAACAATTATATTAGGTGCAGGAAATAAACACAGCATCTGATATAAATAAATATCATAACTATTTATGATATAGATTATTGATTACATATAATTTTATTATAAAATATTGAATAGTTGTTGAACTTACAACTATTATTAAGAGGATATTACAGTTAGGTATACTGAGTATTCATACTTGAGCTGTTACAAATAAGTACATAGATTTTATTGGTGACTATTATAGATCAATAATTTCTTACATTATTAACGTCAAGATGCTTGCGTTAGACCATTTTGTTAAAATTGGAAAGGATTATGGCTACAAATCACAGGAACTTCGTCAGTTTGCAGAAGCAGAACTTGCTAAATATGAAGCAAAAGAAGCAGAACGGATAGCAATCTTAAAAAAAGAAGAAGCAGAACGTGAAATGAAAGAAATAGAAAAAGAAAATAGGCAAAGAGAAATTGCTAGACAGGAAAGGGAGGAACGTCGACAAGAAGAAGAAAATAAAATGAGACGAGAAGAGATTGCAAGACAACAAGATATGGAATTAACACGTCTTAAGTTGGAAGCAGCTAGATTACAGGCACAAAGTGCTGCTGCAACACAGAATGATAACGCACAAAATGGATCTTCATCCAACCAAAACAAACATTTTTACAACTTTAAATTACCCCATTTTAAATTAAATTTTGATGATTTATCATCATTTTTATCAAGATTTGAACAGACATGCAAATCAAATCACTTGCCTAAGGATACATGGGTACTTAAGTTAAATGAATTTTTAGATGGGGAACCATTGACGGCATCTCTGAATGCTGACCCGACAATAGCTAATAATTATGATGCTATTAAAACCCTACTTTTACGAAGGTTTCATTTGGACGAAGAAAATTGTAGGATAAAATTTAAAAATATCTTACCTGACTCTCCTAAAGACTTTGCAGGGTTTATTGCGAACATTCGCAATACATTTAATAGATGGCTTGAACTGGCAGATGTCAACAAATCATATGACAAATTAGTTGATTTGTTGTTACGTGATAAGGTATTATCCTCTGTCAGCCCACCATTCTTCGCATATTTTCAAGAACGAAAGCCAGTTACCATTGACGAGTTAGAAAAAATTTCTTTGAACTATTGCAATGCGCATCCGAATGCGAACATTTCTAACTCTTTGATAAGGGAACCTCTACCTGTGGCTTCCAATATGGCATACTATAACAATAACAAACCGAGACCTCATAGCGTAGACAGAAGTAGGTTCAAGGGAAATTACAATGTCAATTTTCATAAAGGACATAATAATAATAATAATTTCAACAATAAAAATGATTTGAACAGAGGAAGATCACGAAATAGGAATTATTCACAGCAATCAACCTACAACAACAGTCAACAAAATGCTCATTATAATAGATCAAATAACTACAATAATAACAGCAATTGGAATGCTAATAATCGTGACTCGAGACATCGAGATAACAGTTACAATAGGGGACAACGGGATAATTCAAATGATTATTCTCGTAATCGGTCTCAGTCAGGCAGACCATCACAGTTTAATCACAATGCAGGGGCGGCACTCACGGATGGTACGACCCCTAGTGTTTCTGATAATAATAATCAGTCACAATCTTCGTCTGCATGTTGTGCTGTTAACTTTAATGTGGCAAATAGTTGCCATGATTGTAATGCTATTTTTCAGAAAGCCAAGGAAACTGTGCTGAATTGTGGACACCTTTATACAGCAGTTGGTCTTTCGGCGAACGACGGCACAGGCACCCTGATGTTCAATAGAGGATTGGTAAACGGTACTGTGGTCTCAGTTTTAAGGGATACGGGATCATCCATTATCGGAGTTCGACAGTCCCTCGTTCACCCCAGTTATGCTACCGGGGAACACATCAGGTGTATGACCTTCGGGGGTACTATTGAGTACTACCCCACTGCCATAGTATATGTTAACACACCATTTTTTACAGGTAATGTCAAGGTGTGCATGTTACAGAATCCATCAGCTGATCTTACCGTAGGACGCATCCACGGAAGTAAGGATTGCACTCTTAAAGAGATTAATGAATGGGAGAAAAAAAATTTGCAATCTTTTAGCAATGCTAACGCTGTGGTTGCGATGGCTACACGTCGTGCCAACAAAATGAATACATGTGGCACAGCAGTTTCCAACTTCACTCTGAGTACTATCCCGGAAACTGATGAGGATGATGGATCTATTGTACAACATTCTAAGGATACAACTGATCCAAAGAAATCTTTTGATGTTGTCGACATTAAAAATGAGAATACTAAGCAGTATAATAAGTTGAAAAATAATGTTAAGGTTAGAAGAAACTTGAATAAGAAGGTTGAGACACATAAGTCTAACGGCAAAGGTTTTACTTTGCCCAACCAAGACATGTCTACGACATGTAGGAAACCTACTACCTTTAGTAGTGATAGGTCACCATAAGTACAGTCAAGATGATACGTCATCCATTAAAAATACTTTGTCTATGTTGAGGGGGAAAGTTAATTCTTTGACAAAGAATACATTTCATCATTGTGCACAATTTCGTGACAATGATATTACTTATATTGGGAAAAGTGCGTATTCTCGCACAGTGTTAGTGCGAAATCTGCCGCAGGATACTACCTGGCAGGCACTTGGAAATTTCTTTAATTTTACAGCAAACGTTAAGTTTGTGCGTCTTCTACCATCTGTTGATGGTCAGAATAGTCAGGCTTTGGTTACATTTCGTAACAATCGTGACGCTCGTTTGGTTATCGAGCATGATAACGGTGTCTATTTTCGTCACCATCATCTACACTTACATTTAGTACCTGATTCTGCGCCACGCAGATAATGGTGTACGCTCACCCTTTTGTCTTATTTCTTGATGACTCAGCATTGTCAGTCATCATTTCTTATCTTTCTTAATCATCTATCCTAATATAGATTGATTTATTGATTTTTTCTTCTCGAAAAACATTTTTGATTCTTAACATCTTTAAATTTGTACAGGTTTTCTGTCTTATTTATTTTACCATGCCTACACTAGACAGTAACGTGATTGACTGTTCTAACTATGCTCAGCCAATGCAGCATAAGTTTTGTATATCGTCTATTTGTTTTGTCATCGTTATTAAAGAAGAACATGCCATTAAGGATAAATTGGACAGACGAATGTGACAAAACTTTTCGCACTATCTTGAACATTTTTTCATGCCCACCTGTTTTGAGATTATCAGATGCCTCTAAAAAGTTTGTTCTACGTACAGATGCGAGTAATTACGGACTCGGGGCTTGTCTACTCCAATATCATGATGATATCCTTCATCCTGTACTATATATCTCACGCAAGCTGAAACCTCCGGAGACTAAATATTCGACTGTGGACAGAGAACTGCTCGCCGTGATCTGGGCAATTACCAAACTCGAAAAATTTTTGCTGGGATCACCATTTCTGATCCAGACTGATCAGAAATCTGTGGCAGCATTACGTCGTTCAAACCATAAAAGTCCAAAGCTTGCACGATTTGCTATTGCGTTGCAACCATATGATTTCGAGATACAGTCGATACCAGGAACTGAGAACGTTATGGCCGATACGTTGTCAAGACATCCTACGGATTCTGAATGAGTATTACTATTTCAAGAAAATTTTCTGACTAATCAAGCATTACATTTGCAATGAACAGTATTAATGCCACGTCAGTATATACAACACTTCAGTTGGACTTCCTACTTAAATGAGGACATTTCGAAATAAACTATTGTGATCAAGATGTCAAGTTTTACGGATCGGTTGAAAATTTGGACTTCACTTGGACTTTGCGTATCACTCATTTCGATTGCAAACTGGTAAAAAGGAACAATCTCTGATGTAGACGGGACAGATACGGTGATGACTTATTCAAATTACGTTCAAAGTTTTAATAAAGGAACTAACGATGATTGGATAATCATATCATAATTCGATAATATGAACCTTGTGTCTTAATGAACTTTCATACAAGTCAATAGGATGTAACAACGATTGGATCTTCATGTCCGATATTGTTAAATTTTCTAGTTATTAAATTAATATATAATAAAATAAAGTTAAATCGTGATGAATTAAAAAAAAAATTAATAAATAAAATATACTAAGAAAAGATGAAACAAAATAATATCACACCAATTCAACCTTTTAAATAGTGTAATTATTAAGGTGATAGATATTAGATTATGATATTTCATATGTATAGTTAAAATGTATGAATTTTTTCTGTTCTTTTCTTTCTGATTGCGTCAATTTAATTAGGTATCTATCCTTACACTTCATTTTCACACGCATTCTAATTTAATGTATACTTTAATATTTAGTTTTAATTGTCCGTACTTCTCAATTTTTATTTCTTTTTCTCTCTTATACTATTTCTCATTTTCTTCAATTAGATATTAATTAGTTAGTACCATACGTACATATTATAATTAATTATTTTAATTTTAATTAGTTAGAATAATTTTAATAACACCTCACATTAGTAGTTAGTCAATACATACATCAAATTAATTAGTTAATTAATTAGTGACAGTGACATTTCTTTATTTAATATAAGTTATATGTATGATATGACGTTGATTTTATTATAAGATATTACTGACATGACCGCGACACTGTTCTAGATAGAACATCGTAGGCCATACGTCGGGTTTTGTTAAATTTTTGATAATTTGATTAATATTATTCAAAAAAAAAAAAATCTATCTAATAGATTTTTTTCCCCCGTCTGACAGGAAATCTGTTACGGTGTTATTTTAAATGACGGCGTCTGCTGGGGTTTAGCCGTGCGCAACGTTTAGGGGTCATTAACATTTATAGAATATGTCGATATTTTACGGTATACTGAACGCGAAATATATGTTGAGATTATGACGCATTCGCGTTGGGAAGGTCACGCTGGGTGACTTGGTTACATGGCCCTTGTTACGCTATCCGTCAAGCAAAGAAGTCGTGTCTTGTATTTCTTCCAAGGAAAGGCTTAGTATATAGCCTATATATGAATCAATGTAGAACTCAGGGTCAGTTCGGATATTAATCTAAGTATGAGATTAATTAATTAAATTAAATGATGGAAGTAGAATCGTATTATGATTCAAATTGTAGCTGTCAAGAACTCATGCGCTCATTTCTGGCTGTTGACTATAGCAGCGCATGTACATAGCCATGATGTTCATCTGACATATTGTTTTGACACGGACGGATACCTACTTGTATTAATTGGAATTTATTGATATGCTGAACTGTACATGAAGTTTTGTGAATGTCGGATCTCGTTTATATGAACGTCAATACATGTGGACTCAGAACAGAAGGCTTGATATCTTACTTACGTTTCGGGTTTGGTTCCACAGCTGTTAATGTTTACGTTTTTTCAGCACGATAACTCTCCCACAAGGGAAATCAACTAATATATAATATGCAAATCAGAACGTCGACGGGATGTTCTGATGGTCAGAGCTAACCATCCATAACAAACATTAACTACGTCTAGAGAGTGACTTTACTATTCAATAAATAATAGAAGAACTAGGAACCGCAACACCCCGTCACAGGAGGCAATACCGTCACAATAAGAACATTGTTAGAAGTATAACAGAGCACGTATAGTAGAACTCAGACGTCCAGTACTGAGATAGAACACCATGACAGTAAGAGTTAAGTGACAATAGTGGTTCTCAAGCCATTACCACTTTGATCATCAAAGCAAGAAGACAAAAATATAGAAGCAGTGACACTAGGAAAAAGAATAAGGAGAATAGAAGGACGATGCGTTTGAATTCTCATCATGAAATACAATATTGTTGTACCAGAGTCTGCCAGCCTCAAGTGGAAGGTTGGGCAGAATATCCCTTTTCAACTGTTGCTGAATACACAGATGTAAATAAACTTCATTTTACGTTCACTGCTGTCGGCGTGAAGTATGTTAACAGCTATTTAGTCATCAACCATCTGTTTTGTTCAACTGTTGTAGTCGTCAAAAGTTTTGTCTGAAGTACTTAACATCATTATCCACAACTACCTACTATTTAGGGCAGTGATACGAACCCACTATACACACCGTCATCACACTCACGGTCACATAACTAGGAAGTGCCTAGTGACCAGCCCTACATTGGGTAGTTTCAGCGAATGCAAGCAGATCCAGAACTATAAGTAAAGAAGACAGCCAATGAGAAGAAATACAGCAATAAAATCAAGTACAGATGAAGTAAAACAGCAAAGTTAGGAAATATCTACAACACAGCAAGAAGCATTGTCAAGTCAGAAGTCAGGAATACGAAATCCTGTGTCAAAGTCAAGAATACGAAATCCTGCGTCAAGTCAAGTCAACACGAAGAGATCCTGCAGCATCGATTTTTTTGTTTTACACCACCCAACAACCACTGGTGTATATCCATTCATGCATTAAGGGACAATCGGGGATAATGGCATGTCAAACGCGCGTGAGTGAATCAGTCAAGTAAACACTATACTTTCGCGACAGCAGTACTGGTAAAATAGTCGCGTTGAAACATGTTCATTCCAAGCAAGCACAGTTATTTTCATCATCATCATAACCCTCCACTCCCAAAGGAGCATAGGCCTTCAACAAACACATGCCAAGTCCTCCTGTCACGTGCCATCATCTCAAGTTCTTTCCACGTTCTCCTCATCACCTTCACCTCTGTTTCCAGCTCTCTTCTCCATGTGCTTCTTGGTCTACCTCTGCCTCTCTTTTCCTCTGTGTGTGTCCTATCCATCGCCATCGTCTTCTTCTCATCTATTGTTCCACTGGCACTTGTCTAGTTCTTGTCATCAGTTCTACGTTGGTAACCTTGTCATACCATTTTAATCCCTCTATTCTACGCAAGCACCCATTTATGAAAGTCTGTAGCTTTTTGGTTGTTGTCTTTGTTGTTCTCAATGCTTCGAAGCCATATAATAGTACTGACTTCACATTTGAGTTGAAGATTCTTATTTTTGTGTTGGATCCGATTTCTCTTGATCTCCATATTATTTTAGTACATACATATTTTACATTGTTAGTTTAATTAGTTAGCATATACGTAATTTATACATTTATTTTGTTTAATTAGTTAAAAAAATAATTTGGTTATAACTGTTTACATTTTGTTTGTTTACACGTTGCAATATTGCAAATATTATTTTTGTTTGGAATATTTTTATGAAGTTTTAGTTAGTTTTGTGCACTTTTCAGGACAGTCAGGACATTAATGTTCCATTTGGGACCGAAGATGCAGCAACAGAGATGAGTGCAGTCAGCGACTCATTGCTTGACTGCTTGAGTCAGGGTCAGCGAACCAGAGCTGACCAAGACCCTACTACACCTCCAAGTGATGGTCCTGGAAACAGGCTGCGACACTGCAGTCTGGCCGAGAGAGTTGGGATCGAAAAGGGAAGGCAAACCCGGTCCCAAAAAATGTCGTGCGGAAGTCGAATGTGTCGGGCCGAAAGGCGCAAATATCGCAGCTTCGCTGTAAACGATGACACAACGCAACCAACGCCCTTTTTATGACGAATGGGGAAGAAGAAGAAGAATATCACATTTTCTACAGGTGTTTCCACTAACACTTCTTACAGGTGGTGGCAACATGCAGCAACAGAAGTCTACGGTGGATGTAGACCCTAATATGGCCGCAGTCCAGCAGATAGTCAGGACTCTGGCTTCTGTGGACGTGAATGCAAGGTTCCAAAATATCAGGGGCATTATAAGTCCTTACTCACGTAATCCCAGGTTATGTAGGCAGTGGCTATTAGACATTCAGAGATATTGTTCTTCAATCAATGCAGAACAGGCAGATGTCAAACAAGTTGCGTACTTATCCTCAGACGGACTTGTTACAGACTTCATTAGAAGGAGGGTGGAAACCTTCCCCAATGAGACATGGGAAGAGTTGAGAAAGGAGCTTATAAAAAGTTATTCGGAGATTACCGACATCCCCTACGCGTGGACGCTTCTTCGTTGTATACGACAACAACAACAGGAGTCCACGCAAATGTTCAGTGACAGGTTGTTGAACCTGGCAAAGAAAGCCTTAATGGGACTGGACATCAACCAGCAGGAGGTTGAAAAAATATTTAGTAGGCATATTTGTCGACAGACTAAACGGTATGCATATGAAGTTACCCCTACTCCGAAAAGACCCATAAACTCTAGGAGAGGCTATTTCATTAGCCCTAGCGGAGGAAATGTGAGGAGAAGGTTGGACCTCAGGTTAGGGAGAACAGTGGCATAAGAGGAGCGAGAGGAAGAGCCAATGGAAATAGAGCAGTGGCAGCAAGGAGTAATATCAAGACAAAGAAGAGGAAGTCTATATTAGGCAAAGATATGAAGAAGACAGGACACCTGTGTGTTATACGTGTAACAAAACTGGTCACAATCCTACACTTGTAGGTACAGGCAAAAAGAGCCCCAACAGCCAGAGAGACGTGGTGAGACCTTCACCAAGACACACAATAAACATACAGCCACCAGGATGGGTGACTGCGCACAATACGCCAGTACACCTACATATAACACTCGTAGACATAACCCGGACGCCATTGGCATCTATGGCATGGTCCGACACACAAATACTTACACGCAGGGAAAAGGCAGACCAGCTCACTAAGAGAGACCAATGTAAGTAGGGTGATTGGAAGGTCTCAACGACATGAAGAAAGTGCCCAATTGAACAACGTAAACAGATACAACACTAGCAATTCGGCTAGTACGTCAAGCCATTGGAATAATCTTAATAGAAGGAAAGAAAGGATAGCGAATCGAAATGACATTACAGAGAGAAAGATAGCAGACAAACAGCAACAACAAATACAGTAAGGCTGCAGGAGTTGAAAAATGAGAAAAGAGGGAAGGAAAAAATACACGGAATAACAGAGCACAACCATATGTTAATAGAAAGAAAGGACGTGGTTATACAGTAGGTGGTAGACAACCAGATGTGCATATGATAAGAAAAGCACATAAGAAATATAACTACCAAACCGGACTACAGACCGTCGGGAAAAGGCAAACACTGGAGTGGCCCAGAATGTAGGAAGAGGAGAACGAAAGAAAGAAACTCTAGAAATGATCAAAATAAACAGGGATACCATAGGACATGCAATAACAGTGAGAGGAACAACAAGTCGCAGAAGTATAGAGGTGTCAAACAATATCACCAGGAAAGGGAAAAAAGGCCCTACAAGCCTCCAGAGATCAAGCCATGACAGAAGAAAATCATCAAAGATAGAGACAACATCAACAAGAGAGAGGACAAACAACATTGTTCAACAAGATACCCATATCATAACCAGAGAATTGGGAACATCAAAACATGGATAACTAAAGAAGAGAACAACAGAGCACAATAATATGACAAGAAGTGGGAAAGAGACAGCTGAAAAATGAGCAGATTGGAGTAGCCTAAATAGAAGAAAACATCGGATAGCAGTGGTTGGTGAAATCAGGAAAGGAAAGACATTATAAATAAACTACATCAACATAAGAAACCAACTGTGGTGTCGGAAAAGAACTGAGTGCAGTTGGAGGATGGACGTTCATCAATTAGGATCATGGCAAAACATGAAGAACAGATGGTACCAACCAACTTTTACAAAACAACATGAAAGTCATTGGAATAGACCATTGAAAAGTCAGGATAGGACAACAATCAGGAGACAAGACAATACGCACAGAAGAATGGTCAGTGTTGCTACGTAAACAGAAACAAAGAAAGACATCGACACACAAACAGAAGTTTACAAGTCAGAATCACTTCTGAGAAGGATCAAACAAAAACTAGAAAAGACACAGAATGATATACATGGAGAGTAGACAGACAAAATGTTTACAGTTGCCGTAAAAGAGCGTTGTACATCAACAGACTGGTAATGGGTATATACATGGTAAGGTACTTAAGCGCAAGATGGAGATAAAATCACAGCATAATGACAACAACAGGAGAAAGAATAAGAGTAAAGATCAGTTGCGGATACAACTGCAAGAGAGAACTGCAACAACACCAAAAGAAAGTGAATGGAATGTCAACAGAAGAGGGGACAACTGGAAAGTAGCACCGAGCCAGAGTGAAGAGGGCGTGATTGAGAACACTTCCAGCGACGACTATGGACACACATCAGGGAGAAATCCGATTGTAACTAGAGCAGAAGTGCATGCAGAACCTATGATAATACCTAGTCGGTTAACCTCACCCCCACCCCCAAAAACATATACCAAGAACAAGAAGAGATATGCCAGAGGAGGATAGGAGAGAGGTAATGCAGGATGCACAGATAAATACGCAGTATAATATCTTAGAAGACACGAGAGAAATAAGAAAGGAGTGGAATAATGCCGAGACAGAGGCAGACGCATCTTAAAAGCATACTAGAGTGGCGGAGCAGAGGCGAAATAGATTACAGGACGAACACACGATAGAGATAATGCAGGATACAGCGAGAGATACGCAGGGTAACGATACCTCGAAAAAGATAACGAGATTGAGAACCAAGAGAGATAACTCGGAGAGTTAGGCAGATATGCTAGTAATGGAGCGCAGCCAAAGATTGCAGGATAGACAAGAGAGGTTAAGAGAACAGGAGCAGGAGAGAAGTGCAAAGCAATAAAATATTAGAAGAGAACCTCAAGACTTGGATGAGACGTCGGCAAAAGATTCAGGTACGCAGGAGGAGATGGAAGAAGATAATAGACGAGGGACGAAGAGACGATACACATCATCAAACGATTCGTATGATTATAGGAGGCGTCTCGCAAAGTTGAGACATGTAGAAGAGGTGAGATCAAAGAAAAAGAGTAAGACAAGAAATAGTTGTAAATGAGAGAATGCGAAGGAGATAACTGCACTTTGTGCATATTTCAATAGAAAAATTGAAGACTTGGAAAAGAGAAAGAACAAAGAGTAAGAAGGAGAGAGTGGTGGAAGAGAGGATGAGAAATATATATCTGTACTTTACGGATATATAGATAGAACGTTTGAAGAGTTGAAACAGGACAACGGAAGAAAAAGTAGAGATCGGTGGAACTACCGATCCAAGAGTAGAGAAAGAGGGAGAAATAGGAGAGATAACAGTAAAAGGTCAGACATGGAACGACGCGATTGCCGTGCAAAAAGGGCGCAGCGAAAGGATTATACAAATAAAGGTCGAGGTAAAGACCAGTCAAAGAATAAAGAACCTGAAAGAAACACAGGGAACATGAGAAGTGAAGAAATTGACAACAGAGAAAAACAAAGGCAAACAGTTGGCGAAGAAGTAAGGAGTAGAGAGGTTGAGACAAATTCGAGAAGTAGAGAGGTAGAGAGGAAGTAAAGTTTTGACGAAGTCAGAAGAGTAGAGGAGACTCAAGATATTGATAAACTGATGGCGATGGAGACGCTTAGAGCCAGAACCAAAGAACCCACAATGGTGAAATTATTGGAGTCTATAAGTAAGTAAATGAGGTAGAGGAGGAGGTGGCTATGTGAAGAGATTCATAGCATATGGTATACACAACAAGATGGCGGCGGTAGCTAAGTCTTGTGGAAGCTTATTTATAATCTTTCTATACCGAGCACACGAGAAGAAAACTGAGTACACCTGAACGATAGGGTAATGCAGTAGAAGATAGAGAAAGGAGAAGTAAAAGGAATAATTTCGATTAGAAGCCAAATAAAATAGAGAAGATATTATATGGGAAAAGACTCAGAAGTGTCTTAAGAGATGAGAAGAAGAATATTGGAGAAATAAAACCAGAGGAGTTGGCGAGCACAAGAAAATGGAGATAAATGAGACATTAAGAGAAGTGAAGAAAATAGGAAAGAGAAGCCATAGAAGATGGCGAGCATAAGAGATTTGAGATAAATAGGGATTTAGATATTAAGAGTCCCTGGTAAAATCTACTCTAGAATCCTAGAGCAGAGACTCCGACGCCTAGCTGAGCCACAATTGGATGAGGTCCAGTGAGGATTCCGAGCAAACCGAAGTACTCAAGACCTAATCTTCACACTCAGACAGCTGAGTGAAAAGGCCCTTGAGTATAAGAGTGAGATCCATCTTTGTTTCATAGATCTGGAAAAGGCGTTTGACAGGGTCCCTCGGAACAAACTTTGGGACTGTTTGGCAAGGAAGAATATTACAGCACCTCTGATTCATGCTATACAGAGCTTCTACAAGTCTTGCAGAAATTATGTGAGGACAGCAAACCATAAGTCAGAAGAGTTCAGGACCACCACTGGTGTAAGACAAGGTGATATCCTATCACCTTACCTCTTCATACTCCTTATGGACGATGTCATCAAGGCTTGTAAGGAGAGATCAAGAAAGTATTCAGTGGGGTACTGGAAGATGAGACAGGTCTATATTTCAGAGCTGGCATTTGCTGATGATGTTGCCCTGATTGCTAAATCAGAGGCACATCTCCAATCCAACCTGCAAGTCTGGAAGGAAGAGCTGGAGAAGAGAGGGATGGTCATAAGCAGCTCTAAAACAAAATCCATGGTGATATCACGAGAAGAAAGAAGACATCAGATTAAGCTGGGAGAACATGTCCTGGAGCAGGTCGACCACTTTAAATACCTCGGAGCTATTATTGACCGAAAGGGAGGCATCAAAGAAGAGTTGGCCACTCGAAAAGCAGCGGCTGGGAGACTTTTTCAGGCCATAAATCGAGGATTCCTCAGCAAGAGAGAGGTTGATAAGAAAACGAAGATGGCTGTATACCGCTCCACCTATGTCCCAGTCTTGACATATGGATGCGAGTCATGGGCAATGACTACAACCCATAAAAGCCAGATCCAAACCTCAGAAATGAGGTATCTGAGGAAGGTGGTTGAAGTAACAAAAAGAGACATGGTACGCAACCAGACGATACGTCGAGGCCTAAAATGCCACCCCCTGCAGAACCAAGTAGAACAGTCCCAACTAAGATGGTTTAGCCATGTCTGCAGAATGGGAGAAGATCGGATACCACGACAAGCATGGGAAACAAAGAGCCAAGGATCCAGACCCCGAGGACGACCCAGAGTCCGCTGGGAGGACAACGTTAGACAATCTTTGAAGGACCGAGGACTAGAGTGGAGCCAGGCCAGGAGGAAGACAGCCGATAGGATAGTCTGGCGCTCTCTCTTCCAAATCTCTACACCTCACGGTAGAAGGGGAACGACTAAGTAAGTAAGTAAGATATTAAGAGATGAGAAGCCATGGGATATGACGAGCACAAAAGAACATTTAAGTTAAATAGGAATTGAGATATTGATTACGACAACGAAGGCATAGAAATGTCACAAGCAGTAAAATAATGGAGAGATCAAATGAGAATCGAGATATTAAGAGATGACCATAAGAAAATCGGGAAGAGAAGAAATAAGAGATGGCGAATATATAAGAGTTAGGTTAAGTGAGAAAGGAGATATTGAGAGCCGTAGGGAAGACGGCAGAGTCATTGGGAAATATTTGAAAAATGAGAATTGAGATATTGGGAAGCCTTTGGAGGGCGGCAAATATATTTGGAGAAGTGGCGAACATAAGAGTTATGAGAAAATAGAGACTACAAGTGTATATTGATAGTAACATTATTCCTCTATAATTTGTGCACTCTTGTAAATTTCCCTTCTTAGGCAACTTAACCAGATATCCTTCCTTCCATTCTGCTGGTATCTCTTCCTTTTCCCAGACCTTACCAAGTAATTTATATAACATCTCTGTAGCCGTGTCGATATCTGCTTTGATGGCCTCTGCTGGAATGCCATCAGGTCCAGACGCTTTTCCATCTCTTAGAAGCTTTATGGCTTTTTTTATTTCTTCCTTCGTTGGTCTTTCACCGTTAATTTGTAGCTCTTCTTCTGCTGGCTGGATGTCCGGCGGGTTTTGTGGAGCTGGTCTATTGAGAAGGTCCTCAAAATATTCTGTCCACCTCTTCATTTGCTCTTTTATATTGCTGAGCAGTTTCCCATTCTTGTCTTTTATGAGGCAACTTGTTTGCTTGTATTTCCCTGTTAGCTTCTTTGTGCTGTTATACAGTTCTCTCATATTTCCTTTGGCTGCAGCATCTTCTGCCTCTCTTGCCAACTCCTCAATATACTTCCTTTTGTTTCTTTTGATACTTCCATAACTATAATCAGATGCAGGACAAATTGAAAACACTCGATGAGAGGTCACAGCAATTGGGTCTGAAAATACACAGGGAAAAGACAAAAATAATGAGAATAAATGCAGGTAATGATAACAGGGTTGAACTTGAAGAAACACCAATACAAGATGTAGAATCGTACACATATCTTGGCAGTAATATAGACAAAGTTGGAGGGATAGACAGCGATATCAAAATAAGAATACAAAAGGCAAGAGAAGCTTTCATTGCATTGGGAAATATATGGAGATCAAGAGAAATAGGATCCAACACAAAAATAAGAATCTTCAACTCAAATGTGAAGTCAGTCCTATTGTATGGCTCAGAGACATGGAGAACAACAAAGACAACAACCAAAAAGCTACAGACTTTCATAAATGGGTGCTTGCGTAGAATAGAGGGATTAAAATGGTATGACAAGGTTACCAACGTGGAACTGATGACAAGAACTAGACAAGTGCCAGTGGAACAAGAGATGAGAAGAAGACGATGGCGATGGATAGGACACACACTGAGGAAACCTGTTGATAGCATTACAAGGCAGTCCTTGTTCTGGAACCCCCAGGGCAAGAGATGCAGAGGAAGACCAAGAAGCACATGGAGAAGAGAGTTGGAAACAGAGGTGAAAATGATGAGGAGAACATGGAAAGAACTTGAGATGATGGCACGCGACAGGAGGACTTGGCATGTGTTTGTTGAAGGCCTATGCTCCTTTGGGAGTGGAGGGGTTATGAAGTGTATATTGAGAACTTATTGAGAAAATGGCGGAAATTATGAATTTTGGACAGGCCATAGAGAAAGTGGCAGATATGAAGCGGATGAGCGCCATGCGCAAATGGCGAGAATATGGAGAAAATAGACAATTTAGAAGTGTTAGTTCCAAGGGAAAAGCAAAATATAACGGAGCTGAGGAGGACAAAGAGGTTTTGCAGCGGTTGCCAAAGTCTTGAGAAGACTTTGTGAGAAGATAGTCTTCTCCGTAAACATTGTGACGTATAAGGGAAATATAGCCTACAGTATCCGACAGTCTTTCGTGACCTCGTGGCGTTCTATGATTCGTTAGCAAAGTCAAGCATTTGTCTGCTTGCATTACTCATTTTTAATCCACGCCTCTTTTCATTGAGACTTAAACAAACAGACATTTTACCAACTTCCGCGTCCTGTCAGTCATAACAGGGAGCGAAATCTAGTTTGTTTACCTGAGTTTCTCACGCGAGCTGATCTGTCGATCATCAGATATCAGACAGGTGCACGTTGAAGGGAGACGATCGGGCAAAACTATTTTCTCCGAGAATCCTTTGATATTCGTACATACAGGGAGAGATAACTCTTCGATCTCCAGAAGCGGGTAAAATCTAAGGAACCTGTTACATGGATTAAGTCTCTGGTTGTCGATTAGCAACGTCCAACAGAGCGATCGTGAAAACCTTTTATCAGGGGGATTTTTGCTTCTGATTTCTCTGCTGGGCATAAGTGGGAAAATTAGCATCCCCTGGAGAGCAGATAACCGGGATGGTATATAAAATGTGGCTTCTCAAATCAGTTATCAGTTGTTGTTCAGAATTTTTCAGAGAGTCTAAATACATAGTCTAGAACAATTGTGAATAGATGTGTTATTAGTTTCGTGGGGATTTCATTCTGATTTTCAGGCAATATAAAGATGTGCTTAAACGTGTTAAAGTGTTAAAAGTTTATCATCTTAAATTCACTGTGATTTTCTAGGTGTTAAAGACCAGTGGAAAATAACGCGTAGTTATTTGTGTACCAGTTGCTCAGCTTAATGATAATTTTACCACCCGCTTTATCACACAGAAAGAGACGTTTAGTTGACTTATTAATACTCTAGGCGCGACGGATAATTGAATAGAATTCACGTTATATTTCATTTTGTGTAATTTTAGTAACTGACTGTTGTTTAAATACCATACGACGACACACCGACGCCGACACTCTAATAGCTATTTAGCGACAGGCGATATTTGTTAAGTGCCCATATGGATAATTAAATAATAACTGGCCGTATAGGAATAGTCTAGAGACATCGTGTGCTTATATGTAGATAATTACTAGCAGTAATTTTTTCATAATGTTTCTCTATTCTTAGGCATGACCTGATCTAACGGCAACCAGCGGTCTATTTTGTGGTCTATTTTGGACTATTGTGGTCTATTTTGGTCCTTTTCTCCATTTACTGATTGGATCAATGTTGTCGCCTTCTTGGCTTACGCGTCTGCAAGTTCAGTTGTGAACAGGACCGGCCACAGAGACAAACTAACATTTTAAGTAGTAAATTTAACTGGACTATAAACACCACAACATATTTATTCAATTTTATCAGCCCACTGTGGCGTACTACAAATAACAGTACTACCTAACGTTTGACAGTCGTAGCATCGGATTTATCCAGCAAGTTACGATGTTTCAAAATCGGCACTCACCACAAAGTCAGCCGATAGGATTTATCATTATCATCATAATTTACAGTTTTTAGCAACCAAATGTTTCCCTACTGTTTACTGTGAACACCAGATCTCAGAGTTTCTACATGAACTATTCGAGGTGGTATTTGTCTATCCAGGAATCAACCACCAAATTAGGCGTTTCCCTTATAAAATTTAATTATTGGAAGGAGGAACTGGGGCCAAATTTGGAAGATGAAAACACTGGAAATTATATATGCATGGATTATATGTCCAAGAGATTTTCTTCACCAAGAATAGAGTAAGAAGCGTGATTGAGTGGCCACGTATGTCAGAGAGAGAGAGAGAGAGAGAGAGAGAGAGAGAGAGAGAAAGAGAGAGAGAGAGAGAGAGAATGAATATTTTATTTGTTACAGAAAAATTTAGATTATCTAGATTCTGCTTAAATATTGTTTATTTACTGGATAGCTTTAGTAGGAACTTTGTTTCTTTCTTTACTGTCTATGCTGTAACGTAGTGCTAACCTTTAACTTTTAGGGTTATTAACTTGTTGGGTTCTTTTCTTCTCAATTAGGGGAAGGGCGCATGTCTTCTGTTAATTTTCTATATATGTAATTCTGATTTATTTGAGCTTTTTTTAGGTATTCGATCTTGTAAAGTTTAATGATAATAAACAACAAAAGAACTTAACTGTGTGTGTTGGTCAGACCCATACCCAATTTACCTTAGTTTTTTCACGTTTGTGTGTTTTGTTGTCACATAGCTGTGTGTGTGTGTGTGTGTGTGTGTTTAGTTAAACTTTTATTTCTAGATATAGGGAGGTGCAAGATTGTCTTATACTAAAGGATAGTCGTATAGATAGGCTGGATTAGAGAAACTACTCATTCCAGAGACAGATCTTCTCCTTAAACTATTCACTCGTGAAATCTATTCTCTCACCTTTACTTCTCACGTACTTATCACCATCCACTATACTCAGGCGGGACCATAACTATTTTTAAAACCTATCTAATCACGACAAACATAGAAAGTAATATGAAATGGAGAGTTCCAGAGGGAACAGGGAGAAATATGAGAAACCAGAGAAGATGGCAGAGATAGAAGAGTATATGTAATATGAGAAGCCATAGGGAAGATGGCAGATATATAATCAATCAATCAATGAATCAATCAATACCCGTTACCTCCCCGAGGAGCATAGGCCTTCAACAAACACATGCCAAGTCTTCATGTCCCGTGCCATCTGCTCAAGTTCTTTCCTTGTTTTCTCATCATTTTCACCTCTGTATCCAGTTCTCTTCTCCATGTGTATTTTGGTCTACCTCTGCCTCTCTTTCCCTGTGGATTCCAGAACAAGGACTGCCTTGTAATGCTATCAACAGGTTTTCTCAATGTGTGTCCTATCCATCCCCAGCATCTTCTTCTCAACTCTTGCTCCACTGACACTTGTCTGGTTCTTGTCATCAATTCCACATTTGTGACTTTGTCATACCATTTTAATCCCTCTATTCTACGCAAGCACCCATTTATGAAAGTCTGTAGCTTTTTGGTTGTTGTCTTTGTTGTTCTCAATGCTTCGGAGCCATATAATAGTACTGACTTCACATTTAAGTTGAAGATTCATATTTTCGTGTTGGATCCGATTTCTCTTAATCTCTATATATTTTCCAATGCAATGAAAGCTCCTCTTGCTTTTTGTATTCTTATTTTGATATCACTGTCTGTCCCTCCAACTTTGTCTATATTACTGCCAAGATATGTGTACGATTCTACATCTTTTAGTGGTGTTTCTTCAAGTTCAACCTTGTTATCATTTCTTGCATTTATTCTCATAATCTTTGTCTTTTGCCTGTGTATTTTCAGGCCAACTTGTTATGACTTCTGATCGAGAATTTTCATTTTCTCTTGCATCTGATTATGGTTATGGGACAGAAGAGCCAAGTCATCTGCAGAATCCAGATCATCAAGCTGTTTAGTCAGATTCCACTGGATTCCATTTCTGTTGTGTGATATCTGTGTTTTCATTCATAATCCAATCTATTGCTAGTAAGAAAAGAAATGGAGAAAATGGGCATCCATGTCACTCCCGTTCTAATCCTAAACGGTTCTGTAAGTTGTCCTTCATGAAGAACTCTGCATGTCATGTCTTCATAGATCTTCTTTATTAAGTTAATGATTGTCATGGGAACTCCAGAGATATAAGAGTGTATGATTAATGAGAAGTAAATAAATATTAAACAAACATACAACCACGCAAGCAAACTATAAATAAATATTAAACAAACATACAGGTATGTTTTCAGGCACTCGTAAGAAATAAGTAGAACACTTGACAACAGAAAAACAACAGACGTGAGTGGCTTACCCAGGATTCTAACCCAGGACCTTCCGTGCGACAACTCCGCCTAGCTATGCAAGCGAATCACACTATCCTCCCTGCCATCAAGGGTTCACCAAAAAACGATGCTTCGATGACGAATCATTGGTGCGAACCGCAAGACATAACACCGGAAATTTAACATGGGCAGTTCAGCCTATTAATGACGCAATCACTTCTGTTGTTCCCCTATTATACAGTATAGGTCAGTCCACATAAGACAAAGACCTTAATAATGTCTCTAGTAAATGATAGTAGACTAAGAACAGTAAGTACAGGCCTCGGGTTTACCTTCCTTATGTGGGATAAATGAGAAGCCATAGAGAAGATGGCAGAGATATAAAGCGTTACAAGAGCTGAATATGATAAGCCATAGGAATAAACATTGTAATGAGACCATGACCGAATGGCAAAGGATAATTTAAATTGCCAGAAAGAATTGTAATAATGGAGAAACTAAGGTGAAACGAGAAACGAGGTAAAATGAGAGAAATTGACAGTGCTGGAGAGAACAAATTGTTAACTGGCCATTGCAAAATTTCAGAAGTTATGAGAAATATGTGACAATAAGAAGTTATGAGAAATATGTGACAATAAGAAGTTATGAGAAATATGTGACAATAAGAAGTTATGAGAAATATGTGACAATAAGAAGTTATGAGAAATATGCGACAATAAGAAGTTATGAGAAATATGTGACAATAAGAAGTTATGAGAAATATGTGGCAATAAGAAGTTATGAGAAATATGTGACAATAAGAAGTTATGAGAAATATGTGACAATAAGAAGTTATATGAGCGATAAGGGACAAGAAGAAGAAGTGAGATGAGACATTGAAGTATAGAGAGTGTAGAACAAAGCTTCTAGAGAAGGGCACTGACGTGGAGTACATAATAGTGAGAGAGGAACCAAGTGGAGACAATAAGAGCAAAGAGGAGAGGAAAACATAGGAAATGGTTTTAAAGGAGGTGTGAGGCTAGGAAGAAGCACAGACACATACAATTTGGAATGGGCGGTGGAGAAAGTGACAGTGTAATGAGAAACAGTACGCTGCCAAGAAGATAGGGATAGAACTGCATAGGTATTAGATAAACTTCTGGAATTTAGAAAGTATATCGAGTAGGGAGCGTGGCCCAAGGTTAGAAAGATAGAGGGCTTAGCGGGAGTCAGCTTATATTATAACAGTGACCATGATGGTTGAATGAGTCACATTTGTAAATTTAGTCAATAATCCAGTAGCAGGCAGTTACATGGATAAAATATAATGAATGGAGTAGGTAGAATGCCTATATTAAAATGGGGTTTTCTAGAAATAGTATCATGAAGAAGAGTGAGCATAGGGCGAAACGATAAAATGTGATTTGGTGGATATTTTGTTGAAATAAGATGTTATATGAATATTTAAGAAAACCATGTTCAAAAGATGTATGAAATTTTGAGTAGTTAGAAAGTATTTTTGATGGCATTGTAAAACTGAAGGGTAGTTCTTGTACCATGATGACCATTGTGGTTTATAAGGTATATATTTATTGTTATAAATGTAATTTCATATTGTAATCCAGTTGAGTAAGACTGAGAGACTAGGTATGTAGAAGAAGATACTTTTTTTTGGAGACAGACGAAGTAGTAAGCAGACTGAGTATAGATTAAGGACAGACTTAGGGAAGTTAAGATCGGGGTTGTAATATATGTGAAAATTGTCTAAGAGACATTTTTTTTTAACAGGTGGGAAAGATAATCTGATAGGGAGGGCTCGCGTCGAAAATCCGGTTTACAAAATGTGCATACTGAAGTTAACAGATTATTTTATTTTACCAGAGGAGAGATAAGACTATGACATGTTGTTTGATGGGCAAAGAGAGATACATCTTTAATTGCGCCCCTTGAGGAAAGGTTGTAGGTTTTAGTTAATATGGATTCGCGTGTCAGAAATTATGATTTCAGAGTTTCGCATTGGCGAGGTTAACGGACTGATTAAACTTAAGTAAAGGGTGAAAATAAACTTAGGTAGCAAAGGGTGATGATTTATTATTACGTCCATTGGGGGTTTTGAGTGAGTAGTTTTTTTCGGACAATGTGAATTAAGACAGTTTGCACGGGATTTTTGGTAGGGCGAGTGAACGGTTGTGACAAAATAATTGTAATGGGAACTCGAAGTTAGAATAATAAGCAGTTCAGATCCAGACGAGTTAGGCGTAAGTTGAGAAAATAAATAGGTTTCTCTTCCAAGTGTTAAAGTTACTGAGATATGGCATGCGCTGTTAAGGGGTGCCACCGAGACAACATGCTAATGAGTTGGTTGCTTCTGTGATGACAGAAAGATGTACTGTTGTCTAGCTCCTTAATCGGTTGGTACGCCATCATGATAGTTAGCATTGCTGATTCAGCAGTCCAGAGACAGTTCCAAATGTTCAAGAAATTGTGTACGATTTCAAGATTTTACAAGACGACCAGATTTGATAAACTGTGTTAAAATCGTGAGAAGCCTTTAGACAGCAGCTAGCCATGAAAAGTGTGAAGTAGACAGTTGTGGTAGAAATTATCAACCCTTGCGGTTTAGGCCAGTCTTATCATGCAGATATATCAAGCGTTCACACAATGATTATAAGTAAGAATATTGTTAGAAGTACAACAGAGCACGTATAGTAGAACTGAAACGTCGAGTACTGAGATAGAACATCATGACAGTAAGAGTTAAATGACAACAGTGGTTCTCAAGCCATTACCACTTTGATCATCAGAGTCAGTAGACAAAAATATAGAAGCAGTGGCACTAGGAAAAAGAATAAGGAGAATACAAGTACGATGCGTTTGAATTCTCATCATGAAATAAAATATTGTTGTACCAGAGTCTGCCAGCCTCAAGTGGAAGGTTGGGCAGAATATCCCCTTTCAACTGTTGTTGAATACACAGATGCAAATAAACTTCATTTTACGCTCAATGCTGTCGGCGTGAAGTATGTTACCAGCTAGATCAACCGTCTGTTTTGTCCAGCTGTTGTAGTCGTCAAATGTTTCATCATCCACAACTACCTACTGTTTAGGGCAATGATACGAACCCACAATACACACCGTCATCACACTCAGAGTCACAATTTCCAGAACTTTCATAATTGCAACCATCTCTGCCGTGAAAATAGATGCATTATCTGTTAAACTATATCCTTTCACCAATTGCCAAATGGGAACATAAATTCCTATCCCCAGTTAGTATAATCTCCTTCAGACCCATCTGGGTACACTGTAATACTGTCATTTGATCTCATCTCATCTCATAATTGGAACCTCTTCTACCCCGTAAAACGAGGTGTAGAGGGTACCCAAGGAGCACAAGGCTCGTGGGCAGGACATGTAATCGAATAGACTGGCAAACAGGTGATTAGCCCGTTGTGCCCGAACTTGCCCTCATGTGTACTTTTTATCGCTATAAAACCACCAACCCTTCGAGACGTCACTCCAGATAAAATGGACAGAGCCTCATATACCCGAAGGTTTCGAGGGATGTCCTTTCCTCATCTGCCCAAAGGCATTTATAGAGGAACACTCAGGACCCGAAGGTCTGAGGAAAAGAGCAAAATCTGAAACGGACATAGCAGTCTGTCTGTTTCGTTTACTGGGAGGTCCCCAAAATGGTAAACCACACACAGCCAGTCAAGACAGAAGGTCGCCTGCACCTCCTGTCCTTTGATATTTGTTAAATATATTTCTTAGCTTTTGTTTTGTTTGCAGCCAAATCAGTTCTTTATGCCTGCCAGGTGGTAGTCTGTATCTGGTTTCTTGCGTTCCCAGGGTGGTACCACCGGATTGTTTACTACTGTTATTAATTGATGCATTTAGGGCATCCGAAAGTACTGATGGGTTATAATTGGGATATATATATATATATATATATATATATATATATATATATATATATATATATATATATATATATATATATATATATATATATATATATATATATATATATATATATATATATAAAATCGTGACAATAAACGCTGCGGTACAGAAAACACCAAATTTTTCTAAGTCCACAACGCTGAGTTTTTTTTTTGGTGTACTAGTGAAAGGGCTGCGACTCTGGGGCAACAGGCGATGTATACTATAGGGAGTGTGTCAGGTACAGAATTTCAGTGGCTTGCGGCGCACAGGGGCTAAGGCTCGTCCGCTGCGCGCTAGTGTCTCAGTGTGTGTCCTTAGTTGTGAAGGGCGACGGAACGAACGAAATAATTTGTCTTCTCTTTGTTACTTTCACAATTGCCCCCACGGTTGGCGTTGTGGATTTAAAAGTTGCTACCATAAGTGAAATGGGTTCATTTTCGATACAAGACAACAGGAAGCTGAGACGCTTGGGATTCATGACCCAAGTGGGCCCGCCCCCCTTAGAGTGTAAAGGAGTAATCGGGCCGAAACACTTGTCGGATGGGGGGACTACTTCTGATGATCAGATTGCTTCCTGTTGTATATATATATATAACTGCTACAAAACAACACCTAACTACATATATTCACTGCGGAGCAAAAAGGATCGAAAGATATGAAATTACCATATATATATATCCAAATAAAATGAATAACTGCTGATGTAATAGCCCCTTCAGTCATAACTGACTATGGGAATGCGCCCCTGAGGTGACAGCCCTCAGCTGCTTATTTTCCTGGTGCTCCTTTCGACGTTTTCTCCTCACCTCTGCTTCTTGTGTGAGCCTCTCTTCACCCAATCTGAGGTGGCGCCCTAAATAGCATCGCCACTTAGTGCGATCGGCAGCTTCATCCTCCCATGTTGCTGGATCCATGTCCAGTGCCCTCATATCTCTCTTGCACACATCTTTGAACCTCAGCTGTGGTCGCCCAACTGTTCTCTTGCCATCTGCTAATTGTCCGTAGAAGATATCTTTTGGTATGCGACCATCTTCCATGCGGCGAACATGGCCAAGCCAGCGAAGTCTGCGCTGTCTAAGAAGCGTATACATACTTTGAAGGCCAGCACGTGACAACACCTCGACATTTGTCACTTTATCTTTCCACGAGATGCCGAGGATGCGGCATAGACACCGCAAATGGAAGGTATTGAGCCTTCTTTCTTGCTTAGCATAGGTCGTCCAAATGCCTCTAAAACTAAAGCTATGAACTTTTCTAACGAGACCTTTGATATCATCTTGAACGGGGAAAACTACAGAAAGTTGAAAGTTTCAATTATTTAGGCAGTAAAATGACTCAGGATGGTGACACAACAAGAGAAATCCATACTAGAATTGCTTTGGCAGCTAGCGCCTTCAATAGATTATCTAACATTTGGAAATTACGATCATTGAATATACATACCAAGCTTCGTCTGTTTAATTCAAATGTTATCTCAGTGTTAACATACGGCTGTGAGAGTTGGAAAATAACAAAATCATTGGAGAACAAGCTGAATACATTCGAGAACAAATGTCTTAGAAAACTCATGAACATCAGTTGGAAAGAATTCAAGACTAATCGACAAATAAGAGAAGACTCTAGGCAGAAATATGTCTCCGACTATATAAGGAAAAGACGATGGTCATATATCGGTCATGTCCTACGAATGCAAAACAACAGAATACCACTACAGGCGCTCACTTGGGTTCCTGAGGGTAAGAGGAAAAAAGGAAGACCAAAAGAAACTCAGAAGAACAATAATAAGAGAAGGAAGAACGTTGGGCCTAAATAATGTGCAAGAGCTAAGAGGAGTGGCGTCACAACGAACAACCTGGAGAGCACTGGTTTCTGCCTTATGCGCCGTGTTTGGCGCTTAAAGAATTTATTATTATTATTTAGGTCGTCCAGGTCTCGCTGCCATATAGGAGTGTGCTGGTGACGCAGGCATTATATACCGCAGCTTTGGTCTTCATTGTGAGTTTAGAGTTTCCCCAAACACGCGATGTGAGGCGGGCAAAGGTAGCTGCAGCTTTGCCAATGCGGCTGTCGATTTCTGTATCCAGTGAGAGTTTGTCATTGATGGTAGACCCTAGGTATGTGAAGTGGTGCACCACTGCCAATTCATAGTTATCGATAGTGATAACTGGTGCAGCACCCACATCCTGACTCAGCACATTCGTTTTCTTTAGACTTATTGTGAGGCCAAAGTCCTTGCATGCTTTAGTGAAGCGATTCATCAAGCTCTGAAGCTCCTGTTGGCTTTGAGTGACGACTGCAGCATCATCAGCGAACAACAAGTCTCTTATAGTGACCCTTCTGATTTTTGTTTTTGCCTTCAGCCTTGAAAGATTAAACAGACGGCCATCTGACCTAGTGTGAAGGCATATTCCTTCAGTTGCATCTCTGAATGCATGTTTCAAGAGTAAGGCAAAGAAGATTCCGAAGAGGGTCGGAGCCAGAACACAGCCTTGTTTAACGCCACTTCGTATATCAAAGGGCTGTGACGTGCTTCCAGCATATTGGACTGTTCCCTTCATGCCGTCATGGAATGACTTTATCATTTCCAGCATTTTAGAAGGGCAGCCTATTTTCAGGAGGATTTTAAAGAGTCCATCCCTACTAACCAGGTCGAATGCTTTTGTGAGGTCTATAAAGGCGATATATAATGGTCTTTTCTGCTCTCTTGATTTTTCCTGAAGCTGGCGGAGAGAGAAGATCATGTCTGTTGTTGATCTGCCAGCTCGGAATCCACACTGTGACTCTGGATATATGCGCTCAGCTAACTTGTGTAGTCGCATTAAGATGACTTTGGCAAAAACCTTACCAACAATACTAAGAAGAGAGATGCCTCTGTAGTTATTGCAATCACTTCTGTCTCCTTTATTTTTATACAGTGTTACAATCTTGGCATCTCGCATGTCTTGAGGAATAGTTGTCTCTTCCCAGCACTGGCACAGCATCCTATGCAGGGGATGTAATAGCGTGCTCTTACAGCATTTGATTAAATCAGGAGGAATCCCATCACTGCCTGGTGCTTTGCCAGAGGCCAAGCTATCAATGGCCTTGCTGAGTTCCTCTAATGTTGGTTCGGCATCCAGCTCCTCCATAGTTGGCAGACTGTTGACACCATCAAGGGCTGCAGGCGTAACGGTATTGTCTCTAGCGTAAAGCTCAGAGTAGTGCTCGACCCACCTCTCCATCTGCTTACCCTTATCGGTTAGCTTCTCTCCGCTGATGGTTTTTAGCGGTGCCGTCTTACTTTTATGGGGGCCAAGTGCTTTCTTTATACCGTCATACATTTGTCTAATGTTGCCTGTTTGCGCTGCGATCTGGATGCTCTCACTGAGCTGGAGCCAGTAGTCATTTGCACAGCGTCGAGCAGTTTGTTGAACTTTGCTTCTCGTAGCCCTCAGGATCTGTAGGGTTCTGGCACTCGGTGAACGTTTGTATTCATTCATAGCACTGCGCTTAGCTTCAATGACAGGTGCCATCACATCTGATGAAGCATCAAACCAGTCATTTGACTTTGCTGTTTTCTTACCAAAGGTGGCAAGTGCAGTACTTTGAATGGTGTTCCGTAGATGCTCCCAGTTCTCTGTAATAGTATCACCATGCTGAGGGCTACTGAGCACTTTCTCGAAGGTCGCAGTGAATTGAGCGATCATGAAAGGGTCTGACATCTTGCTGGTATCAATGCGTGGTTTCCCTTCATGTCTGACACGATAGAGTTTTCTTGGTTGTGCTCTGATTTTGCAGCAAACCAAGGAGTGATCTGTATCACAGTCTGCACTATGGTACGAGCGCGTGGAGAGCACAGACCTGAGGAGTGGCCTTCTGACGAGAATCAGGTCAAGTTGGTGCCAGTGCTTGGATCGTGGGTGTCTCCATGACACCTTATGCTGGGGTTTTGTCTGAAAGTAGGTGTTGGTCACGCAGAGGTCATGGTGGACGCACAACTCTAAGAGCCGTTGTCCATTTTCATTCATCTTGCCAATACCAAACCTGCCCAGACATGAAGGCCATGAAACATTATCGGCACCCACTCTAGCGTTAAAGTCACCAAGGAGAACAAGCTGTTCTTGCCTAGGTATGCTTTTGATAATTGCTGTTAGATTCTCGTAGAACTCATCTTTAGCTTCTGAGGCAGAGTACAGAGTAGGAGCATACACACTGACAAGGGTGATGGGACCTGTGCTAGTTTGCAGGCGGAGCGTTAACAGGCGTTCTGATCCATTCTCGCCTGGTTCAACCATTTTAGTTAGCGATTTTTTGACCGCAAAACCTACTCCGTGTTCTCTAGCTTTATTAAGATCTTTCCCTTGCCAATAAAATGTGTAGTCCTTCTCGCTCACCGTTCCAGAGCCCGCCAGGCGCGTTTCCTGAAGTGCAGCTATATCCACCTGAAGTCGTTTAAGCTCATCATTAATTATGGCTGTCTTCCTTACATCGTTTACATCCTGTAGGTTTTCGGATAGTCCAGTCAACATAGTCCGGACGTTCCAGCATCCCAATCTGAGAGTTTGCTTATTTCTATTTTTTCGATAATTGCTTGGTGCAAAATTTTCTGTCCACAGTTCGGGTTTGACCCTAATCCCCATGCACCCAATGGGGAAAGCAGACAGTGGCGGGACAACACCTTATTGACTGGGGGCTGCCCAGCTTGAAGCGGGCGGTAGCTGTCCAGTGAGATCCTAGAACCTCTCCCACTGTCGGAAGTAGCCCCTGGCGCCATGCCCTACGCCAATTGGGCAAAATGCTTATAACCGGTAACTGCTACTTCCCGTGTTTTGCCGACACCTATAGGGTGAAGCTGGAGTGTCCTCTCCAGGGCGCGAGCTTGGGCACAGTTATATGGAGATCAAGCTGTTGCCCATGCAGCATGTTCCCCCTCTCCACACAGCCGGTAGATCCAAAGGAACGGCAGTAGCCGATACAGTTTGGTACCAGCCATGTCGCAGGAGTTGCCAGAATAATGTCGAATCGACATTAGACTGCCTTAGGGACTCCGACTCCGGATTTATCCTCAGGGTTTACTCCCGAAGCCAATTCCATAAATGGATATTCCCGCAAGGCAGCGGTGGTTTGAATTCAGAGTTCCTTCTCTTAGATAAGCTACCAACCAAGGATCACGAGCCCTATCTGCCCGAAGCTGCTGGTTTTAAGGCGCCAGTCGCTCGCCTTTGCCCCTTCTCCCGTCAGTGGAAACAGTTCCGCCGGGCTCAAATTGAGCCACACGTGAAGGCCGGGAGCTGGACTTGGTTGTCAGAGGCTGTTTGATGCGCGTGCCATAGAAGTATTTTATCTGCAGTGAGAGCTTATCCTCACTACAACTCCCGGAAATAACAACCTTTTGGAACCTTTCGCTGATGTGAGAAAGTGGCATCACGCTTGTTAAATCATTGTAATTAGGACACATCACAATTACCAATTATGCTTGAAAAGATAATAATAATTTAAAAAAAAAAACCCAAACAGACGAAAACGAGATAAAACCGAAAAAAATCAAACAGAACTAATTAGCATAGGTGAATATTTGTAAATGACTCGAAGCATCATGTGGCAACGCTGATCACGACCGACATATCGATCGATAGCCTGTTGAGGAACAAAGCGGCGCATGTTTTCAGTTGTTTGCTTCCTTAATGTGTTAACTATATTTTAATCACAAGCCGTTCCTCCTCCAACTGTTGCATTCAGCGTATGTACAAATGCAAATAATCTTTTGCTATCAGTATTACCATTATTGACCAATAGGTTATTTATATTTGTAATTAAAATCAACGCGCGACCTGGACCTCAAACAAATTTTGACTTGTCGTTTACTTGGTCAATGTCATCATCAGCTGCCATCTCCACATCGAAGGCCGGCTACAATGGATCTCAAACAGCTTCTGTCTCTTGTCTTGATGATGCACTTTGCTATACTATGTCCTGTCCTTCTTTTGATATTATCTTCACACTCATAGTGCCGTCTTCCTCTTGCACGTTTGCCTTCACATCATGTCGTTTTACATGGCCAAAATATTTTTGCGGTCTAATTTTGATCTCTTCCATTTTCTTTTCATTCCTAGATTTTCTAGTACCTCGTTATTTGTTTTCTTCTCTCTCCATGAAGCCTGCTCTATTCTTCTATATATCCACATTTTCAGAGGCCTCAATTCTTTTATCTAATTGCTTGTTCATTGTCCTTGTCTCCACACCATGCAATAATGAAAAACGTATACCGTAAAATCTCGCGTATAATACGCACTCGTGTATAATACGCATGCTTGATTTAGCCCAAAATTTTCTGGTAAAATGGAAATTCGTGTATAATACGCACCATAATTTTTCAAGATTTTATTTTATTAAACATTTGTTAAAAATCTGAAAGAAGATGGAAGATGCTGCGCGATAGTAGTTCTTCGACGAACTGAAAGACCATGTCGCTTCATAAAACAAACTGCCCATCCATATGACGCTTTAAATGTTGTTGTGCCTGTACGAGGTTTTTTAAGTTACAGAGCTTTAAGTCGGATTTCAATGCATGAAACACCGATGCCTTGTTGCCTTCTATCCACTACCCACTCCAATAATGTTTTTTTCTAGCTCTGGAAGATCTGGTGGTGACCCACGATTCGCCTTTTTCTTACTAGGCAACACTTGCAGCGCCTCTTTTTTTTTCGTCATAATCGAATGTTGCACTCGTTAATGGAAAAATGTTGACTTGCTGCCCAATTGCCGTTAGATTCTGCATATTTTACCACTAAGAGCTTTTCTGCTGCAGTACAACATTTTCTCGAATTCATTTTTAGGGCTCAAAATAATCAAATGACAAACTTCACAACCAAGCTTAATATCAAAACAGATTAAAGACCAAGAGTGCAAAATGCGTTTTGCAACAATGTGTGACACATAAGAAAACACATGGCACATTCAATTTTGCGCCATTTTCACTGTCAAATTGTGACAAAAACTTGACAGACTTTCCAATGTAGGTTACTTTCGATATCGAAAATTACGTATTTTTTAGTACTCGCGTATAATACGCACCCGAGTTTTAGCGGGCAAAAATGAGTAAAAATTGTGCGTATTATACGCGAGATTTTACGGTATGTATCATCAGCATATCTAATCTGTGTGGAAATTAAGGCATGGGGGACAGTTCCACAGATGCCACCCCCTAGAGATGAAAAATCTGTATAAAAAATCCAAAAAAACCTGTGCATTAAAAAACCATGTGCAAAAAAAAAAAAAAGAACCATAAAAAGAGGGTTAAAGGGTTAAAAAAGAACCATAAAAGAGGGTTAAAAAAAAACCATACAACGACCATTTTGTTCTTTGAGGAAAAAAAAAGGGCATTTTGTAACCAATGCCTTTGCGTAAGTTACTGTTTATTGTGTTTTCTTTGTTTGTACATTTGTTACAATTCTTCACTCAGGACATAATAGTAAACTCAGTTTGGAGCATTACATCATAAGGGTTTTCCCTGTCAGTCAAGTGTTTAGGCCCTTTGATAATCTCACTATGACTTTTGCTTTGAACCCATCATGTCTCAAGTCTGACCAGATAAACTAGATCTAGAGTGTGTTTAGGCTGAAATAAAGCACAGTGGGAAATCTTCTTTGATGTCATCCCAGTAAGTCGCCAATGTCGTTAGGATCTGGATTAGGACCCCTAACCCCTTTTTACTGCAGCTCTGAATTCTTTCTTTTAAGGCCATATCAAACAGACAGTCCAATGTGCTTCATTTCAGCTGTGTGTTTTGGTCGCATGTTTCCTATAAACTCACAAATTTTAACAAAAGTATGCAGGGCCGGAATTAGGCATAAGCTAAACAAGCTAAAGCTCAGGGACTTAAAGTCTGAAGGGGCCTTTCTAACACACCTTGGGTCTACCATCAGCAATGAACTACTATACATATAAATTGATAGCTGCATTGGCAAAGCTGCAGCCATCTTTGCACGCCTCACAATGCATGTTTGGAGAAACTCCAAACTCACAATGAAGACCAAAGCTGCGGCATATAATGCTTGCATCACCAGCACACTTCTATATGGCAGTGAGACATGGATAACCTATGCTAGGCAAGAAAGAAGGCTCAATATCTTCCATCTATGGTGTCTTTACCACAACCTTGATATTTTGTGGAAGGACAAAGTGACAAATGTTGAGGTGCTGTCACATGCTGGCCTTCAAAGCATGTATACACTGCTTAGGCAGCACAGACTACACTAGCTTGGCCATGTCTGTCACATGGAAGATGTTGCAGCCGGAAATATATCTTCTTCAGACAACTAGCAGATGACTAAAAGAACAGGTGGGGTACCGCTGCTGTGGTTCAAAGATGTGTGCAAGAGAGACATGAGGGCATTGGACATAAATCCAGCAACCTGGGAGGATGAAGCTGCCGATTGCATCAAGTGGCGATGCTCTCTACGGTGCCAACTAAGATTGGTAAAAAAGAAGCTCTGACAACAAGCAGAAGAGGAAAGAAAATGTCGAAAGGAACACCAGGAAAATAAGCAGCTGAGGGTTGTCACCTCATGGGTGTATTCCCATATTCAGTCCTAACTGAAGGGGCTGTTTTTATTATTGTGAATAATAAATACCTTTGAAACTTGAGATGAGTTATTGAAACTGGTACTGAATGGGAAATCCATGGGCAACTGCAGATTACTGAACAAAATATTAAATAATAGCAATCATGGTTGATGAAGTGATCTAATTGGTTGTTTACTGATGAGACAGCAGGTTTTTTAAAATTTTTTGTTTAGTACATCAGAATTGGCTTCAGAATTGGGTTGATCAGCAAGTACGTAATTTATGTGTCAGATGTAATTATTTTCTTATTGCCTTATCTTGAGCTTAACTTCACATAACATTTTTAATAATCGTGAAGCAACAGAAAAGACATAAAAATTATTCATAGTTAATTAAAATAATGACAGCCATGTTACGTTTCTTTCATAAGTCTGAGTAAGACACCATTTATACGCCAGAGAAACTGTGCTCCAGAACTGTGGGAAGATGGAACAGTTTGAAGAAACAATACAGATAAAACAGGAACTTGATAGTGAGGTTTGTTGCTTCTGTATCTGTTTATTATGAGATGAATGAAATGAGAATGTTGTTAAATTTTCACCATCTCAATCCCTCGTGTTCTTCATCATTTTTGTTGGCTTGTATGGCCTTTACAGCTCGTATATTAGTGAAAATATGAAAACTTGTACTATCTACTGATCTTATTGTACATGTTACTTTTGTTCAGGAGATTGTTTCACAGTCTGACCTTGTATGCGTTAGGTGTTTTGTCTTCATCAAAAGGTAAAGTAGGTAGTCCTTTAGCAGACACTGCTGTAGGGGAGTAAAGTGTTAGAGACTTTTTAACCTTTAGCACGCTGCATAAAAATTCAGAAAACTTGCCCAACCACTGCATTCTTTTTCACAACGCCCCATTTTTATAGTGGGTGACTTGTAAATTCTATAGTTTTTTGGTCAATTGCTCTAATTTTTAGATTGTATAGAAATGAATGAATGATGAATCTGATGATATAAAATTTGTTTGTGTACATGTTAGATGTGATAGGAAGAGAGGAAAGGAAAGATGAAAAAAAATTTAAAAAAATAAAAAAAAATTTTTTTTTAAATTTTAAAATAAATTTAAAAAATGACCAACAAACGAAGAGTCCATATCCCTTGTATCTCAATGAAAGTCATTTGACCAATAGAGCAATACAAATCAAATGACGATCTTTTCGTTACACCCATCATCAGTAGCAAAGCAACAAACTCCCTAGCCAGCAGTGACATTCGGCCGTAATCCTATTTTTTCCCGATATTCCTAATCCTAACCCCGAAAATTATACATACTTGAAAGGCCATTTTACTTTCGTTTCCATCTCAGCCATCAAACATATTCTGAGTACTGATTTCAGCGCTTATAAAGACAAAAATCTCATCCCCACCGCATGGCGTCAGAATCCAATAAAATTAGAGCGAAAATGGCCGCGTGTTGATGCCGATTCATTTCGATTTAAAAAATTTACAAAAAATAAATGCCGATACACCCATCGCTTTTTTAAGATCGGAAACGGAAGCTAGCTCTCTTGCAAATAACATTAGAACTTAACATCCGGGGCTGAAATCACGTGCACACAAGTCCTCATGCTAGAAACGATGATATCCGTAAGGTGCAACATTGCGCCTCCAGCATGGAGAACATAGGTTACGTTCGGCGCAATAATGCGACTGCAGCGTGCTAAAGGTTAACTATGCTAGGGCCAGCTCTGAGAGGTGGGGGTGATCAGTGCCTTGCCCCACTGCCAATGCCTTCCCTAACTTAAGAGCACAGTCAGGTACCCATTAACAGCTGGGTAGTCTGGAGGGTGATGCCAACCTGTTTTGAACCTAGCACCGTTGCAAGGGGAAGAAACAAAATGTGTAATAATATGTAAAGCCTGAAAATTAAAAAAAAAAACATAGTGGTAGTGGGTTGCTCAGCATTTAGAATACCGGTCTCTGAAGTCTGAAGACATAGGTTCAAACCTTAGTAAGGTGTAGGTGTTTTTAATTGGAAGTTGTTGTTTAACTAGGGCTGCTGAGCTTCTCACATTTTTACAGCCAATACCAAGTTGAAGACTCCTTGGTATTATCTACACTGCAGATCTAGGCTTTTCTGCAATTCTGAAATGTGCTGAGTTGAAGTTATGAGCTCCAGTTTCTCCAATTTGGGTTTCATTTAAAGGATTGTCACATCTGATCCCAAGCTAGGAGTAAGAAGCGCGTAGCATACTGTGAAGAAACTAAGTAAACGAACAGAAGAAATGAGCATTAAGACCTACAAGCTGAGAGAGAGCCAGAAATTAAGACCAGACATCGGGGGCTTATTGCTGCAGTGGTGAGCAACACAGAAGAACAACCTGATGACTTGGAAACCCTCTGGCTTAAATTCAAGGACATCATAAAGACAGCTGCTGCAGAAGCATGTGGTGAAGTCTCAGTTGGGGACAAGAGAAAGAGGACACCTTGGTGGACAGAGGAAGTCAGAGAAAATAAGAGAGAAGAAAATGGCATGGAAACAATACTTAGGAGCTAAAAACACAGCAGGACAAATAGAGAAATATAGAGAATATGTGACACTCAGAACAGAAGCAAATAACAAGATGCTAGCAGCAGAACAGAAGTCCTGGAAAGAATTTGGAGAAAAGCTAGACAAAGATGCGCAAGAAAACCAGAAATTGTTCTGTAAGAACCTAAAGAACATGGGGAAGGAAAAACAATGCCGTCTCAAATTTATAAAGGACAAGCAAGGCAAATTGCTTACTGCCCCGAAGGAAGTAATGGAAAGAATATTTCTCAGAACTCCTGGATGGTGAGCATGAAGAAGCATCAGAAATGATAACCAATTGTACAGAAGAGAAAACCAATGATGGTGAAGATGACATAAAGATGGAAGAACTGAAGGCAGCACTGGAGAAAATCAAGATGGGCAAAGCAGCAAGGCATGATGATATAACACCAGAAATGGTTAAGTACATGGGAGCATCAGGTGACCTATTACTCTTAAGGGACCTACAGGCAGCATGGTGCAAGAAGACCATACCAAAGGATTGGGAGATTGCCATCATAACACCAATTTTCAAATAGGGTGACAATCGACAATGTGGAAACCATAGAGGCATATCCCTTCTCAGTGTCCCTGGTAAAATCTACTCTAGAATCCTAGAGCAGAGACTCCGACGCCTAGCTGAGCCACAATTGGATGAGGTCCAGTGCGGATTCCGAGCAAACCGAAGTACTCAGAGGCACATCTCCAATCCAACCTGCAAGTCTGGAAGGAAGAGCTGGAGAAGAGAGGGATTGTCATTAGCAGCTCTAAAACAAAATCCATGGTGATATCACGAGAAAAAAGAAGACATCAGATTAAGCTGGGAGAACATGTCCTGGAGCATTTCGACCACTTTAAATACATTGGAGCCATTATAGACCGAAAGGGAGGCATCAAAGAAGATTTAGCCACTTGAAAAGCAGCAGCTGGGATACTTTTTCAGGCCATAAATCGAGGGTTCCTCAGCAAGAGAGAGGTTGGTAAGAAAACGAAGATGGCTATATACCGCTCCACCTATGTCCCAGTTTTTACATATGGATGCGAGTCAAGGCCTAACCTTTAGCACGCTGCATAAAAATTCAAAAAACTTGCCCAGCCACTGCATTCTTTTTCACAACGCCCCATTTTTATAGTGGGTGACTTGTAAATTCTATAGTTTTTTTGTTTTTTGGTCAATTGCTCTAATTTTTAGATTGTATAGAAATGAATGAATGATGAATCTGACGATATAAAATTTGTTTGAGTACATGTTAGATGTGATAGGAAGAGAGGAAAGGAAAGATGAAAAAAACGAAAAAAATTAAAAAAAAATAAAAAAAATTTTTTTTTTTAATTTTAAAATTAAAAAAAAAAATTTAAAAAATGACCAACGAACGAAGAGTCCATATCCCTTGCATCTCAATGAAAGTCATTTGACCAATAGAGCGATACAAATCAAATGACGATCTTTTCGTTACACCCATCATCAGTAGCAAAGCAACAAACTCCCTAGCCAGCCGTGACATTCGGCCGTAATCCTATTTTTTTCCGATATTCCTAATCCTAACCCCGAAAATTATACATACTTGAAAGGCCATTTTACTTTCGTTTCCATCTCAGCCATCAAACATATTCTGAGAACCGATTTCAGCGCTTATAAAGACAAAAATTTCATCCCCACCGCATGGCGTCAGAATACAATAAAATTAGAGCGAAATGGCCGCGTGTCTGATGCCGATTCATTTCGATTTAAAAAATTTACAAAAAATAAACGCGGATACACCCATCACTTTTTTAAGATCGGAAACGGAAGCTAACTCTCTTGCAAATAAAATTACAACTTAACATCCGGGGCTGAAAATCACGTGTACACAAGTCCTCATGCTAGAAACGGTGATATCCGTAAGGCGACACATGGCAGCTCCAGCGTGCAGAGCATAGGTTATCTTCGGCGACATGTGTCGCCCGCAGCGTGCTAAAGGCTAAAATCCCACCCCTTGCAGACCCAAGTAGATCAGTCTGTATAGTTTTTGTGGTTTAACAAAAATGGCAATGATTGACACTGTGTAGCAGAAGTAGTAGAATATAATTGTATCAGTTACTTATCAATTCATCTCCCGATAATTCATTTTTGAAGCATGCTTTTAAAAGTTCAAAAACATTCAGTTTTTAATAACATGTCTACTGTATACAGATGCATTCATAGAACAGATCTGTGCTGAGATATTGGTGTTACTGCATAAGAATAATGATATATTAAAACATAAAAACAAATTTCCTTTTTTACACTATTTCAGACTCTCATATCTTCTGTTGCAATTAATGCAAAAGGCTCTTTTCACATCTGAAACATACAGTAACATTTTATCTTTAACGTAATACCACATGAAAACTGGAACCTCCAACAATAAGTTTGTCTGAAACTGTGTATGACCCCATATTGAATGTCTGTGACTTGAAAGCCCGATCTTTGGTAAGAATTTGACCTGGTGACAGAAGGGTTGCTAGGTCCAACAGGGCTTAATTAAAAGTGCACTAACAGACTTCTTCTTCTTTGATCCTTAGCCGCCGACAGTCAAAGCAGTCAGTGGCCATCACGCCTGGAGGCGTCTTGTAGGGCAACAACAAATTGATTCCACTTTGCTTGATCGGCAGCCATCCTTCGTACAGTGCCCCAACTCTGGTTCATTCTTTGCATCTCAACCTCCACAGTCCTCCACCAAGTTGTTTTTGGTCGGCCTTTCTTTCGTTTTCCTTCAGGGGTCCATAGCACATCTGTTCTTGTGATGGCATCAGGGTCTCTTCTGATGACATGGCCAACCCAGCTCCAGCATCTGCCAGCTGTGATGGTGAGCATGCCCTTTTGCTTGCTCCAAGTAAGCAGATCTTGGTTAGTGATGGTATTCGGCCAAAAGATTCGGTGAATTTTTCTCAGGCATGTTATGTGAAAAGAGGACAATTTCGACATTTTCTTCTCTGTAACGCTCCAGCATTCCGCACCATAGAGAAGCACACAGCTCTGATATAATGTTAATTTTGTGCTTGTGCTGTACTCAGAGGACTTCCAGATGTTGATTAGGCTAAAAAAGGCTGTTCTTGCTTTGTTCATTGTTTTTGATGTCTTTGCTTGCCGTCTGGTGTTACTATGCATCCTAGGTATGTGAAGGTGTCTGTCTGTTCCAGTTGCTGATTCCTTACTGATGTGGGCTCAGGGTTGCTCACATTGAGCGTCATGATCTCTGACTTCTTTAGATTGATGTTCAAGCCCACCTGCCGGCTATATTTATTAAGTCTCCGTTTTTTCCTGGATGTGTTGATGTGAATGTGCTAGTAGTGCAATGTCATCTGCATATTCCAGATCTTCCAACGTAGAAAATGTAGTCCATCTTGTTCCTCTTGTACTGCCCTCTGTTGTCTGGCGCATCACCCAGTCTATGACTGTTAAAAATAGAGTGGTTGATAAGGGGCATCCCTGTCATACTCCTGTCTTCACCTCAAAGGTTAGGCTGCTCTGCCCAATGCTACATGTAAAGTTGGCATACAGGCTTTTTATGATTGATACTATGCAGCTTGGAATTCCATAAGCCCTCTTTATTTTCCATAAACTGTCCCTATGTATACTGTACTAACAGACTACTGTGGAGTATTTTAACATTTCCTTTACATTAATGCAAGATGACAATGCAAGATGTTGTGTTAGAACAAATAAAGGGAATACAGAATGGTTTACAGTAGACACAGGGGTGAAACAAGGCTGTATTTTGTCACCACTACTTTTTGGAATAGCTATTGATTGGGTTATGAAAAACTATACCCACAACGAACAATTAGGTATAAAATGGACAGATGGAAAGTCCCTGGAAGACCTCGATTTTGCAGATGATTTAGCATTCTTAAGTCCAACACCCAGACAGGCCCAAGAAGCAGTAAATAATCTGTGTCAGCTCTCGGTTAAAATAGGTCTCCAAATAAATGCCTCTAAAACTAAAGTTATGAACTTTTCTGACGAGACCTTCGATATCATCCTGAACGGGGAAAAACTACAGAAAGTTGAAAGTTTCAATTATTTAGGCAGTAAAATGACTCAGGATGGTGACACAACAAGAGAAATTCATACTAGAATTGCTTTGGCAGCTAGCGCCTTCAATAGATTATCTAACATTTGGAAATTACGATCACTGAATATACATACCAAGCTTCGTCTGTTTAATTCGAATGTTATCTCAGTGTTAACATACGGCTGTGAGAGTTGGAAAATAACAAAATCATTGGAGAACAAGCTGAATACATTCGAGAACAAATGTCTTAGAAAACTCATGAACATCAGTTAGAAAGAATTCAAGACTAATCGACAAATAAGAGAAAACTCTAAGCAGAAATATGTCTCCGACTATATAAGGAAAAGACGATGGTCATATATCGGTCATGTCCTACGAATGCAAAACAACAGAATACCACTACAGGCGCTCACTTGGGTTTCTGAGGGTAAGAGGAAAAAAGGAAGACCAAAAGAAACACTTAGAAGAACAATAACAAGAGAAGGAAGAACGTTGGGCCTAAATAATGTGCAAGAGCTAAGAGGAGTGGCGTCACAACGAACAACCTGGAGAGCACTGGTTTCTGCCTTATGCTCCGTGTTTGGTGCTTAAAGAATTTATTATTATTACATTAATCATAACACAATCTTTTCTTTTCAGACGTCAAGAAAAAGTCAATCATGGTTCCCATTTATGGACCAGAAAATGAAACTAGAGGTGGATTGTAATGTAAGTTATTTTTAGCTCTTGATATTATTTGCATTCTTATTATGCTAACATTCTCTCCCCCCTTCCATTTTTTTATTGTCAATGTTTATTAAAATCAGTGCTGTTGGTTTAATTGATTGTAGGTTGCTTACAAACATGACATTTTCTATTATAAGCATATGAGCCTTGTCTTCTTACTATTTCATCTGCCTTCTGTTTCAACAGGATAAAACAAAATGTAGAATTATTAGGATAGCAGTGATTTTCTAACCACAGTATAAACAAATGCATGTGCTACTTAGAAGATGAGTTGCACCTAAAATGTTCAACCAAAAAATGGGGAATTCCCTGAGAAATAAATTTTACTATTTTTGTCAATACACTATTGAAAAGACAACACAGTGTGATGCCACATTCAACAACCAGAGCAGATGGGTTCAAGGAGAACTGAAGAGACATACACATCAAAAGTATAAAATATTAGAAAATGCTGGTCACAAAACTAAAAAGAGAACTCCATTGCAGAAAAATAGAAATAGTTAACGTCTATAATCTCTCAAGCTTAATTCTAACAATCTCTGGAGGTATAAAACACATCTAATTCAGCATTGGTCTATCTCAATGTTACGATGTTATTTTAAATGATGGCGTCTGCTGGGGTTTAGCCGTGCGCAACGTTTAGGGGTCATTAACATTTATAGAATATGTCGATATTTTACGGTATACTGAACGCGAAATATATGCTGAGATTATGACGCATTCGCGTTGGGAAGGTCACGCTGGGTGACTTGGTTACATTGCCCTTGTTACGCTATCCGTCAAGCAAAGAAGTCGTGTCTTGTATTTCTTCCAAGGAAAGGCTTAGTATATAGCCTATATATATATATGAATCAATGTAGAACTCAGGGTCAGTTCGGATATTAATCTAAGTATGAGATTAATTAATTAAATTAAATGATGGAAGTAGAATCGTATTATGATTCAAATTGTAGCTGTCAAGAACTCATGCGCTCATTTCTGGCTGTTGACTATAGCAGCGCATGTACATAGCCATGATGTTTATCTGACATATTGTTTTGACACGGACGGATACCTACTTGTATTAATTGGAATTTATTGATATGCTGAACTGTACATGAAGTTTTGTGAATGTCGGATCTCGTTTATATGAACGTCAATACATGTGGACTCAGAACAGAAGGCTTGATATCTTACTTACGTTTCGGGTTTGGTTCCACAGCTGTTAATGTTTACGTTTTTTCAGCACGATAACTCTCCCACAAGGGAAATCAACTAATATATAATATGCAAATCAGAACGTCGAAGGGATGTTCTGATGGTCAGAGCTAACCATCCATAACAAACATTAACTACGTCTAGAGAGTGACTTTACTATTCAATAAATAATAGAAGAACTAGGAACATGCAACACTCAAACTAAATTACACTATATAAAAAAGTGTCCTAATGTTACCGTTGGATCCATGAAGATTGTGAGCAGTTGAAAGGAAAATGCTCCGTGGAATAAAATCACATGTTACAGGAATTTAAAAATAAACTTTATCTTGTGTCTCAGGTGTGGTGGCCAGTCAGCCTGCCTGGCTGGTTTGACACTACATTTCTTGAGTTTTAATTTTGTTTTAGCCAACAGAAGATGGTGGTGTGATACCACATCTGCTCTTCTACTGTCACGGCGTATTTCTATGTTGTTAGATACTCCAAAACCGTCCTGATAGTCGTGTGATCATTAGAGTCATGTGATCAGGGGAAGTAATGGAATGCGCATGTCTGGCACAATTTTAGTCAGTGCAGATTTAACTGCCATGCATGGCGGAAGTAGTTTTCTGGTATGCCAGCTTCGGCTGTCTGTGATATCTAAGAGTGACGCGGTGCCCGCCATTTGAGCCCTATTCCTAACGTAAGCTATTTCTGCTATTAAGGATTCCAAGGAAGTGGTTATTTACTTAGCGTTGAGTTTGGTACATGCTAAGTTACTGTCCTACATTTTCATAGTCAGTGTTACTATGTAGGTTTTTCCCACGTGATGGCACGATGTTCATTTTAGGATTGTGGTAGACAGTTTACTCGTTCTGTAGATTGATATTAGTACATGCATTCCCTGTTGTGGCACGTATATAGTCGTAATGTTGTATTTTCATCAGGCCATGTGTGGTCATGTGTTTAATTGAATAAACGGGATATAAGCTGTTCATGAGCGTTAGTCATATGGCACCCACTGTTGTTGTGTCATGCCTCTGGAAAAATGAGCCTTTGTGTAGTTTTTGAAATAAGTTATTTAGGGCAACATTAGTATAGCCTTAGTGGTGAAGGGGAAGGTAGCTAGCACCTTATTTCTCCCTCCACCCAGCTAGTATATAAAGGCTTGTGTGATATCTACATACTTTTTTATCATTCAATGATGACCTTAACTTCTTACTTATACATATGTGATCAATCTGATTCTCCGTTCTGTGGTCTGGTGATATCCATGTTGCTTTATGTATTCTTTTATGTGGAAATATACTTCCTCCAAAGCTAGTTGATTGGAAGCACAGAAATTAGCTAATAATTCCCCATTCTTGTTCATCATACCTGTCGTAGATTTACGATAGGGGAATTAAGACATAGGTTGGTCCCTTCTGAATAGAACTAGAACAGGTGGTGACTCAGTGAGAGATAAGATAGAAATAGATTTTCACGTGTGAGATGGTAAAAAAAATAGGTAGAATCTGTCCCTGGACTCGAGAAAGATCCTCTAGTTCAGCCTGTCTCTACAACAGAACGTTGTTTGTCAGACAGATTACCAAAATATATTAATATATATATATATATATATATATATCAACCACTCAAATTCTCTTCTGCGTTCATTTTGTAGTCATGCTAAATCTGCAGGCCTGTCGCCAGGACGAAGTCCACAATCTTTACCAGGTCAGCACGGCAGCCCCATAGCTTCTGCTGGAGCTCAGCACCCCTTGTCCAGGTCGTACGTCGCGGTTCATCATGGATTAGACAGTTCTGGAGAATGTGTTCTGGGGTCTGGATTCCTGTTCCACATGGGCATTCATTTGTGTGGGATATCTTGAGGCGATAGAGATGTCCTAGTAATCTGCAGTGGCCGGTTCTCAGGCGGAACATTGGGGTCTGTTGGTATCTGTTTAGATGGTGTATTGGGTCATCTCTGCTGTATATATCCCCTTCCTCCTTCCACTGGTTTTTGTACTTGTTGTGGATGATGGTTTTTGCGTCCCGATACGGCAGTGGATGGCTGTATTGTTCCATTTTACTACCACTTCTTGATAGAGCATCTGCTTTCTCATTACCAGCAATTCCACAATGGGAGGGTAACCACTGAAGGGCAATGGTTGATGACCTTTGGATGATGTTAAGCTCAGATCTGATCTCATTCATCATGTTATCATTTCTGGTGTTTTGTATTGATTCCAGTAATGATCTGCAGTCAGTAAAGATTACTATCTTAGCTGGTGGTTGTTGTTCAGATCTGGTGAAGATTTTCAGGGCTTGCAGTAGTGCCATAGCTTCTGCCCTGAAATTGGAGATCTTTCCAGTTGGGAAGGCCTTTCGGATGATCTTTCCATTTAGGAATCTTATAAAAATGCCCCCACCACCGTTCTTTACTGCCCCCTCAGCAGATCCATCTGTGTATGCGTGTGTCCACTCCTTTGGGTTGTACTTTTCTTCAATCATTTCTTGAGCCAAAGTTTTTAGTTGTTGAGGGGTATGGTGGCCTTTCTTTTTTATTTCAGGGACTTCTGTGAAGAAAGATATATTTCCATGGCAGTCGTCTGGCTCCTCATAATCAATTAACATTTCAATCTCAGTAGGTTGTTTTGGGAGGAGGTCTTCATGGCATTGATGCAGATGTTTGGAGATGTTAATGAAGCTGGTTCTTTTCAGCCTGTTCTTTGTCAAACTATGGAGTTTGGCATGCATCGGATGACTTGGCATTCGTAGAAGCTTCTCACTGTGAGTGAATACCTTTTCCTCATGTCTGTCATTCAGAGAGCGGACGTTGGTGTATCTCTCCATTGTCTGGATTGGAGAAGTCTTCATCCCTCCAGTGATTAATCTAAGGCCTGAATTTTGTACTTTCCCTAGACATTCTGTGTTTGTTTTAGATGCCGTGGCCCAGCCTGACATGCCATATTCAAGTACAGGCCTGACTGCCTGTATAGACTTTTTTAAGTATGTTGGTATTTGCCCCCCAACTTGTGCCAGCCAGTTTCTTCATAATAGAGAGCTTTCTTATTGCTCTCTGTTCTACTGCTTTTATGTGCGGCTTCCAGGTGAGTCTCTTATCCAACTTGACTCCCAGGTATGTTGGATTTTCCTCAATTGGAAGCTCACTTCCATTTAGTTGCAGTTTGATCGTTTCTTGGCGATTTGACAGAGAGAAGCAGGTTGCTACTGTCTTGGAGAGGTTTATCTGTACTCCCCACTCTGATGCCCATTTACCGATGGTATTTAGCGCTGCTTGCATCCTGAACTTTGCAGTAGGCAAATGTTCAGCAGCACACCAGGCAGCAAAATCATCAGCATGAAGAGCCCTGGAGATATGCCCGGACAGTTTCTCTGCAATATCATTTATATATATGATAAAAAGTGTGGGGGAGATAACTCCTCCTTGTGGCACACCTTGTTGAAGGGTGACGCGATGGCTCAGATTCCCGTCAAGTTTTACTCTTGCTGTGTGGTATCGGAGAAAGTCCCGTATCCAGCTGAACATTCTCCCTTCAATTTTGTTGTTGAGCATCTTAAGGAGGAGTTCTTCTTTCCATACCTTATCAAAGGCTTTTGTCAAGTCTATAAAAACAGCCAGAACTTTCTTTTTCTCCTGAAAGGCATTTTCTATTTCCTGTGCTAGATATACCAGCTGGTCTTCGGTGCTGCAGTTTTTCCTGAATGCTGACTGTGTGTTATCAAGCAGATGGTTTTTTTCCAGATGTTTCATTAATCTTGAGTTCACCATTTTTTCCATTACCTTACCCAGACAGCTCAGAAGGCTAACTGGGCGGTAGCTGGACTTGCTTGTTTTCTCCTTTTGTTTTTTTCTGATGGGAACAATGATTGCTTCTCGCCATCGATCTGGAAATTTTTCAGTACTCCATGATTGATTGAAGATTAGGAGGAGCTTGTGCCTGGCTACAGGTCCAAGGTTCTTGATCATATCATTTGTGATACCATCTTTTCCTGGAGCTTTCATGTTCTTTAGTTTTGTTATGGCAGCATTTAGTTCTCTCAAAGTAAGGGATGACTTCATGCAGGTATCTGGGTTTTGGTGCTTCAGTTTTTGTTTTACTAGGTACCACAAAGTGATTTTTGTTTGCACAGAAATATCAGAGAAAACAATGCAGTTTGGAAGCTCTTGGAAAACCATGAAATTGGGTACTTTTTTTTTAAATTGGACAAAAAATAAAAAAGTTACTGCATTTTTAAAAGTGTAGGGACTTTCGCAAAGTTGAAAAAGTTACATCACACCAACTTCAGAGTGCTCCCGTTTTCTTAAATATAATATAAGAACTTTCTCTGACAAACAGCATACAGTCTGCAATACACTGATCACATAAAGAAAACTTTAGGGCTACATCATGAATAATTATCAATATATTTGAGACCAAAAATTGCAAATCATTACCGAAAAATGTAGTATTTTGCATGAACATCAATTTTCACATCATCATATTTCAAAATATATAAAAGGTACAAGCTTTAAATTTGTATATATTAATCTGCATACTACGCAGATACAACCCAATTTTCTTCAGAGGATTTGAACATCTGTTTGTTCTTGTATAAATTTTTAAAATATGTCCAGAGCCCAATTTGTCGCAGGGGAAGAAAAAAAATGTGAAAATTAAGAAAAAAATTTTTTGAAAAAACTGTCCATATTTCATTTTAAAAATCATTTGTAGGCAATAATTAACAACATCTAAACAATAATTAACAACATCTAAACGCTATTTTTTGATAAAACAACTGGTTACTAATACTAGCATTAAAAAATGTTCTTTTTTATACCATCGTAGTATGAGTCATATGCAACAGTAAAACTCCAGAAGTGAATTTTCTTTACATGTATAGAGCATTACATGTACTATATCATACATGTAGTGCATTGAAAATCAGGACGAACCTTAAAACTTGAAAAATGCACATCCAGCTTAAATTAAGATGTATATTAATTAACATGAATACGTGAGTCTGAACTATTTAAAGTGCATTTCATGAAAGCTGTTTGTATATATATTTATGTTCTTCTTTTTCTTCTTCTTCGTACACTCTCAGACATCCACTTGAATGTTCTCAAAGAAAGCAGTAGTCAGTTTGAGGCTATTTGAATCCCCGTAAAGCTTTTCCACGAAAGGAGCTGGCGTCGGCCATATGCACTTTCTCTGTACCACATATAAGGGGCAACTTTGAAGCAGATGTTCAGCAGTCATTTTATCAGTGCCACAGTTACACTGATCAGTAGTTCCTATCTTTAGCTTGTTGAATAGATGGTATCTCAATCTGTTGTGGCCAGTGCGGAGTCTGAAGATTACCACTTGTTCTCTTCTGTGGAGCTGGTAGTAAGCATCATTATGTGTGTGCCCTGGATGTTCTACATTCCATTTGTTTCTGTAACTGATTCTGATAAAACTCTTTGCCTCCTCAAAAGTTAAGCTTGCATCAGGCTGAGGTAGATGTGAACCTTCTTTTGCCATTCTGTCAGACTCTTCATTGCCGGCGATGTTACAATGAGATGGGATCCATTGGATCACAAAACTTTTGAATCGTTGACAAAGTTTGTGGAGCACTACTCTGAGATCATCCAGGTCTGTATTATTTTGGCTTTTCAACGTTGCAATTACTGACTGTGCATCAGTAAAGAAAGCAACTTGTCTCTCTGCCCTTTCTTCTGTCAATATAACCTCTGCTGCAGTTTTCAAGGCCTCTGCCTCTGCTCTGAAGTTGCTGGAGAATCGTCCTGTCGCCACTGACAGCCTTTTTTCTGCACCAGTGCTTAAGGTCAGAAAGACACCCCCACCTCCATTTTCTGTTGCATTTGTTGCTGATCCATCTGTTTATGCATGGGTCCAGGTGTTGCGTGGATAATGTGTCTCTATGTATTTTGTCGCTATGGATTTTCTATCTGTTGCAGTTTGGCTCTTTTTACTTTCAATTCCAGGAATGTTTTCTATCATTTTAGGGAAACGATTTTGTTTCCAAATTGGAAGCTTGTGTGCAGTGTAGATGGGTTTAACAGTGGATATTTCATCTATGGATACTGCTCTCATTTGTGGTTTGGTTGATTCTACAAAATTACTTCGTTTGAGTCTTTGCCTTCTAAGAGCATTTATTCTATGGCACATTGGGTGGTCTGTTAGTCTTTTGAATTTTTCGGCCTGTTGCTGAGCCCTGCATTCTCTTCTATCTGTCATTGGCTGGAGGCAAGTAATTTATGTTCGAGGTAAGACTATCAACTAGTGCCTGCTAGTCCGGACATTTCAGTACACCGTCAGCTACTTTAGTTATGGTATTTTCCAGTTTCCTAGCCTTGACTCAATATGTCGGCCATTGGCATTGGGCCTTGCGATATCATTCGCTTTTGAGATCATAATTCACCCTATTATGTTGCAAAAGAAACATTCATTTAATTACCAATTAATCAAAACATGCATTTTTTATTCAAATTGGTAACTTTCTTAGCTTTTCAAGCTCGTGAAAAAATTAGATTGGTGTGCGAATGTCTGAAGTGGTGATAACACATTCAATCCACGCTGTTACACAAACTGTGCGATCATGTTAAACTGCTAAATAATATTAAAACTATTGTAAATTTTACATTTGAAGTTCATAACATTGTTAATAAGTGATATACACACGTATAGTCAACCTCAAATCAGAAGATGTGATGAAGGTTGAACACGAACCAACATAAGTGGCATGCCAATCTTGATCGACATCGGGGGTGATCCCGGTCGATGTAACAGCCTCGCTCTCCATTTTTCGCTAAAATTCTTGGCTGAGAGAGAGCGTTACTCAAAGTCAATTCGCTCCACCGGCAAATATCAGAAGGCTTTGATATTTTACAAGAATAAATAAAAACGGCTTCCAAATCTTCTCATACCATGCAAGGAATTATAACACCACTTAGAATGTCAAATCTTGTAAAATTTCAACTTCACTTCGAGAAATCGACATCTTTCCCTCTGTTTTCTACAGCTTGCATTATACGAAATTAAAGCTATGCATCTGCCCTGTTTAATGGTGAAAATCGCATGCAAATCAGAGGTCTGCTGGTCAAGCGAAACCCGTTTGATTGAAGCGGGGTGAGGCAGAAAAGTGCGGAGTACGCAGCGCGCCAGGGCCAACTACGCGTAACATTGCTGTTTGTTTTTATTAGTAAAAAAATACTTCAATAGCTTTTATTATTCGGGAATTAATACATTTCAAAAGAAAAGAAGATAAAGAGTATCGTGATATAAATTTTATTGCAATCTGCTTAATAGCAAAGTGACAGTGATGACTTAAACTTGACGAATTTCCATCAGTTTTCTCCACTTTTGTCCGTTTTCAACAGCTTGAAGCGGGCACTTTGTGGTACCTACTTTTACTTCCTTACGTACTTCTTGGATACGTGCATGTGGAAGTGATGTGGTGCTTTCTTCTTTGTAGAAATCTGCCAGGATGTTTGCTGCCATCTTTCCTGTGTGGTATTTTTCGTTTTCCTTGATGACAGTCTTGCAGTAGCTGGTTGTTGTTTCTTCATTTAGCACTTTTGTCAGATTCCACAGCTTGCTTGAGTCCTTTTCCATGTTGAGACTGCTGGTCTTCTGGTGCCAGCTCCTTTGGATTTCAGCTTTCTTTTGTTCATTAAAAGCTTGTTTTATGCTGTTGTGTCTCTGGGTGTTCTCTAATGTGGGACTTTGCTCCATAGTTTCCCATGCTTTATTTAAGTCACTATGGAGTTTTCCCAGATTGTCACTCCAGTATGGTTTGTAGTCTCATCGTTTACCTTTGGATTTGACTTCTTTGCTGCTTGGATAAAATCCTCACTGATGTTGGAAATGTTTTTATTGATATTATTTGAGTGGGTAATGTTCTGACAGAGGTTATCAACTTGTTCTTTAAAAAATCCCCAGTTTGCTTTTTTGAAATTCAAGCTAGGAATGCAGGTTAATTTGTCCTGCACTTCTTACCTCAGATATCTGTAATGTGACTGGTACATGGTCACTTCCCCCCAGTTGGTTATTTACTGTTCTAGTGGTGAGCCGATGTATGTCATCTGTAGCCATAGCAAGATCTGGTGTGCTCGTTGTTTTCCATACTCTGGAATAGAAGGTGGGCTTATCCTCTGGTTGGTTTATTAGAATTAGTTTATTCTCTACCATCCAATCTTCCACCTCTTCTCTCAGATCTGTTGCATCATAGCCCCAGCTGGGTGAGTGGCTATTGAAGTCACCCATAATGAGGAGTCTTGATGCTGCAAGCTTCACTTTGTGTAGCTCCAGAGTTGTGGTTGGAGGGCTGTAGCAGTTTGTGATCATTAAGTCTCCACTGGGCAGCAGTAGTTGGACTGTTATGTATTCAAGTTCTTCCTCACCAGATCTGTGTATCTCTACTGCTGGGATTGAGGTTTTAATCAGCGTGAGGATTCCTCCCTTAGTTCTTTTTGCCCTGTCTTGGCGGAAGGATTCGTATCCACGTATGAAGAATCGTTGGGTATCTTTTAGGTGAGTTTCTTGGATGCAGGTTATATCAATGTTATTTTCCCTGAGGAATTCTTGTAACTCCGGTTTCTTGTTCCTCACTCCTTCTGCATTCCATTGAGCCACTGTAAGATAGTGGGTTGGTTGGTCAGTTGCTCTACTTTGCCTTCCCCGACCATTTGGTTGGCAAAGGCACCGGTTGCTTGGGTGGGCCCTTTCGAGGCTAGGGGCCTGGCTCAGCTCCTCCCTGGTTGTAGCTGATAGGAGCGACGCCATGACGTAAGTCGAGATTGTCGCATGACTACATACTGCAAAAGCGTGTTGTGTCCTAATTTTTCCCGGTGTCTGTGCCGTAGCTGACACACTCCGTCTTCGGCAGGCCGGGTTGTGTTTGTTGTTCAGGGTTGTCTCCCATAGCCTTTCCATCTCCCGGTGGTAGCTGCAAGGCAGTAGGTTGGTTAGTTTACCGAGGTTTACCTTCCCCGTGGCTAGAGCTTATAGCGGCTCTTACTCGCTTGATGCACCCGTCATGGGACATATGGGGGATTTCAGTGAGGATATCAGTGCCACCTGTTACCCCTCCCCATCATGCTGGGAGGACATTGCTGTTTGGTCCGCGACAGCTTATTCGTCCAGCAATGCTGACTTAATTCACAGCTGACACACCATATCTGGAGGTCGTTCTACTATCCGCCACCCGTGGACATGCCTGGTTGGGGTCGGTTGCCCCTTTACCAGGAAGCACTCACATACACACACACATATAAATGACGACAGTTAGACGCACAGACGTGAAAACTATATCAATGGAATAGGGATATTTTGGGACGAGCTGACCAACACATGTAAATAAAGTTTATGTAAATTTTATTTATCATAAAGAAACTTCACAGCAGCAATAATTTGAATATCAATCAAATACAAATAAACATAGGTTAATGAATAAATCAAGAAATAGACTCATAGATGTAATCCTCCCTCCCTCTGTTTAGACAAGATCCCGTTAGAAGAAAGTTCTTAACCCCCAAAGAGTCGAAGATTATTACGCTAAGGTCTAGGATTTCCCTCTACAGTAAAGAACATAGTTGATATGTTAATCTATTCTGAAAGGGACAGTGTTAACAAACTTACACATTTAAAATAAATAACGTGAGTACATGGATTCTACAAGATATATATATATATACATATACATATACACATACACATACACATACACATATACATATACATATATATATATATATATATATATATATATATATTTTTTTTTTTTTATATATATGTATATATATATATATGAGGATTATTCATTCATCCTTCCTTTCTTCTCAGACACCTGTGGCCACGTACATTCGTTCTTACCTAATACTTGAGTTGCACCTTCTGGAACAATCTTTAGGACACCCGCACACAGCAAATCCAGTGTTATTTTTGTCAAAGAAAACCCCAGCTTTTCAGAGACAGATTAAATCCACTTCTCCGGGGAACGTTCTCTTTGTTATTTTTATTTAGGACTACTGTTTATGTCACATTAATTAGACCAGGTAAGAAATTGAACAGTGCTCACAGTGTCAATAGCTTGAGATTTCCAGTACATAGGAATGTCAGGTCGGTAACTTTTCTCAGTATAAAATTTCCTTGTCACACCACAAATGGTCAAACGTCGGGAAATGTTAATGTTTGTGATTTCACCACTACAGGCTGAATGTAAATGAAATTTGGGAAATATAAATCTCTATCTATAGGCCCAGTTACAATGTTTATTCTTAATCTTCTTTGGGTTGGTACTCTGTCTCTTTCTGGGTGCATACATGAAGCCAGACAGGTTTACCTTGAAGACCCAGATATATATTAAGAAATGTTCTTTTGTATGGTTACTCTCAGATTTATATGGAAGCCACTGGTAGATTTTGGGTTTGACCCAATACTGTGTAAAGGAGAAAAATACAAATACTTAACCGTAATATAGTATTCTCAATCCTATCCTTAACCCTCGTAAAATATAATATATTTATCCACTTCGGTTATTTAACTTAAATTATAAACTACAAGCTTAGAACTTGTCTTATCGTTTAAAAACTCCCGTGAAATAAATTCTAGTCATTTAAAAAAATAAATCATCATGAATTAGAAATAAATATATATTTCGTCAATACTCATAATGAACAGTGCATTTACTGGTCGGTTAAAATATTCTCTGACTTGTTACTAGCTATTAATTAAATTTATTTTATAGCTGGAATAGTTTAGCTAGAAATTATTATTTATTCTGCTAGCCTATGTAACACAGTAAATCCTAGAGAAATCTAAATGACTGACTATCTAGTAAATCACACTGCACAGAAAATCTTCTAGTATAGTAATTACCTCCACACAGAACTTCTAAGACTATCTCCAACGAAAAACTAAGAAACTCCACTAATACAAGTGATCTAGAAATCGAAGTTAGATGTCTTTAAAATCTGTGGGTACTGGATAAATTGAGTTTAAAGGCACAGATATATATATATATATATATATATATATATATATATATATATATATATATATATATATATATATATATATATATATATATATATATATATATATAAAATTGGAAGAAATTCGCTCAGACTTGTTACTTTTAATACCTTCACTTAAATTTCGGGCTTTTCCTCGGTCGATCTGCCAATCAGAGGGATTTTTTTCACGCTTTTACCGCTTCCAGACACTGGCAATCGAGGGAAGCCCGTCCTTTGAACTGGCGATTCTCACCATGTTTAATTACCTTCCATGCAAACGGATTCAGGTGGGGTAATAGAAATTGTCTCCCCTTGGTTCCAATTTTTCTACTACTCCTACTAAAATTATTTACCCTGATCACTGTCTAACGAAAAATACGTTTCAACTACATTAGCTTATCTAAGCATTCCGTCTCCCTGTTTTTGATCCTTCTTCTTCTTCCATCCTTAGCCGCTGACCGACAAAGCAGTCTGTGGCTAGTACGCCTCGTGGTGTCTTAGGGCAGCAAGAAATTAATTGTTGTTCTGTTACGCCTAATGGCGTTTATTGGTACAACAAAGAATTAATTGCTGTTTCCGTAATCAGAATGACTAGCAAGTGGGTGATCAGCCCGCATGTTTTTGATCCTATTACGACGATTTTCAATCGCTGGCTTATAATTACAGGTAACTGGCTCAACATTAGCTAAATAGGTCTGATGTTAAACATTCCTAAGGAAATAGAGAACAGAAAATAAAATAGGTGTGCTAAATTAAGAAAGTGACATATCTGAGTGTAGGAGGGTTTTATGTTAACAAAACGTGCGTAGGTGAAAAAAAAATGTAGATGATGAAATAGATATATGAAAGCTATTATCATAATATGTCACAATACCTAATCCATGATTTCTTCAAAGTCGGTGTTGTCTGTTCCTATTTTCGCATTTAGGTTCCCCCATCAAAATTGTGATATCCTTTCTTTTCTTGTTGTCCAAGACATTAGAGCTACCCCTTCACTGTGGTGAGCTCTTTCCTCCTCATGTCCTGAGGACAACACCATTTCTCCTGTGATCAATCTCCTCCTCTCTATGCCCTTCCACTAAGACTCGCAGAGACCCAGGATATCAATCCTGTAATTTGGCATTTCTGCTGCTACCTGTGCAGTATTCCCTTGTTCACACAGAGTGCGGGCATTCCAGGTGCCAATCCTGGAGATTTTTCTAGACGAAAAGAGGTTAGTCTGCAACCCAGACTCCGTTCTGTCTTGGGCGGCTGAGTTCATTTATATTCTGTATTTGACTTGTCCATGTTTGTTGAAGTTTTTTTGGTACAAGTTTTTTACGGGATGGGGTAACAAGCCCCATGCCCAACCCTCCTTAGTTGCTTTTTATGACATGCATGGTAGGGTACAGTGTTACTGTTTTTTTGCTCCCTATTTGGGCCCCGGTAACACTCTAAAGAGGGCAGGCCCACTTGGGTCATGATTCCCAAGTGTCTCAGCCTCCTGTTGTCTTGTATCGAAAATGAACCCATTTCACTTTGGTAGCAACTTTAAAATCCACAACGCCGCCGGCCATGGAGGCAATTGTGAAAGTAACAAAGAGAAGACAAATTATTGTGGTAGTTCAGCCACACACCAGGACTAGGGACAGACACTGACACACCTGCCTCGGCAGCTTCGCGCTAGCAACTGAAATTCTGCGCCCAACACCTCTTATAATATACACTGCGTGTTACCCGCAAGTCACAGTCCTCTCATCATTACAACAAAAAACTCAATGTATTACGGACTTGGACAAATTCCTGATGTTTTCTCTACCGCAGAGTTTACTGTCCCGAGTTCCATAGCCCACTGCGGTTGTTCCACAGCCAGCATGATGCCTTTTTGGCAGTTTTACTAAGCCTCTTCAGTGCCCTTATTCTTGTCTGTCCCCTCAATCCCAACTGTTTCAATAAATCATACACTGATACAGCCACGAGCCCACTTGCACCCACCTCAACAGCCATGACCCTTGCAGTGAACCCACTGTGTCTCAGATCCGTGACCAGATCATTATATTTGGCTGCTTTGAACGAATGTTGCTCATCCAATCTGGATTCAAATGGCATTCTCAGTTCAATCAGTATAACCTGAAGCGATGCTGAAGAATGCAGCACTATATCCGGCCATCTCCGCGATTTTCTGATACTCTCTGGATATGCCCTCATCCAGAAAGGTCTACCACCATCTCCCAGTTGTTTGCACAGTCAAGAAGCGATGGTAAACTGCTACCTCATTTACTCGGTTTGGGGTGTGCTTCCTTTCCTGCCCTCAGAAAGTATGTATTTGCGGTGCTCGGCCTGACTTTGCTATTTGCCTTCATCCTTGCCAGATCTATTGTCACAGCCAGCTCATTTAGCACTCTGTTGTGTCACCAAGTGTATCGCCCTTGCCCTAATGACACCCTGCATGCTCAGAGCACGTGTTCAAGTGTCTGCCTCCCCTGGCACAGGGGGCATTGCTCTTCATCCGCCTTTCCCCATCTCACAAGGTTTGTGGCTGATAGCAGGGGGTCATACATTGATCTAATAATGAAGCTGAGCCTAAGAGGTGCCATAAGCCAAGTCAGAGTATAAAAAGGTTTTATGTGGTGCCCTACAATTTTCCATCATTCTTTCTTCTCAGGTTTCTAGAAATGTTGAAACAAAGACCACATTCTCTGATACTAAAATAAAATTGGAATCAGGTTGTGAAGTAAGTGGTTTGTTTGTTTGTTAAAAATTTTAGTTTATAGTCTCATAATATCATCAAACTTGTAATATTAAAATTGTTCCTTAGAAACTTCATGATAAGAAACTCTATACAGAGCGATACAACAGGAGACAATCTGATCATCAGAAGCATTCCATGTCAAGGACCTTTGCAGGGCTCCTTCCCATATAGTCCATTGGCCTTGTTGGGCCTGCTGCACTGCCTTTTGCACCCTCTTACCATTCTCCTTGCATCACCTGCTTGATGCCTTGGACCACCAGCGGATGTCTCCATGGCCAAATCTCCATCTATTCATCTGCATGTATCCGATTACCTCCCTCAGCTTTTGTGTTGTATAAAAACGTCAACTTAAAAACATCAAGAAACAAAATATTGATAAGTCAATTTGTTTGGCTTGGTTTGGTTTTAAGGACCATCTTCAATGAACATGGACAACTCTATCAGTGCTCCGATCTCCTCCCTTAGATCACTCAAGGAGGATCTCAGCACAGTGCACAAACCCCATAGCACCAGAAAGTACCTCAGTGTGTGTAATAAATATTTTTGGGTGGGTAGGTTTCTTGATAATTTTAAATCTTGCAAGGACAACAGCCGTGTGGCCTACTCTAACTGCTGTCAGACTTGTAAAGTGTGCAACTTGCACATGGGACCTTGTTTTCTTCACCCTTATCTGAGAAGGCTATGCATCATATCATACTAACCAAGAGATCGGGGAGGGGGGGAGTATGACTTCATTAGGAAACCACTGGTTTCTTAAAACATTTCCATAAATTATATTCCATGTACTTAAAGTGAACTCAGTACCTTTAACCTTTAGCACGCTGCGGGCGACATGTGTCGCCAAAAAAAAACATTGTTCTGACAGCTGGAGGCGCCGTGTGTCGCCTTACGGATTTCATCGTTTCTAGCATTAGGACTTGTGTACACGTGATTTCAGCCCCGGATGTTAAGTTGTAATGTTATTTGCAAGAGAGTTAGCTTCCGTTTCCGATCTTAAAAAAGTGATGGGTGTATTCGCGTTTATTTTTTGTAAATTTTTTAAATCGAAATGAATCGGCATCGAACACGCGGCCATTTTCGCTCTAATTTTATTGGATTCTGACGCCATGCGGTGGGGATGAGATTTTTGTCTTTATAAGCGCCGATATCGGTTCTCAGAATATGTTTGATGGCTGAGATGGAAACGAAAGTAGAATGGCATAGCTAGTATGTATAATTTTAGGGGTTAGGACTAGGAATAACGGAAAGGTTTAAAATTATGGCCGAATGTCACTGCTAACGAGGGCGTTAGTTGCTTTGCTACTGATGATGGGTGTAACGAAAAGATCATCATTAGATATGTATTGGTCTGTTGGTCAAATGACTTTCATTGAGATGCAAGGGATATGGATCTTCGTGTGTTGGTTATTTTTTTTTATTTTTTTTTTAATTTTAAAATTAAAAAAAAAATTTTTTTTATTATTTTAATTTTTTTTTTCGTTTTTTTCATCTTTCCTTTCCTCTTTTCCTATCACATCTAACATGTACACAAACAAATTTTATATCATCAGATTCACCATTCATTTATTTATATAAATTCCAAAAATGATAGCAATTGACCAAGAAACACAAAAACTATAGACATTACAAGTCACCCACTATAAAAACGGGACGCTGTGAAAAAGAATGCCGCTGCAGGCGACTATTTTCGCCAAAAGAATGCCGCGTGCTAAAGGTTAAAATTAGAGGACACCATACCTCTAAGCCACTTCGATCTTGGAGTCAGTTAAATATGTCCAAACGAGTTTGGTTTATCCCAATGTGTGTGAAAGTTATCACAATTCTTTAACTTTGTGACTGTTCCAACAGTGTTAATTAAAGCATATATAGATGTATTTTATATCATGAGGGTATCACTTGTAAGAATGTAGTATTCAGTACATGACAAGCCTCAGATTTGTGATTATAAAACTACCACTGCTCTGAGAGTTGGTCCACTTGTGACATGACAACCACTTTTGTACAGCTGAATTATTTCATTTCATAGATGGATTACAACTGTCACCATTTTTTTCATATACACATCTTAGTAAATTTGTGTACTAGTTTTCAAGCTCACTAAATTATCATTGTTGTGGTTTTTCCTACCAGACCCATGATGGTCACAGCCACACCAAAGACTTTGACACTAGTGATCAGAAAGCTGGGATCATGGACACAAAAATACCAGTAACTAAGAAAGAACAACAACCCTGTTTATTTGGAGGTGAAGATAATGAGTAGTAGTTATAGCCCTTTCTATCATAACTGACTATAGGAATGTGTCCTTGAGGTGATAGCTCTCAGTTGCTTTTTTTTCTGGTGTTCTTTTTGGCGTGTTCTTTTCTCTTCTGCTTGTTGTGAGAACTTCTTTTCACCCAATCTGAGGTGGTGCCATACTGAGAATTGCTACTTGGTGTGGTCAGCAGCTTCATCTTCCCAAGTTGTCCAGATTTATGTCCAGTGCTTTCATTTCTCTTTTGCACACATCTGTGAACTTCAGCTGCGGTCACCCGGCAGTTTTGCCATCTCCCTGTTGTCCGTAGAAGATATCTTAGATGGATGCGACCATTATCCATATTGTGGACATGGTCAAGCCAGCGTAGTCTGTGCTGTCTAAGCAGTGTATACATACTTTGAAGACCAGCACATAACAGCACCTTGACATTTGTTACTTTGCCCTTCCACAAAATACCAAGGATGCGGCGTAATCACTACAGATGAAGGTATTAAGCCTTCTTTCCTTTTTAGGATAGGTTGTTTATATCTCGCTGCCATACACAATAGTGCATGTGACACAGACATTATATACCGCAGCTTTGGTGTTCATTATGAGTTTGAAGTTTCCTCAAACACGCATTTTGAGGCAAGCAAAGATGGCTGCAGCTTTGCCAATGCAGCTGTCAATTTCTGTGTCTAGAGAGAGTTTATCGTTGACGGTGGACCCCAGGTATGTAATGTGGTGAAGATGATGAAGTGTTAGTCATATTGATCATATCGTTTTTTTTTATTTTTGTGTGTGTGTTAAGTGCTCTGTCTTATGTGTATATATGTGTATGTATGAATGTTTGTGAGTGTGTTTGTGTGTGTATGTATGCACACACACACACATATACACAAATATATGTGTATTGTTTTCTGTTTTGTTCATCATGAAACATAGAGCCACCAATGTAGCTGTTACCCTAGCAGGAAACTTGCACGAATGTAGCTGTTACTCTAGCAGGAAACTTGCACCAATGTAGCTGTTACCCTAGCAGGAAACTTGCACCAATGTAGCTGTTACCCTAGCAGGAAACTTGCACCAATGTTGCTGTTACCCGAGCAGGAAACTTGCACCAATGTAGCTGTTACCCTAGCAGGAAACTTGCACAAATGAAGCTGTTACCCTAGCAGGAAACTTGCACCAATGTAGCTGGTACCCTAGCAGGAAACCTGCAACAATGTAGCCGTTACCCTAGCAGGAAACCTGCACCAATGTAGCTGTTATCTTATCAGGAAACTTGCACCAATGTAGCTGTTATCTTATCAGGAAACCTGCACCAATGTAGCTGTTACCTTATCAGGAAACCTGCACCAATGTAGCTGTTACCTTATCAGGAAACCTGCACCAATGTAGCTGTTATTTTATCAGGAAACCTGCACCAATGTAGCTGTTATCTTATCAGGAAACCTGCACCAATGTAGCTGTTACCTTATCAGGAAACCTGCACCAATGTAGCTGTTACCTTATCAGGAAACCTGCACCAATGTAGCTGTTATCTTATCAGGAAACCTGCACCAATGTAGCTGTTACCTTATCAGGAAACCTGCACCAATGTAGCTGTTACCCTAGCAGGAAACTTGCACTAATGTAGCTGTTATCTTATCAAGAAACCTGCACCAATGTAGCTGTTATCTTATCAGGAAACCTGCACCAATGTACCTGTTATCTTATCAGGAAACTTGCACCAATGTAGCTGTTATCTTATCAGGAAACTTGCACCAATGTAGCTGTTATCTTATCAGGAAACTTGCACCAATGTAGCTGTTATCTTATCAGGAAACTTGCACCAATGTAGCTGTTACCTTATCAGGAAACTTGCACCAATGTAGCTGTTACCTTATCAGGAAACCTGCACCAATGTAGCTGTTATCTTATCAGGAAACTTGCACCAATGTAGCTGTTATCTTATCAGGAAACTTGCACCAATGTAGCTGTTATCTTATCAGGAAACTTGCACCAATGTTTTTGTTATCTTATCAGGAAACTCTTACCAATATAGCTGTTATCTTATCAGGAAACTTGCACCATTGTAGCTGTTACCCTAGCAGGAAACTTGCACCAATGTAGCTGTTATCAATAAACCTGCACTGATGTAGCTATTATCTTATCAGGAAACGTGCACAAATGTAGCTGTTATCTTATCAGGAAACCTGCACCAATGTAGCTGTTACCTTATCAGGAAACTTGCACCAATGTAGCTGTTACCTTATCAGGAAACCTGCACCAATGTAGCTGTTACCTTATCAGGAAACCTGCACCAATGTAGCTGTTACCTTATCAGGAAACCTGCACCAATGTAGCTGTTACCTTATCAGGAAACCTGCACCAATGTAGCTGTTATCTTATCAGGAAACCTGCACCAATGTAGCTGTTACCTTTTCAGGAAACCTGCACCAATGTAGCTGTTACCTTATCAGGAAACCTGCACCAATGTAGCTGTTATTTTATCAGGAAACCTGCACCAATGTAGCTGTTATCTTATCAGGAAACCTGCACCAATGTAGCTATTATCTTATCAGGAAACATGCACCAATGTAGCTGTTATCTTATCAGGAAACTTGCACCAATGTAGCTGTTATCTTATCAGGAAACCTGCACCAATGTAGCTGTTATCTTATCAGGAAACCTGCACCAATGTAGCTGTTATCTTATCAGGAAACCTGCACCAATGTAGCTGTTATCTTATCAGGAAACCTGCACCAATGTAGCTGTTATCTTATCAGGAAACTTGCACCAATGTAGCTGTTATCTTATCAGGAAACCTGCACCAATGTAGCTGTTATCTTATCAGGAAACCTGCACCAATGTAGCTGTTTACTTATCAGGAAACCTGCACCAATGTAGCTATTATCTTATCAGGAAACTTGCACCAATGTAGCTGTTACTTTATCAGGAAACCTGCACCAATGTAGCTGTTATCTTATCAGGAAACCTGCACCAATGTAGCTGTTATCTTATCAGGAAACCTGCACCAATGTAGCTGTTATCTTATCAGGAAACCTGCACCAATGTAGCTGTTATCTTATCAGGAAACCTGCACCAATGTAGCTGTTACCTTATCAGGAAACCTGCACCAATGTAGCTGTTACCTTATCAGGAAACCTGCACCAATGTAGCTGTTACCTTATCAGGAAACCTGCACCAATGTAGCTGTTACCTTATCAGGAAACCTGCACCAATGTAGCTGTTACCTTATCAGGAAACCTGCACCAATGTAGCTGTTATCTTATCAGGAAACCTGCACCAATGTAGCTGTTACCTTATCAGGAAACCTGCACCAATGTAGCTGTTACCTTATCAGGAAACCTGCACCAATGTAGCTGTTATCTTATCAAAAAACCTGCACCAATGTAGCTGTTATCTTATCAGGAAACCTGCACCAATGTAGCAGTTATCTTATCAGGAAACTTGCAGCAATGTAGCTCTTATCTTATCAAGAAACCTGCACCAATGTAGCTGTTATCTTATCAGGAAACCTGCACCAATGTAGCTGTTGTCAATAAACCTGCACTGATGTAGCTGTTATCTTATCAGGAAACCTGCACCAATGTAGCTGTTATCTTATCAGGAAACCTGCACCAATGTAGCTGTTATCTTATCAGGAAACTTGCACCAATGTAGCTGTTATCTTATCAGGAAACCTGCACCAATGTAGCTGTTATCTTATCAGGAAACCTGCACCAATGTAGCTGTTACCTTATCAGGAAACCTGCACCAATGTAGCTGTTATCTTATCAGGAAACCTGCACCAATGTAGCTGTTACCTTATCAGGAAACTTGCACCAATGTAGCTGTTATCTTATCAGGAACCCTGCACTATTGTAGCTGTTACCTTATCAGGAAACCTGCACCAATGTAGCTGTTACCCTATCAGGAAACTTGCACCAATGTAGCTGTTATCTTATCAGGAAACTTGCACCAATGTAGCTGTTACCTTATCAAGAAACCTGCACCAATGTAGCTGTTACCTTATCAGGAAACCTGCACCAATGTAGCTGTTACCTTATCAGGAAACTTGCACCAATGTAGCTGTTATCTTATCAGGAAACCTGCACCAATGTAGCTGTTATCTTATCAGGAAACCTGCACCAATGTAGCTGTTATCTTATCAGGAAACTTGCAGCAATGTAGCTGTTTATTTATCAGGAAACATGCACCAATGTAGCTGTTATTTTATCAGGAAACCTGCACCAATGTAGCTGTTACCTTATCAGGAAACCTGCACCAATGTAGCTGTTACCTTATCAGGAAACCTGCACCAATGTAGCTGTTACCTTATCAGGAAACCTGCACCAATGTAGCTGTTACCTTATCAGGAAACCTGCACCAATGTAGCTGTTACCTTATCAGGAAACCTGCACTAATGTAGCTGTTATCTTATCAGGAAACCTGCACCAATGTAGCTGTTATCTTATCAGGAATCCTGCACCAATGTAGCTGTTACTTTATCAGGAAACCTGCACCAATGTAGCTGTTATCTTATCAGGAAACCTGCACCAATGTAGCTGTTATCTTATCAGGAAACCTGCACCAATGTAGCTGTTATCTTATCAGGAAACCTGCACCAATGTAGCTGTTATCTTATCAGGAAACCTGCACCAATGTAGCTGTTATCTTATCAGGAAACCTGCACCAATGTAGCTGTTATCTTATCAGGAAACCTGCACCAATGTAGCTGTTATCTTATCAGGAAACCTGCACCAATGTAGCTGTTACCCTAGCAGGAAACTTGCACCAATGTAGCTGTTATCTTATCAGGAAACCTGCACCAATGTAGCTGTTATCTTATCAGGAAACCTGCACCAATGTAGCTGTTATCTTATCAGGAAACTTGCACCAATGTAGCTGTTATCTTATCAGGAAACTTGCACCAATGTAGCTGTTATCTTATCAGGAAACCTGCACCAATGTAGCTGTTGTCAATAAACCTGCACTGATGTAGCTGTTATCTTATCAGGAAACCTGCACCAATGTAGCTGTTATCTTATCAGGAAACCTGCACCAATGTAGCTGTTACCTTATCAGGAAACTTGCACCAATGTAGCTGTTACCTTATCAGGAAACTTGCACCAATGTAGCTGTTATCTTATCAGGAAACCTGCACCAATGTAGCTGTTACCTTATCAGGAAACTTGCACCAATGTAGCTGTTACCTTATCAGGAAACCTGCACCAATGTAGCTGTTACCTTATCAGGAAACCTGCACCAATGTAGCTGTTATCTTATCAGGAAACCTGCACCAATGTAGCTGTTACCTTATCAGGAAACTTTCACCAATGTAGCTGTTATCTTATCAGGAAACCTGCACCAATGTAGCTGTTACCTTATCAGGAAACCTGCACCAATGTAGCTGTTATCTTATCAGGAAACCTGCACCAATGTAGCTGTTATCTTATCAGGAAACTTGCACCAATGTAGCTGTTACCTTATCAAGAAACCTGCACCAATGTAGCTGTTATCTTATCAGGAAACCTGCACCAATGTAGCTGTTATCTTATCAGGAAACCTGCACCAATGTAGCTGTTACCTTATCAGGAAACCTGCACCAATGTAGCTGTTACCTTATCAGGAAACCTGCACCAATGTAGCTGTTTCCTTTCAGGAAACCTGCACTTATGTAGCTGTTACCTTATCAGGAAACCTGCGCCAATGTAGCTGTAATATTATCAGGAAACCTGCACCAATGTAGCTGTTATCTTATCAGGAAACCTGCACCAATGTAGCTGTTACCTTATCAGGAAACCTGCACCAATGTAGCTGTTATCTTATCAGGAAACCTGCACCAATGTAGCTGTTATCTTATCAGGAAACTTGCACCAATGTAGCTGTTATCTTATCAGGAAACTTGCACCAATGTAGCTGTTATCTTATCAGGAAACCTGCACCAATGTAGCTGTTATCTTATCAGGAAACCTGCACCAATGTAGCTGTTATCTTATCAGGAAACCTGCACCAGTGTAGCTGTTATCTTATCAGGAAACCTGCACCAATGTAGCTGTTATCTTATCAGGAAACCTGCACCAATGTAGCTGTTATCTTATCAGGAAACTTGCACCAATGTAGCTGTTATCTTATCAGGAAACTTGCACCAATGTAGCTGTTATTTTATCAGGAAACATGCACCAATGTAGCTGTTATTTTATCAGGAAACCTGCACCAATGTAGCTGTTACCTTATCAGGAAACCTGCACCAATGTAGCTGTTACCTTATCAGGAAACCTGCACCAATGTAGCTGTTACCTTATCAGGAAACCTGCACCAATGTAGCTGTTACCTTATCAGGAAACTTGCACCAATGTAGCTGTTATCTTATCAGGAAACCTGCACTAATGTAGCTGTTATCTTATCAGGAAACATGCACCAATGTAGCTGTTATCTTATCAGGAAACCTGCACCAATGTAGCTGTTACCTTATCAGGAAACCTGCACCAATGTAGCTGTTACCTTATCAGGAAACCTGCACCAATGTAGCTGTTATCTTATCAGGAAACTTGCACCAATGTAGCTGTTATCTTATCAGGAAACCTGCACCAATGTAGCTGTTACCCTAGCAGGAAACTTGCACCAATGTAGCTGTTATCTTATCAGGAAACCTGCACCAATGTAGCTGTTATCTTATCAGGAAACCTGCACCAATGTAGCTGTTATCTTATCAGGAAACCTGCACCAATGTAGCTGTTACCCTAGCAGGAAACTTGCACCAATGTAGCTGTTATCTTATCAAAAAACCTGCACCAATGTAGCTGTTATCTTATCAGGAAACCTGCACCAATGTAGCAGTTACCTTATCAGGAAACTTGCAGCAATGTAGCTTTATCTTATCAGGAACCTGCACCAATGTAGCTGTTATCTTATCAGGAAACCTGCACCAATGTAGCTGTTGTCTCATAAACCTGCACCAATGTAGCTGTTATCTTATCAGGAAACCTGCACCAATGTAGCTGTTATCTTATCAGGAAACCTGCACCAATGTAGCTGTTATCTTATCAGGAAACTTGCACCAATGTAGCTGTTACCTTATCAGGAAACTTGCACCAATGTAGCTGTTATCTTATCAGGAAACCTGCACCAATGTAGCTGTTATCTTATCAGGAAACCTGCACCAATGTAGCTGTTACCTTATCAGGAAACCTGCACCAATGTAGCTGTTACCTTATCAGGAAACCTGCACCAATGTAGCTGTTACCTTATCAGGAAACCTGCACCAATGTAGCTGTTACCTTATCAGGAAACTTTCACCAATGTAGCTGTTATTTTATCAGGAAACCTGCACCAATGTAGCTGTTACCTTATCAGGAAACCTGCACCAATGTAGCTGTTACCTTATCAGGAAACTTGCACCAATGTAGCTGTTATCTTATCAGGAAACTTGCACCAATGTAGCTGTTATCTTATCAGGAAACCTGCACCAATGTAGCTGTTACCTTATCAGGAAACCTGCACCAATGTAGCTGTTATCTTATCAGGAAACCTGCACCAATGTAGCTGTTACCTTATCAGGAAACCTGCACCAATGTAGCTGTTACCTTATCAGGAAACCTGCACCAATGTAGCTGTTACCTTATCAGGAAACCTGCACCAATGTAGCTGTTACCTTATCAGGAAACCTGCACCAATGTAGCTGTAATATTATCAGGAAACCTGCACCAATGTAGCTGTTATCTTATCAGGAAACCTGCACCAATGTAGCTGTTACCTTATCAGGAAACCTGCACAAATGTAGCTGTTATCTTATCAGGAAACCTGCACCAATGTAGCTGTTATCTTATCAGGAAACCTGCACCAATGTAGCTGTTACCCTAGCAGGAAACTTGCACCAATGTAGCTGTTATCTTATCAGGAAACTTGCACCAATGTAGCTGTTACCTTATCAAGAAACCTGCACCAATGTAGCTGTTATCTTATCAGGAAACCTGCACCAGTGAAGCTGTTATCTTATCAGGAAACTTGCACCAATGTAGCTGTTATCTTATCAGGAAACTTGCACCAATGTAGCTGTTATCTTATCAGGAAACTTGCACCAATGTAGCTGTTATCTTATCAGGAAACTTGCACCAATGTAGCTGTTATTTTATCAGGAAACATGCACCAATGTAGCTGTTATTTTATCAGGAAACCTGCACCAATGTAGCTGTTACCTTATCAGGAAACCTGCACCAATGTAGCTGTTACCTTATCAGGAAACCTGCACCAATGTAGCTGTTACCTTATCAGGAAACTTGCACCAATGTAGCTGTTATCTTATCAGGAAACTTGCACCAATATAGCTGTTATCTTATCAGGAAACCTGCACTAATGTAGCTGTTATCTTATCAGGAAACATGCACCAATGTAGCTGTTACCTTATCAGGAAACCTGCATCAATGTAGCTCTTATCTTATCAGGAAACCTGCACCAATGTAGCTGTTATCTTATCAGGAATCCTGCACCAATGTAGCTGTTACTTTATCAGGAAACCTGCACCAATGTAGCTGTTATCTTATCAGGAAACCTGCACCAATGTAGCTGTTATCTTATCAGGAAACCTGCAACCAATGTAGCTGTTGTCAATAAACCTGCACTGATGTAGCTGTTATCTTATCAGGAAACCTGCACCAATGTAGCTGTTATCTTATCAGGAAACCTGCACCAATGTAGCTGTTACCTTATCGGGAAACTTGCACCAATGTAGCTGTTACCTTATCAGGAAACTTGCACCAATGTAGCTGTTATCTTATCAGGAAATCTGCACCAATGTAGCTGTTACCTTATCAGGAAACTTGCACCAATGTAGCTGTTATCTTATCAGGAAACCTGCACCAATGTAGCTGTTATCTTATCAGGAAACCTGCACCAATGTAGCTGTTACCTTATCAGGAAACCTGCACCAATGTAGCTGTTACCTTATCAGGAAACCTGCACCAATGTAGCTGTTACCTTATCAGGAAATCTGCACCAATGTAGCTGTTATCTTATCAGGAAACCTGCACCAATGTAGCTGTTACCTTATCAGGAAACCTGCACCAATGTAGCTGTTACCTTATCAGGAAACCTGCACCAATGTAGCTGTAATATTATCAGGAAACCTGCACCAATGTAGCTGTTATCTTATCAGGAAACCTGCACCAATGTAGCTGTTACCTTATCAGGAAACCTGCACCAATGTAGCTGTTACCTTATCAGGAAACCTGCACCAATGTAGCTGTTACCCTAGCAGGAAACTTGCACTAATGTAGCTGTTATCTTATCAGGAAACTTGCACCAATGTAGCTGTTACCTTATCAAGAAACCTGCACCAATGTAGCTGTTACCTTATCAGGAAACCTGCACCAATGTAGCTGTTATCTTATCAGGAAACCTGCACCAATGTAGCTGTTACCTTATCAGGAAACCTGCACCAATGTAGCTGTTACCTTATCAGGAAACCTGCACCAATGTAGCTGTTACCTTATCAGGAAACCTGCACCAATGTAGCTGTTACCTTATCAGGAAACCTGCGCCAATGTAGCTGTAATATTATCAGGAAACCTGCACCAATGTAGCTGTTATCTTATCAGGAAACCTGCACCAATGTAGCTGTTACCTTATCAGGAAACCTGCACAAATGTAGCTGTTATCTTATCAGGAAACCTGCACCAATGTAGCTGTTATCTTATCAGGAAACCTGCACCAATGTAGCTGTTACCCTAGCAGGAAACTTGCACCAATGTAGCTGTTATCTTATCAGGAAACTTGCACCAATGTAGCTGTTACCTTATCAAGAAACCTGCACCAATGTAGCTGTTATCTTATCAGGAAACCTGCACCAGTGAAGCTGTTATCTTATCAGGAAACTTGCACCAATGTAGCTGTTATCTTATCAGGAAACTTGCACCAATGTAGCTGTTATCTTATCAGGAAACTTGCACCAATGTAGCTGTTATCTTATCAGGAAACCTGCACCAATGTAGCTGTTATCTTATCAGGAAACCTGCACCAATGTAGCTGTTATTTTATCAGGAAACCTGCACCAATGTAGCTGTTACCTTATCAGGAAACCTGCACCAATGTAGCTGTTACCTTATCAGGAAACCTGCACCAATGTAGCTGTTACCTTATCAGGAAACTTGCACCAATGTAGCTGTTATCTTATCAGGAAACTTGCACCAATATAGCTGTTATCTTATCAGGAAACCTGCACTAATGTAGCTGTTATCTTATCAGGAAACATGCACCAATGTAGCTGTTATCTTATCAGGAATCCTGCACCAATGTAGCTCTTCTATCAGGAAACCTGCACCAATGTAGCTGTTATCTTATCAGGAATCCTGCACCAATGTAGCTGTTACTTATCAGGAAACCTGCACCAATGTAGCTGTTATCTTATCAGGAAACTGCACCATGTAGCTGTTATCTTATCAGGAAACCTGCACCAATGTAGCTGTTATCTTAACAGGAAACCTGCAACAATGTAGCTGTTGTCAATAAACCTGCACTGATGTATGTTATCTTATCAGGAAACCTGCACCAATGTAGCTGTTATCTTATCAGGAAACCTGCACCAATGTAGCTGTTACCTTATCGGGAAACTTGCACCAATGTAGCTGTTACCTTATCAGGAAACTTGCACCAATGTAGCTGTTACCTTATCAGGAAATCTGCACCAATGTAGCTGTTACCTTATCAGGAAACCTGCACCAATGTAAGTTATCTTATCAGGAAACCTGCACCAATGTAGCTGTTATCTTATCAGGAAACCTGCACCAATGTAGCTGTTACCTTATCAGGAAACCTGCACCAATATAGCTGTTACCTTATCAGGAAACCTGCACCAATGTAGCTGTTACCTTATCAGGAAATCTGCACCAATGTAGCTGTTATCTTATCAGGAAACCTGCACCAATGTAGCTGTTACCTTATCAGGAAACCTGCACCAATGTAGCTGTTACCTTATCAGGAAACCTGCACCAATGTAGCTGTAATATTATCAGGAAACCTGCACCAATGTAGCTGTTATCTTATCAGGAAACCTGCACCAATGTAGCTGTTACCTTATCAGGAAACCTGCACCAATGTAGCTGTTATCTTATCAGGAAACCTGCACCAATGTAGCTGTTATCTTATCAGGAAACCTGCACCAATGTAGCTGTTACCCTAGCAGGAAACTTGCACCAATGTAGCTGTTATCTTATCAGGAAACTTGCACCAATGTAGCTGTTACCTTATCAAGAAACCTGCACCAATGTAGCTGTTATCTTATCAGGAAACCTGCACCAGTGAAGCTGTTATCTTATCAGGAAACTTGCACCAATGTAGCTGTTACCTTATCAGGAAACTTGCACCAATGTAGCTGTTATCTTATCAGGAAACTTGCACCAATGTAGCTGTTATTTTATCAGGAAACATGCACCAATGTAGCTGTTATTTTATCAGGAAACCTGCACCAATGTAGCTGTTACCTTATCAGGAAACCTGCACCAATGTAGCTGTTACCTTATCAGGAAACTTGCACCAATGTAGCTGTTATCTTATCAGGAAACTTGCACCAATGTAGCTGTTATCTTATCAGGAAACCTGCACTAATGTAGCTGTTATCTTATCAGGAAACATGCACCAATGTAGCTGTTACCTTATCAGGAAACCTGCATCAATGTAGCACTTATCTTATCAGGAAACCTGCACCAATGTAGCTGTTATCTTATCAGGAATCCTGCACCAATGTAGCTGTTATTTTTATCAGGAAACCTGCACCAATGTATCTGTTATCTTATCAGGAAACCTGCACCAATGTAGCTGTTATCTTATCAGGAAACCTGCACCAATGTAGCTGTTATCTTATCAGGAAACCTGCACCAATGTAGCAGTTATCTTATCAGGAAACCTGCACCAATGTAGCTGTTACCTTATCAGGAAACCTGCACCAATGTAGCTGTTACCTTATCAGGAAACTTTCACCAATGTAGCTGTTATCTTATCAGGAAACCTGCACCAATGTTGCTGTTACCTTATCAGGAAACCTGCACCAATGTAGCTGTTACCCTAGCAGGAAACTTGCACTAATGTAGCTGTTATCTTATCAGGAAACCTGCACCAATGTAGCTGTTACCTTATCAGGAAACCTGCACCAATGTAGCTGTTACCTTATCAGGAAACCTGCACCAATGTAGCTGTTACCTTATCAGGAAACCTGCACCAATGTAGCTGTTATCTTATCAGGAAACCTGCACCAATGTAGCTGTTACCTTTTCAGGAAACCTGCACCAATGTAGCTGTTACCTTATCAGGAAACCTGCACCAATGTAGCTGTTATTTTATCAGGAAACCTGCACCAATGTAGCTGTTATCTTATCAGGAAACCTGCACCAATGTAGCTATTATCTTATCAGGAAACATGCACCAATGTAGCTGTTATCTTATCAGGCAACCTGCACCAATGTAGCTGTTATCTTATCAGGAAACCTGCACCAATGTAGCTGTTATCTTATCAGGAAACCTGCACCAGTGTAGCTGTTATCTTATCAGGAAACCTGCACCAATGTAGCTGTTATCTTATCAGGAAACCTGCACCAATGTAGCTGTTATCTTATCAGGAAACTTGCACCAATGTAGCTGTTATCTTATCAGGAAACCTGCACCAATGTAGCTGTTAGCTTATCAGGAAACCTGCACCAATGTAGCTGTTTACTTATCAGGAAACCTGCACCAATGTAGCTGTTATCTTATCAGGAAACTTGCACCAATGTAGCAGTTATCTTATCAGGAAATGTGCACCAATGAAGCTGTTATCTTATCAGGAAACTTGCACCAATGTAGCTGTTATCTTATCAGGAAACCTGCACCAATGTAGCTGTTATCAGGAAATCTGCACCAATGTAGCTGTTACCTTATCAGGAAACTTGCACCAATGTAGCTGTTATCTTATCAGGAAACCTGCACCAATGTAGCTGTTACCTTATCAGGAAACCTGCCCCAATGTAGCTGTTACCTTATCAGGAAACCTGCACCAATATAGCTGTTACCTTATCAGGAAACCTGCACCAATGTAGCTGTTACCTTATCAGGAAATCTGCACCAATGTAGCTGTTATCTTATCAGGAAACCTGCACCAATGTAGCTGTTACCTTATCAGGAAACCTGCACCAATGTAGCTGTTACCTTATCAGGAAACCTGCACCAATGTAGCTCTAACCTTATCAGGAAACCTGCACCAATGTAGCTGTTATCTTATCAGGAAACCTGCACCAATGTAGCTGTTACCTTATCAGGAAACCTGCACAAATGTAGCTGTTATCTTATCAGGAAACCTGCACCAATGTAGCTGTTATCTTATCAGGAAACCTGCACCAATGTAGCTGTTACCCTAGCAGGAAACTTGCACCAATGTAGCTGTTATCTTATCAGGAAACTTGCACCAATGTAGCTGTTACCTTATCAAGAAACCTGCACCAATGTAGCTGTTATCTTATCAGGAAACCTGCACCAGTGAAGCTGTTATCTTATCAGGAAACTTGCACCAATGTAGCTGTTATCTTATCAGGAAACTTGCACCAATGTAGCTGTTATCTTATCAGGAAACTTGCACCAATGTAGCTGTTATCTTATCAGGAAACTTGCACCAATGTAGCTGTTATTTTATCAGGAAACATGCACCAATGTAGCTGTTATTTTATCAGGAAACCTGCACCAATGTAGCTGTTACCTTATCAGGAAACCTGCACCAATGTAGCTGTTACCTTATCAGGAAACTTGCACCAATGTAGCTGTTATCTTATCAGGAAACTTGCACCAATGTAGCTGTTATCTTATCAGGAAACCTGCACTAATGTAGCTGTTATCTTATCAGGAAACATGCACCAATGTAGCTGTTACCTTATCAGGAAACCTGCATCAATGTAGCACTTATCTTATCAGGAAACCTGCACCAATGTAGCTGTTATCTTATCAGGAATCCTGCACCAATGTAGCTGTTATTTTTATCAGGAAACCTGCACCAATGTAGCTGTTATCTTATCAGGAAACCTGCACCAATGTAGCTGTTATCTTATCAGGAAACCTGCACCAATGTAGCTGTTATCTTATCAGGAAACCTGCACCAATGTAGCTGTTACCCTAGCAGGAAACTTGCACCAATGTAGCTGTTATCTTATCAGGAAACCTGCACCTATGTAGCTGTTATCTTATCAGGAAACCTGCACCAATGTAGCAGTTATCTTATCAGGAAACTTGCACCAATGTAGCTCTTATCTTATCAAGAAACCTGCACCAATGTAGCTGTTATCTTATCAGGAAACCTGCACCAATGTAACTGTTGTCAATAAACCTGCACTGATGTAGCTGTTATCTTATCAGGAAACCTGCACCAATGTAGCTGTTATCTTATCAGGAAACCTGCACCAATGTAGCTGTTACCTTATCAGGAAACTTGCACCAATGTAGCTGTTACCTTATCAGGAAACTTGCACCAATGTAGCTGTTATCTTATCAGGAAACCTGCACCAATGTAGCTGTTACCTTATCAGGAAACTTGCACCAATGTAGCTGTTACCTTATCAGGAAACCTGCACCAATGTAGCTGTTACCTTATCAGGAAACCTGCACCAATGTAGCTGTTACCTTATCAGGAAACCTGCACCAATGTAGCTGTTACCTTATCAGGAAACTTTCACCAATGTAGCTGTTATCTTATCAGGAAACCTGCACCAATGTAGCTGTTACCTTATCAGGAAAGCTGCACCAATGTAGCTGTTACCCTAGCAGGAAACTTGCACTAATGTAGCTGTTATCTTATCATGAAACTTGCACCAATGTAGCTGTTACCTTATCAAGAAACCTGCACCAATGTAGCTGTTATCTTATCAGGAAATCTGCACCAATGTAGCTGTTATCTTATCAGGAAACCTGCACCAATGTAGCTGTTACCTTATCAGGAAACCTGCACCAATGTAGCTGTTACCTTATCAGGAAACCTGCACCAATGTAGCTGTTACCTTATCAGGAAACCTGCACCAATGTAGCTGTTACCTTATCAGGAAACCTGCACCAATGTAGCTGTTACCTTATCAGGAAACCTGCACCAATGTAGCTGTTACCTTATCAGGAAACCTGCACCAATGTAGCTGTAATATTATCAGGAAACCTGCACCAATGTAGCTGTTATCTTATCAGGAAACCTGCACCAATGTAGCTGTTACCTTATCAGGAAACCTGCACAAATGTAGCTGTTATCTTATCAGGAAACCTGCACCAATGTAGCTGTTATCTTATCAGGAAACCTGCACCAATGTAGCTGTTACCAATGTAGCTGTTATCTTATCAGGAAACTTGCACCAATGTAGCTGTTACCTTATCAAGAAACCTGCACCAATGTAGCTGTTATCTTATCAGGAAACCTGCACCAGTGAAGCTGTTATCTTATCAGGAAACTTGCACCAATGTAGCTGTTATCTTATCAGGAAACTTGCACCAATGTAGCTGTTAGCTTATCAGGAAACTTGCACCAATGTAGCTGTTATCTTATCAGGAAACTTGCACCAATGTAGCTGTTATTTTATCAGGAAACATGCACCAATGTAGCTGTTATTTTATCAGGAAACCTGCACCAATGTAGCTGTTACCTTATCAGGAAACCTGCACCAATGTAGCTGTTACCTTATCAGGAAACCTGCACCAATGTAGCTGTTACCTTATCAGGAAACTTGCACCAATGTAGCTGTTATCTTATCAGGAAACTTGCACCAATGTAGCTGTTATCTTATCAGGAAACCTGCACTAATGTAGCTGTTATCTTATCAGGAAACATGCACCAATGTAGCTGTTACCTTATCAGGAAACCTGCATCAATGTAGCTCTTATCTTATCAGGAAACCTGCACCAATGTAGCTGTTATCTTATCAGGAATCCTGCACCAATGTAGCTGTTACTTTATCAGGAAACCTGCACCAATGTAGCTGTTATCTTATCAGGAAACCTGCACCAATTTAGCTGTTATCTTATCAGGAAACCTGCACCAATGTAGCTGTTATCTTATCAGGAAACCTGCACCAATGTAGCAGTTATCTTATCAGGAAACTTGCACCAATGTAGCTCTTATCTTATCAAGAAACCTGCACCAATGTAGCTGTTATCTTATCAGGAAACCTGCACCAATGTAGCTGTTGTCAATAAACCTGCACTGATGTAGCTGTTATCTTATCAGGAAACCTGCACCAATGTAGCTGTTATCTTATCAGGAAACCTCCACCAATGTAGCTGTTACCTTATCAGGAAACTTGCTCCAATGTAGCTGTTACCTTATCAGGAAACTTGCACCAATGTAGCTGTTATCTTATCAGGAAACCTGCACCAATGTAGCTGTTACCTTATCAGGAAACTTGCACCAATGTAGCTGTTACCTTATCAGGAAACCTGCACCAATGTAGCTGTTACCTTATCAGGAAACCTGCACCAATGTAGCTGTTACCTTATCAGGAAACCTGCACCAATGTAGCTGTTACCTTATCAGGAAACTTTTACCAATGTAGCTGTTATCTTATCAGGAAACCTGCACCAATGTAGCTGTTACCCTAGCAGGAAACTTGCACTAATGTAGCTGTTATCTTATCAGGAAACTTGCACCAATGTAGCTGTTACCTTATCAAGAAACCTGCACCAATGTAGCTGTTATCTTATCAGGAAACCTGCACCAATGTAGCTGTTATCTTATCAGGAAACCTGCACCAATGTAGCTGTTACCTTATCAGGAAACCTGCACCAATGTAGCTGTTACCTTATCAGGAAACCTGCACCAATGTAGCTGTTACCTTATCAGGAAACCTGCACCAATGTAGCTGTTACCTTATCAGGAAACCTGCACCAATGTAGCTGTTACCTTATCAGGAAACCTGCACCAATGTAGCTGTTATCTTATCAGGAATCTTGCACCAATGTAGCTGTTACCTTATCAGGAAACTTGCACCAATGTAGCTGTTATCTTATCAGGAAACTTGCACCAATGTAGCTGTTACCTTATCAGGAAACCTGCACCAATGTAGCTGTTACCTTATCAGGAAACCTGCACCAATGTAGCTGTTACCTTATCAGGAAACCTGCACCAATGTAGCTGTTACCTTATCAGGAAACCTGCACCAATGTAGCTGTTATCTTATCAGGAAACCTGCACCAATGTAGCTGTTACCTTTTCAGGAAACCTGCACCAATGTAGCTGTTACCTTATCAGGAAACTTTCACCAATGTAGCTGTTATCTTATCAGGAAACCTGCACCAATTTTGCTGTTATCTTATCAGGAAACCTGCACCAATGTAGCTGTTACCTTATCAGGAAACTTTCACCAATGTAGCTGTTATCTTATCAGGAAACCTGCACCAATGTAGCTGTTACCTTATCAGGAAACCTGCACCAATGTAGCTGTTATCCTAGCAGGAAACTTGCACTAATGTAGCTGTTATCTTATCAGGAAACTTGCACCAATGTAGCTGTTACCTTATCAAGAAACCTGCACCAATGTAGCTGTTACCTTATCAGGAAACCTGCACCAATGTAGCTGTTATCTTATCAGGAAACCTGCACCAATTTTGCTGTTATCTTATCAGGAAACCTGCACCAATGTAGCTGTTACCTTATCAGGAAACTTTCACCAATGTAGCTGTTATCTTATCAGGAAACCTGCACCAATGTAGCTGTTACCTTATCAGGAAACCTGCACCAATGTAGCTGTTATCCTAGCAGGAAACTTGCACTAATGTAGCTGTTATCTTATCAGGAAACTTGCACCAATGTAGCTGTTACCTTATCAAGAAACCTGCACCAATGTAGCTGTTATCTTATCAGGAAACCTGCACCAATGTAGCTGTTATCTTATCAGGAAACCTGCACCAATGTAGCTGTTATCTTATCAGGAAACCTGCACCAATGTAGCTGGTACCTTATCAGGAAACCTGCACCAATGTAGCTGTTATCTTATCAGGAATCTTGCACCAATGTAGCTGTTACCTTATCAGGAAACTTGCACCAATGTAGCTGTTATCTTATCAGGAAACTTGCACCAATGTAGCTGTTATCTTATCAGGAAACCTGCACCAATGTAGCTGTTACCTTATTAGGAAGTCTGCACCAATGCAGCTGTTACCCTAGCAGGTGGCCTGCAATATCGAAGCTGTTACCCTAGCAGGTAGCCTGCAACATCGAAGCTGTTACCCTAGCAGGTAGCCTGCAACATTGAAGCTGTTACCCTAGCATTTAGCCTGCAACATCGAAGCTGTTACCCTAGCAGGTAGCCTGCAACATCAAAGCTGTTACCCTAGCAGGTAGCCTGCAACATCGAAGCTGTTATCCTAGCAGGTAGCCTGCAACATCGAAGCTGTTACCCTAGCAGGTAGCCTGCAACATCGAAGCTGTTATCCTAGCAGGTAGCCTGGACCAAGCATTCACATGCTCTTGTTTTGGTGGTTTCTGTAGCTATTTGAGCTATATAATGATGTTGCAAGCCTTGTACACAACCTGATATTAGTGTGATAGGAAGCACTTGTGTCAAAAATTAGGTTTGGAAAATTTGCATAACAGAAAATAACAGACTGTTAAATTTAACTAAAAGGGATATAATTTATGACATGAATTTGTAAGTCAAGGGCGATAATCCACAATTGGGGTCAATGAAGATCATGTGGGGGAAAAAAATCCGGTTTCATAAATTTGCATAAGGGAAATGAACAGACAATGTAAGATAACTGGGGGCAAACAATCCATGACTTATAGACTTATTATCAAAGGGTGACTATCCATTAACAGTCATGTTTTTACACCCCTTGAGGGATTAAGCGATGACAGGTTTGGAGTTTTGTTTTTTTAAGTGAGTTTAACTATGCGTTAGTAAATTGCACACACAGGAAATTTATATTTCGAGTGAACTGTTTTGATCTAGTAAGTTCGGAATAGTTGTAATGGGAAATCGACGCATTAGTTTTGGTCTGTCAGATTTGAAACGTGAGTAGCGTTAGGAAGCAAGTTTGCTTGTGTTAACATTTGAAGTGGGAAGCACCAATGAGGGTTATCATCGGACAATAAGGCCAAATGAGTCTGGCTAGTTTTTCTGTGGTGACAGAAAATTTCATGCTATTTCCTAGACACTCATTTGCTTAGTACACCACCATTATAGATGATAGTTTATAAGTATATTCTGTGGTCAAGAGTGACAGTGTTCCTATTTTCAAGGAAATGTACCGATTTTCAAGGCGGCCAGGTATGTCGAGTCTTGCCAACTAGATAAACTGTTTAGAATAATGAAAAGAACAATAGGCAGCAGCTAGCCATGAGAAGTATGAAACAATAGACCTTGGTAGAAATAGTCATCCCTGGTAGTAGACCAGTCTAGGAAAGAAGGTAGAGGAGGGGGTGTCGCAGTTTTAGTTAGCGAAACATTAAAAATTATAGACTGGGAAGTATTTGATACAACCAACATAGAAAGTATCCAGGTAACTATAGCAGCAGAACTTAACAATCCTAAATTTATACGCCAAAGATGGCACAATTAAAGATGAAGAAATACTAGCCAAAAGCACCAGACTAGGCCCCAAAACAGTCATAGTAGGCGATTTTAATTCCCATCATTATGCTTGGGGTGGACAACATGCAGACAATGCAGGAAAGTGCCTACTTGACTTCATAGAAAACAATGACCTGATAATACTAAATGATGGAACTGCAACTAGAATTAATCCACAAGCTAACAAGGCAGACTCAGCAATAGACATAAGTATGGCAACTAACAACCTAGCGAATGTAAATTGGGAAGTGTTACAAGACACAAACTCAGATCATCTGCCCATTGTAATAACCATGCATGAAAAAGTCATTCCAAACCCAGAACCAGGCAAACCGACTTTCAACTATAAAAAAGCAAACTGGGAAGCCTTCCAATAAGACCTGGAGGTGAGGGAATATAAAGACATGGAAACAGATGCTACTGACTTGTGGGCAGAAACACTGACCAATGAAATTCTGAAAATAGCAATAAAATATATACCAAATAAAAATATGCCACAGCACCTAAAACCAATAAATAACATTAATAAGAAAAGAAAAACTCAGTGGAATAAAAAACCAGTTGCCTGGTGGAATAAAAGCTGTGCAGAAATTCATGAGAGAAGAAAAAGGGCATTACAAAAATATAGAAATAACAACAGAAGAAAACTGATGAGTATAAACATATTAGGAATGAATCTAACAAAATAATATTTAAAGCCAAAGAAACTAACTGGAAGGAGTTTTTTCAGTCACTTAAACCTATCTCAAATTAAAGAAGTATGGAAAAAGCTTAAGGCAATCAAAGGGAACAATAAGAAAACAATAATGCCAACAATCAAACTACCAAAGAGAGCAGAAACAAATAAAGAAAAAGCTAATGCCCTTGCTGAGTATTTCTATAAAGTCAGTGCCAAAAGTAGTCTTGGGCAGGAAGAAAATGACAGAAGAGAAAGACTTAGGATACAGTTTTCAAATGAACTACCAAACCAGATAGATGAAACAAACTATTTAGATGCTGATGTAACAGAGGAAGAAGTAACTAGTGCAATAAATGAGAAATCTAATACTGCCTCAGGGCATGATATACTTAGCTACAAAATCCTTAAGAAGGTACCCAAAAAACTATAAACAAAATAACTTCCCTCTATAACAAAATCTGGAGCTTAGGAAAGATACCAAAAGCATGGAAAGTAGCTATGATAGTACCCATCCTAAAACCCAATAAGGAAGCCCATGATGTAAGTTCATATATTCCCATCTCCTTAACATCACAACTAGGTAAAATACTGGAAACTGTTGTTAACAAAAGAGTTAAATTCTACCTGGAAAAAAATCAGTTATATAGCCCAAACTAGTCAGGGTTTAGAGCAGACAGAAGTACAGTAGACCAGCTTGTAAGATTAGAACATGATGTAAAGCTAGGGTTCAAGAGGAAAGAGAAAACAGTGGCAGTCTTTCTAGACGTAGCTAGAGCATATGATGAATGCTGGCGAGATGGAGCTCTTTACAAAATTAAGAAGATTGGCATTACTGGTAACTCCGCCTATGCCGGTCCCAAGCCCAGATGAAAAAGGAGGGCGGGCCTGCATGGAGGCCGTAAGGAGGCAGCCCCTCCACCAAGCATAGGTACAACAGGCCAATCACCTGTTTGTCTTAAACTATGATTACAAGTAATATAAGAGAGAAAAATCGGACTGATTCTAAATGCGACGAACTAGAACGGACTACGACTTATGGAACTTGGAACACAAGAAGTATAAATGGGAAAGAAGAGGAGCTGATGGAAGAGATGAGGAAAGCAAAACTAGAAATCCTGGCTATTACCGAAACAAAGAAAAAGGGACAAGGAGTCATGGATCTCGATGGCAACACTCTGCTATACAGTGGTGTACCCACATCTGAAAGAGCTAAAGGGGGCGTGGGTTGCATTGTGGCCAAAAACCAGAAAGATAGTATCAAGGGATGGAACTTTGTCTCGGAGCGCATTATGGTTGTAAAACTAAAAGAAGGAGAAACCATAGTCAACCTGGTCATAGTGTATGGGCCAAATGAGGATGAGAGAGCAGAGGTCAAGGAAGAATTCTTCGAGCTGCTTCAAAGGACAGTGGATGACTGCCTAGATGAAATTATCATGCTCGGAGATTTCAATGCCAGAGTTGGAAATGACCATGCTAGATGGGGTGGAGTTATCGGAAGATATGGAGAAGATACTCTCAATGACAATGGAAAGCGACTCCTCAGATTCTGCAGTGAACAGAATCTGATCATTACCAACACAAAGTTCCCCCATAAGCGCATACATGCATACACTAGGTGTGAACCAACAAAGAATGAGAAGTCAGTGATCGACTATGCCATTGTTAGGAGGAGCTCATTCAAATATGTCTGGGATGCTAGAGTCTGGAGGGGGCCAGAGATTGGAAGTGATCACTGCCTGCTTACAATCAAAAGAACAACTGAAAGAGTTGCTCAGCCTAGGAACTGCCCAGCACCACGCAAGAAACCAAGTAAACGAACGGAAGAAATAAGCATTAAGACCTACAAGCTAAAAGAGCCAGAAATTACGACAAGATATCAGGGGCTTATTGCTACAGCAGTGAGAAACACAGAAGAACAACCTGATGACCTGGAAACCCTGTGGCTTAAATTCAAGGACATCATAAAGACAGCTGCTGCAGAAGCATGTGGTGAAGTCTGACTTGGGAATAAGAGAAAGAGAAGACCTTGGTGGACAGAAGTCAAAGAGAAAATAAGAGAGAAGTAAATGGCATGGAAACAATACTTAGGAGCTAAAAACACAGCAGGACAAATAGAGAAATATAGAGAATATGTGATACTCAGAACAGAAGCAAAGAACAAGGTGCTAGCAGCAAAACAGAAGTCCTGGGAAGAATTTGGAGAAAAGCTAGAAAAGGATGCACAAGAAAACCAGAAATTGTTCTATAAAACCCTAAAGAACATGAGGAAGGAAAAACAATGCCCTCTTAAATTTATAAAGGACAAGCAAGGCAATTTGCTTACTGCCCCGAAGGAAGTAATGGAAAGATGGAAAGAATATTTCTCAGAACTCCTTGATGGTGAGCAAGGTCAAGCATCAGAAATGATAACCACTAGCACAGAAGAGAAAACCAATGGTAGTGAAAATGACATAAAGATGGAAGAACTGAAGGCAGCACTGGAGAAAATCAAGATGGGCAAAGCAGCAGGGCATGATGGTATAACACCAGAAATGGTTAAGTACATGGGAGCATCAGGCGACCTATTACTCCTACAGGCAGCGTGGTGCAACAAGGCCATACCAAAGGATTGGGAGATTGCCATCATAACACCGATTTTCAAAAAGGGTGACAATCGACAATGTGGAAACCACAGAGGCATATCCCTTCTCAGTGTCCCTGGTAAAATCTACTCTAGAATCCTAGAGCAGAGGCTCCGATGCCTAGCTGAGCCACAATTGGATGAAGCCCAGTGCAGATTCCGAGCAAACCGAAGTACTCAAGACCTAATCTTCACACTCAGGCAGCTGAGTGAAAAGGCCCTTGAGCACAAGAGTGAGATCCATCTTTGTTTCATAGATCTGGAAAAGGCATTTGACAGGGTCCCCTGGAGCAAACTTTGGGACTGTTTGGCAAGGAAGAACATTCCAGCACCTCTGATTCATGCTATACAGAGCTTCTACAAGTCTTGCAGAAATTATGTGAAGACAGCAAATTATAAGTCAGAAGAGTTCAGGACCACCACTGGTGTAAGACAAGGCGATATCCTGTCACCTTGTCTTTTCATACTCCTCATGGATGATGTCATCAAGGCATGTAAGGAGAGAACAAGAAAGTATTCAGTGGGGTACTGAAAGATGAGACAGGTCTGTATTTCAGAGCTAGCATTTGCTGATGATGTTGTCCTGATTGCTAAATTAGAGACACATCTCCAATCCAACCTGCATGTCTGGAAGGAAGAGCTGGAGAAGAGAGGGATGGTCATAAGCAGCTCTAAAACAAAATCCATGGTGATATGAGAAGAAAGAAAACATCAGATTAAGTTGGGAGAACAGGTCCTGGAGCAGGTCGACCACTTTAAATACCTCAGAGCTATTATAGACCGAAAGGGAGGCATCAAAGAAGAGTTGGCCACTCGAAAAGCAGCGGCTGGGAGACTTTTTTCAGGCCATAAATCGAGGATTCCTCGGCAAGAAAAAGGTTGGTAAGAAAACGAAGATGGCTGTATACCGCTCCACCAATGTCCCAGTCTTGACACATGGATGCGAGTCATGTGCAATGACTACAACCCACAAAAGCCAGATCCAAACCTCAGAAATGAGGTATCTGAGGAAGGTGGTTGAAGTAACAAGAAGAGGCATGGTCCGCAACCAGACGATACGTCAAGGCCTAAAATCCCACCCGCTGCAGACCCAAATAGAACAGTCCCAACTAAGATGGTTTGGCCATGTCTGCAGAATGGGAGAAGATCAGCTACCACGACAAGCATGGGAAACAAAGAGCCAGGGATCCAGACCTCCAGGATGACCCAGAGTCCGCTGGGAGGACAACATTAGACAATCTTTGAAGGACCGAGGACTAGAATGGGACCAGGCCAGGAAGAAGACAGCTGATAGAATAGTCTGGCGCTCTTTCTTCCAAACCTCTACACCTCACGGTAGAAGGGGAACGACTAAGTAAGACTAAGTAGGCATTACTGGTAAAACCTATAGGTATCTAGAAAACTTTTTACAGGACAGGTATTTTGCTGTACAGGTGAATAATAATAGGTCAGAAATATATGAACAACAAAATGGGATTCCTCAGGGATCGGAGATTTCTCCTTCAATTTTCACTATAGCTGTAAATGATTTAGCAGATGAATTTAACGACATTAAGAATGCAATATCACAATTTGCAGACGACTGTGCCATTTGGCGATCTGGAAAAAACTTGAACAATGTTTACCAAAAACTTCAAAAACAAATAGACAAAGTTTCAGAGTGGATGAAAAGTTGGGGCTTCCAAATTAATGTAAACAAAACAGTTGGTATGATATTCAGCAAAGGAAATTTAAAAAAAAATAAAATCAATGTAACCATTAAAGGACAGAAAATAAGTACCTCCTTGTTACGGTATATGATATTAACGCCGTCTGCTAAAGGTTATCAGACGTGCAATTGTAAAAGGTTAAGGCATTTAATATATTGCGATAGATGTTTCAATTACTGAACGCTCCATACACGATCGATCATGACGTGTATAGCGTTGTTTAGGACACAGTCGGTAACTAAGAAACGCTACCCTTTGTTACTTGACCGCCAAGCTGAATAGCTGCGTTTTTTTCTAACCTTCCAATTCAATGGCATGATATAGCCATTTATATATGCATTTTTTGATGGACCAGGGTCAGTCCTAGAACTCTATATGAGAGGGAAATTTATGGAGGTTAGTATTTAACTAGAATTCTCAGAAGGAGAAGAATAATCGTCAAATTCGTATGAGTATATTCAGACTCGCAGTCTCACTGTCGGCAGGTAGCCATGTCTAGCTGCGCGTGCATATAGCTGTGATGTTCTGACGACAATACTGCATTGTATCCTTAAACGGACATTGACACATAACCAGCAGTCTACGTTATTGATTAATTTATGCATGACTTATATGGACTTATGCTCTACTCCTATTTGAATGATCATCCTGTGTGTACAACTGTGAATTAAATGTACGGACTCAATGAAATGACTTATCAAATCAATCGTATTCCAAGGTTCAATTATTGTTCGGAATCTTCCACCCCCGCATTCGCTTAATCTTCCATCGAAGGCACGATGCACTATCACTGAATGAAAAAACTAACATATCAATGAAAAAACAATGGCCAGAAATTTATAATTGTTTTATTCATATCACATGGAACATTGTTCAGAACAAACCACACGCAACAGTGGTGCCCGGTGTATGGGGACGAAAAAACAACAAAAAACAAAAAAGTTTTTCATGACTTTCGAATGAAATATTTACGATCAAGTTTCGATCACATGATCATTACGAAGCTGACGTGACGCACGTGATCATGAATAGCAACATGACGTCACTGTTGCATTGTCGCAGTGAAGAAGACATCTTTTCAACGCCTCTCTAGTTCGTTTCAAATTGATCAAGATGCACAAGATGGACTACCGTTGCCTGCCCATCAGGAGCAGACAGTCAAAGGCACAGGCCTAGCTGTTGACGACCTCTAGCACTGATCTAAGCAACGGAAAAGATAAGTCTAGGTGTTTAACTGTTGTTATTGCAAACAGTGCTACTGAGTCCATGCCCTCTGCCTACATCGGCATGTTTTTACCTATGTTTAATGTACTTTTTGTTGTCTTAATGTGTTGTTAATTCGTGGGAGGTAGGGAGGATGAACCGAAATAAGATTCTGTGGCTCTCACGATGCCTGAATTGATTTCGGTCGTTTCTTAGGGCAGTTAAACGATTGCACTTTTGGAAGCCCCATTGAGGTTTGCCATTGGACTGTCTGTCCAAATCTGCTGTCGTTTGACGATTTGTGTTAGCTGTACCGTTCCGTAGATAACTGGCGTATTTTATTCGTACTCAGTTCACAATTTTTTTCAGTTTTGTATCATGTACGTTAACTATTTCGTCCAGTCTCCTCTTACTATCATTTATTTGATGATTGTTAAATTTTCGTCCGTTATGAGTCCTGTGATGTCATCATTTTTTGCAGTCATTTTTTTTTGTGTACTTTGAATATTAAGTTGACCTCGGGTCAGACCTTGACCCTTCATTTGGCTTGTGACATTTCCGCTTGTTTTATTTAGTTCATAAATTCATTTTTAATTGTGAAAATGTCTTGTTTGCGTCTTGACATTGTTTGTACCCTTTAGTTGCATCATTGTTTTGTTTGTCCTCATGATATATATTAATACTACATTAATAATATGATATTATATGCAATAATACACTTGTAATTTAATTTAATTAATTTTTTCTGATATTTAAGGTTAATATGGGACATTGCATAATTATGCAGTGATAGTCCAAGAAAGTAGCACTACAATTTATAATAGATGCCTAGGGCATAATAATATAATATATATATTGACAAAATAAAATAATCTTATAGCTACCTTTGAGGTAATAGACCCATTGTATATTATTTAATATACTTTTCTGGTACTAAGAGAGTGACTTAGTACATTGAACAATATAATTACTAGGAATCATACCCAACATTATTGGATATTGAGATTAATTGTGTGATGTAATTACATAATAGTTAACAGATATCATAACTATTTATGATATAGTATTATTTAGATACAATATTGTTACAAAATATTGTCTATTAGTTGAACTTAGACATTAGAGTTCAGTACTATTGTGATTATTTATATTGAATATTTCTAAGTTGAGTAAGTATAATAATTACTCTGAAGCTACTATTGACTATTTTAATCAGTAATTATCAATAATTACTTACAGATAAAAGTCAAAATGCTTACTATAGACCATTTCGTTAAAATTGGTCGGGAATATGGTTATAAATCTCAAGAACTTCGTCAGTTTGCTGAGGCAGAACTGGAAAAAAAATATGAAAGAAAAGAAGCAGAACAAAAGGCTGCATTAAAGAAAGAGGAAGAGGAACGTGAGATGAAGCAAATTGCCAAGGAAAATAGATTAAGAGAAATTGCTCAACAGGAAGAAGAGAATAAATTGAAACGAGAGGAAATTATTTTACAACAAGAAATGGAATTGGCGCGTATTAAATTGGAGACAGCAAGATTACAAGCACAAAGTGCTGATGCAAACCAGAATAATAACGCACAAAATGGATCGTCATCCAGCCAAACTAAACATTTCTACAACTTTAAATTACCCACTCTCAACTTGAACGTGGACGACCTTTCATCGTTCCTGTCACGTTTTGAACAGACTTGCAAAACAAATCATTTGCCTGAAGAGTCATGGGTACTCAAGTTAAATGAATTCTTGGTTGGAGAACCATTGACGGCTTCTCAAAATGCTGACCCATCAATAGCAAATAACTACGGTGCTATTAAGTCCTTGCTTTTACGAAGGTTTCACCTGGACGAGGAACACTGTAGGTTGAAATTTAAGGGAATTTTACCTGAATCTCCAAAAGATTTTGCAGGATTCATTGCGAACATACGCAATACATTTAATAGATGGGTTGAACTGGCAGAAGTCAACAAATCATACGACAAATTAGTTGATTTACTACTACGGGATAAGGTATTATCTTCGGTTAGCCAGCCATTTTTTGCATATTTGCAGGAGCGTAAACCAGGTACTATGGACGAGTTAGAAAAAATTTCTTTAAACTACTGTTCGGCACATCCGAATGCAACCATTTCTAACTCCTCATTAAGAGAACCTCTACCTGTGGCGTCTAATATGGCCTACAATCATAATAACAAACAAAGACATCACAGTGTAGACAGAAGCAGGTTCCAAAGAAATCACAATGTTAACTTTCAGAAGGGACATAATAATGATTTCAACAATAAAAATGAGTTCAACAGAGGTAGATCACGAGATAGAAATTATTCACCTCAAACAAACTACCACAATGGTCAACATAACACTCATTATAATCGATCACATACTCCCAATAATAATAGTAACTGGAATGGTAATAATCATGGCTCGAGACATCGAGATAATAGTTACTATAGAGGACGACGAGATAATTCTAACAATTATACTCGGAATCGATCTCATTCTCGGGGATCATCTCATTACAACCATAATACAGGGGCGGCAGTTACAAATAATACTACCCCTATAGCTCAGGTCCCACTTGACAATAATACAACACAGTCTTCTGCTGCATGTTTTGCTATTAATTATAATGTGGCAAATAGTTGCCAACAATGCAATCTTATTTTTCAGAAGGCGAAAGAAACAGTGCTTAACTGCGGACATATTACACCAGAGGTAGGTCTTGCAGTCAACGATGGAACAGGCCTACTAATTTTTAACAGGGGATTAGTTAATGGATCCGTCGTCTCAGTGCTGAGGGATTCAGGATCCACAACGATTGGTGTACGACAGTCGCTGGTACATCCTAGCTGTGCAACGGGGGAATATGTCCGTTGCATGACTTTTGGTGGAACTATTGAGTTTTACCCCACAGCTATTATTCATGTTAACACACCTTTTTTCACAGGGAACGTAAAAGTATGTATGCTAAAAAAGCCTATAGCTGATCTGATGGTTGGTCGTATACACGGCAGTAAAGATTGTACTCCAGATGAGATTATAGAATGGGAGAAACATAACCTATGCACTGGAAACGCCGTGACGACTAGAGCGCAGACTCAACTCATGGAGAAAGTTGATGATAATAAAATGGATGCAGACAACCAAGAGGAATTTGTAGTCAATTCACCTATTGACAGGGAAACATTTGCAACCAAACAAAAAGAGGATAAATCTTTAAAAAAAATTTTAAGCTGGTTGATAAAGTTGACAATCTATCCTCAGGTAATAATAACAAACATTGTTTTGTTATTAAAAATGACATATTGATTAGATGTTTTAATGACAAATCACAAATGAAACAACAAGTTATGGTCCCATATACTTTTAGACGGTACATTCTTCAACATGCACATGACTCACATTGTGCTGGACATATGGGATATACTCGAACACGATCTCGAGTACTGTCTTCATTCTTTTGGCCAGGAGTGTCAAGAGATATCTCGCAGTATGTACGTTCCTGTATGTTACGTGCAGTCTTTGATATCTTACAATATTATACATTGGTATTCTTGTTATCTTCGCAAATATTTTGAAAGCAAAATAGTGCTTAAGAGAAAGTCATTATTGTGTTACTCCCCTTAAAAGTTGTGTCGGCTCTTTCGATCAAACTCCGCGGATAAATCCATTTTACTGCGATTTATTCGTTGTTTGGGTAATAATAGATTGTTCTTGCTTCAGAATATCTATGGCCTGAATTTATGTGTATTGTTTGTCTGAGTAGGACGAGTCTGTCTTATATCTGTATATCTTTACATATCTAAGTCGAACTATATGTTCTGTTGTCTCTAGAGAGGTCGAGGCTATTCGGCGGATGTGTCGCTAGAGTGTGGTGTGATTTGGCTTCGTCCTGATAGGGACTGTGTGTTTTCCATGTCGGCCTGTCGCCGGGGAAAAAGTGATCTCAGTATTTGTGGGGAAGGTGATAGTCGTCTAAACCTATCGTGTATGCTTTACCCCAGTGTTTATTCGTATTGCCAAGGAATGGCAGTTTCATATTTCCTATACCAAGGTAATCAAAGATACTCTTATGAACTCTCGATCGAAGCCACCATTTTCGATAGTTACGATTTGAATGTCTAAGAGAATATATTTGACTCGATGAAAACGACTTCGATTCCTAGCAGCACTATATCCTGTAGATTGCAGTCAATTGTTCATGATCAAATCTACAGAGCAATGAAATGTTTTATGAATGACTAACTTTAGGACAGATTCATTATCTGTATCCAAACGTGAGTGACAGCTCACGAGTGAAGCCATCTTGGAACCAAAACATGTAGTGACTTTCAAGAAGAGAAAAGGGATGCCCGTATTATCGCTTGATTAGTCCAGAGATCACTGCTACACATGAGAACCCATTGCTAGCGGTTCAATATTATTATATGGAAAAATATGTGCTGAACATTATGTTGAAGAATCGTCGCTAGACGAGATTAGGTTTAGAAGCCATCTGAAATATTGTTTATAAGCTGACGTGCTCAGTCAGTGAAGTCAGATGATATATGTATGGGCGATACTGAGTGCTTGGCTACTGACAGTCCATTATACACTTATTCTACATGAGTGCCCATGTAACATTGCAAGACCATTTATCCACTGTACTATGATGTATTATGGCAACCTGTGATTTGTCACTATCTGTGCTGTCGAGTGTGTACGTCCAATTAAACTTTAGAAAAGGTACACAGTCGTTGGTGTCGATGACTTCCAGCCATACATGAGTGTGAGAAAAGAACATTTGTCAACACCACGAACCCTTATCATCATTCGCACATTATACACTCAATCCATGTCTACACACCACTGCGTAGGTCAAGTTGACATTCCATACACTACAGTGGAGCAAACAACACCTTAGAGATCTTATCAACTGATGATGATGATGATGTCTGCTTCCATCCACTTATATCTATCTTTTGGTGGATATCATTAACGGGAATAAAAATCCAACTTTATCAACTTATCAACTGGTGGACCAGCTTTCTGGGTTTGACCTCGCAGAAGTTCAGAAGTCAACAGATTACTGATACCAGACCGTTTCCTGTGGCTGATACGACACACTTGCAGTATTGGTTTGCTCTTTGTCAACACTTCGTCACGTGACCTGTCAAGTGAATGCAGTATGTAGGTCAGCGTTGTTGACATTTTTTACATTAGACATTATAGAGTTTCACAGAACAGTTGGATCAATTCTTGTCAATGTTAACAGGAAGACAGTATTAGTGAACTAAGAAGTCCTATTTTCATCGATGGATCTTCTTGTTTTCCATATATGAACTTTAATATTTAAGGCCAGAATGTTTAATTGAATAAAGTGGCAGTTTGTTTGTTTTCATAAAAATAACTTTGCCATTACTGTAAAACTGAGCCTATTTTGCAACACATACTATCATACACATAATTTATATATATTTATGTTTACATGTTATTTGTTTGTATAGTATGTTAGTTTCTATGTCAGCGGGTTGTGTTTAAGGTTGGGCGGCGTCCTCACAACAGAATATCCCACGTCATAGAGGGTCCGTTGTGGGCGTTTTCTATAGGTGCAATTTTCTTGATTGAAAATTTGCTGCGACAACTGTTGCTTTTGTGTTAGCTGTGAAGTCTGTAATTATTGTTATTTTTGTAATATTTCTTTGTTCTTTAGTTTTGTTTTGATTTGTTTGTAATTTGTTGGTCTAACCTTTTCTATCTTTCAGTTCTATTCACAATTTATATTCATATATTGTGACGTCATTTGTGTTGTTATTCTTTGCAGATTCAGTGATTATTTTCATTGATTTCCCTATTTGATTTATTTTGATTTCTGCAAACGTTCTTGTATTGTCAGTCCTATTTGTACTTTATGTATTCTGTTGGTTGACATATGTTTTATATAGGTATATTTCATAAGACACAATTGCCTGTGCACTGCACTTGGATTATGGTATAAACCAGTACCTGATTATTATTACTATTATACAAGACCTTATTAAAGGCTTGTGACCCACAGATATTGGGATAGTATACTGATTAATCAAGTCATTGAGAACTTGTGGTATTATTATTGATTCAGGTGATTAGTATTATTGTTAGACATCATGTCTACATTAGAATACTTCATTACACAAGGGAAAGCCCTTGATAAGACTGGTCAACAATTAGAACAATGGAAAGTTGCTCAATATGACAAAGCATTAGCTGCAGAAGAGAGAAGAGCTATGGCAGAAGAGAAAAGATTAGAAAGAGAAGCTGAGGCTGCTGCTGAACAAAAGAAATTGCAGATGCAGATGGAGGAAAGGAGATTTGAAGCTGAACAAAAAAAATTGAAAGAGAAGCTGCTGCTGAACAAAAAAGATTAGACAGTGAAGCTGAACAAAAAAAATTAGAAAGAGAAGCTGCTGCTGAACAAAAAAGATTAGACAGGGAAGCTGAACAAAAAAGATTAGACAGTGAAGCTGAACAAAAAAGATTAGACAGTGAAGCTGAACAAAAAAGATTAGACAGGGAAGCTGAACAAAAAAGATTAGACAGGGAAGCTGAACAAAAAAGATTAGACAGGGAAGCTGAACAAAAAGATTAGATGCTGAAGAAAAAAAAGCAATAAGAGAACATGAATTTGAGTTGGAGAAATTGAGATTGACAAGTATGAGTAATGTTAATCAGGCATCTAGTGGTAATGGTAAACCTTCTACTTACAAGGTTAAGGTTCCACCGTTCAATCAGTCCAGTGACGATATTACATTCTGGCTGGATAGATTTGAACGTTCTTGTCGTACACATAATGTGGATAAATCACAATACGCTAATCAATTATCAGAAAACTTGAAAGGTGAATCTTTGACTAGATTATGCCTTGTAGGAGAAGCAGATAAGGATAATTATGATGTCATTAGGGCGGCTTTGATAAAAAAATATCAGCTAAGTGAGGAAGGCTATCGCCTTTTATTTAAAACGATGGTACCTGAGACGGGTGTAGAATTCTCAGAATTCACTGCAAAGGCACGTCTCACAGTTGATCGTTGGATTGAGCTTTCCAAAACAGAAAAAACGTATGAAGGACTTATGGATTTGTTGCTCAGAGATAAGATTATGTCATGTGTGAACAAACCTTTCCTTGAATTTATACATGAGCGTAAACCCAAATCTCTAAAAGAAATGGAAGAATATTGTTCCCAATATGTCACTGCACACCCCGACGTGACTTTTGGCAACACTAAGATTAAGGAGAGTATGCCAGTTGCTTCAGCAACACCATACAATCCCAATTATTCACACAGATTTCAGGGACCTCAAAACAGATTTGATAAAAAAGGTAACCATAATAGTTATCAAAACCAAGGTAACCAATCATTTCAGGGTTCTTCTTCAAAGAACTGGAGACGACCTGATAGCTCTCGACACAGGGGTGGTCATAATTATAGGAATTTCCGTAGAGGAAGTAATTATAGAAACTATCAGGGTTATCCGTCTTGGAGTCAACAAGATCATAATTACAGAGATACTCATTATAATGAATATGATAATGGTAACCAAGGGAACTATGACTCAAACCCAAATAGGGGTTACAATAGAGGTAACAATAACTACAGAGGTGATAATAACCGAGGTAGATCTCAAAACAAAAGACATAAACCACATTTTCAGGCAAACTCTGCACAACAAGAGTCCCATGAAGCCTATAAACAGAGTAAAGATAATAATGATGCTAGTAATATGGCATGTGCCGCTTTTGATTTTGGGAGAGCATCTCAGTGCCCCCAATGCAAAACGTTATTTGAGCCAACCACAGTGTCTACTTTAAGCTGTGGCCATCCTCTTCCTGCTCTTCCAGCATCAGTCGCGCATGATGGAAGAGGTTCTCTTGTCTTACATAAGGGTTTAGTGAATAACAATCCAGTCTCTGTGCTATTTGATTCTGGATGCACCACAATTGGTGTTAGGCAGTCACTCGTANATCCTTCCCGTGCCACTGGACAAGTAGTCAAATGTGTAACATTTGGCGGCACATTAGAGAAATACTCTACTGCTATCATTAGGATTGCTACTCCTTTCTTTACAGGAGATGTACACGCATGTCTTCTTCCGAATCCGATCGCTGACCTCATCATCGGTCGCATTCATGGAGTCAAGGAATGCACTCCGCAACAAATTTCCACGTGGGAAAGGCAAAACATGCAGATTGCTAACGCTGTAGTCACTAGAGCTCAGGCTCTTAATATGCCTCAAACTTCATCTACTGAAGATAATGAAGTGCATAACCAAGATAATCCCTTGGTAATTTCTCGTGACTCGTTTATAAAACAGCAAGAAGATGATCCCACTCTGAAGAAATTCTTCATTCTTGCAACTAAAGGTGATCCGAATAAAGACACAAGTCGTAAATCGTGGATTACAAAGAAGAATGGCGTACTTGTACGTATGGTTCAAGACTCCATTACGTCAAGTCATTCTCAAATCCTGGTTCCCAAGAATTTGAGAGTTAAAATTTTGCAGCACGCTCACGACTCTCAGTGTGCTGGACACATGGGTTTTTCCCGTACTAAGTCAAGAGTCCTTGCGGCTTTCTTTTGGCCATTGGTAAACAAGGACATACGGATTTATTGTCGATCTTGTAAAGTATGTCAGGAAGTTAAATCCAAAGGTCCACGGCATGCTGCACCCATTCAGGCGGCGGACATTCCTATTCGGCCGTTTCAAAAAATGGCCATAGACATTATTGGTCCATTTAAGATCAAGTCTGCCAGAGGACATCAGTTTATCTTGACGTGTGTTGATATGTGCACACGTTGGCCAGAGGCTATTCCTCTGAAGAGCATTACTACTGCTGATATTGCAGATGCTCTTTGGCTTATATTTTCTCGTCTGGGGTTCCCCGGAGAGATATTGTCAGACCATGGCACCCAACTAATATCAGATACCATGTCTCAAGTAATGTCTACTCTGCAGATAGATAGATCTTTAAGTAGTATCTACCATCCAATGTCTAATGGTATGGTCGAACGCCTTAATAGAACACTTAAAAACTTACTGGGGAAGATAACTGAGGATCATCCTCAAGACTGGGACAGAGTTTTACCTGCGGCCCTCTTCGCTTACAGAGAGGTACCCAATGAACATACGGGATTTTCTCCCTTTGAACTCGTCTTTGGCGCGCGTCCGCGTGGCCCTATGTCGTTGCTTCACGATCTCATAACATCTGACAATATTGACGATGACACAAAGTCATCCTACGAATATGTCATCGCGTTGAGACAAAAAATTATCGAAGCATGCAAATTAGCAACTTCTTCTTCTGAATTTGCGAAACAGAAGGCAAGGCAATTTGCCAATAAGAAGAGATGCTTACGACAACTTTGTCCTGGTGACAAAGCATTTGTATTACTACCTTGTAGGGAAAACAGATTACTTATTTCTTGGAAAGGTCCGTACGATATAATATCGAAAATTTCCGATGTCGACTATATTGTCGATATTGATGGGAAGCATAAAACCTTCCACATCAATATGCTTACTGAATTCCATGAACGTCCGGATTATTTGCAACCCATTTTCCAAGCAACGGACAATTCTCCAGTACAACATGGTCATTACTCATCACTGTCCGTGATACAGGATGAGGAAACAAGTTTTTCAGATGTAAATCTTCCTCTTCCAATGATCCCACTTCATTCCAGTGAATCATGGAAGAACGTTACTGTCTCTCCTGATTTGTCTCTAGGAGAACAGCGACAAGTTTCAACTATGTTGCAAACATTTCAGGATGTACTCACTGACATCCCTGGACAAACGAATGTCATTCAACATGACATTGTTCTAACTGACCATACTCCTATTAGGGTTAGACCTTATCCTATACCTATACATTTTCAAGCACAGGTCGAGAAAGAGTTGGATGAGATGATAGATTTGAAAATAATCGAACCATCCACCTCTGCATATTCTTCGCCGATGGTTATTGTGCGTAAAAAAGACAATAACATACGTCTTTGCGTTGACTATCGAAAATTGAATCAAGTAACGAAGTTCGATGCCGAACCTATGCCTTTACTGGAAGAGCTACTTACTCGACTCTCCAAATCTCATTTTTTCACTAAACTTGATTTGTCTAAAGGATATTGGCAAGTTCCTTTATCTGAACGCGCCAAACCTCTCACGGCTTTTTCAACACCTAGAGGTTTGTTCCAATGGAATTTTATGCCTTTCGGTCTTATGAACGCACCAGCTACATTCGTACGCATGATGCGCCGAATCCTATCTTATCGGTCAGATGTCATTGCATATCTAGACGACATCTGTCTTTTCAGCGATACTTGGGAAGATCACTATTCAGGGTTAGATGAATTGCTGTCTACTTTGCGTGAGCACAACCTGACAGCGAAACCCTCTAAAGCCTATATTGGTTTTAGCGAAATTTCTTTCCTAGGCCACCGAGTTGGTCATGGTTTCCTAAAGACAGAGGACCATAATACTAGTAAGATACTTAACATCTCAATCCCTAAGACTAAAAAACAGGTGAGAAGTCTGTTAGGTCTTATTCAATTTTATGGCAGATTCATTCAGAATCTATCCTCTATCATGGCACCTCTCTCAACACTTCTAAAGAAAGGTTCGCCTAATGTGGTCCACTGGTCTCAGGAATGCCAATGCTCTCTGGATAAGATTAAAACATTGTTTTCAACACCACCTATTTTAGTGCTACCCACTAAAGATAAGACATTCGTTCTTCGTAGTGACGCTTCATCCACTGGGATTGGAGCGGCACTAATGCAAGAGTACTCTGGAACTCTGCATCCTGTAATGTATATTTCCAGAAAACTTAATGCGGCAGAAAGGAATTATTCGGTTTTAGACCGTGAGCTATTAGCTATGGTTTGGTCGATCCTCAAACTACAGAGATTCCTTCTAGGCGCACATTTCATAGTAGAAACCGACCAAAAAGCTCTTACTGCTATACAGAGTAAGAATTTGAAGAGCTCGAGGTCTACTCGATATGCAATTGCTCTTCAACCTTTTCATTTCTCTGTGCGAGCTATTCGTGGATCAGATAATGTGATGGCAGACATTCTGTCAAGATGCCCACATGATTCCACATAACTATTAGGTCTTAGACTTCTTGATATGTCTAGTTCTATAGTAGTTCCTTTTCTATATCATGATAGATACACATTTGTAATTTAATAATATAATGATTGTATCACTACATAGCGGTTCATTGATGTTTATTCACCGCTGTGCTTTGATGATTTTTTCTTCATAAATCATAAATTTAAGATATCTAATACGAAATGATGATATGAATTTTTTAGGCATTGTGTAATTGCCAGAATTGTATTATACTTTGATGACACCTTCCTGGAAAAATATACTTGTAGAGAAATAATTTCTCTCAGTTTATGAGACACATTCTCACCAGTCGCTCCATAAGTCGACTTAGCCTCATATTAGGCGTTATAGGTATTCCTGATATTTTCATCTGCGCATTATTCATGCGTTGTGAGCCTATTGTACGTTGCTCCTAGATGTATTTCAAAAAAAAAAAAAATGTTCCATTTTTTTTTCCCGGGAGGTGTGGTAAGACTGTTACGTGCAGTCTTTGATATCTTACAATATTATACATTGGTATTCTTGTTATCTTCGCAAATATTTTGAAAGCAAAATAGTGCTTAAGGGAAAGTCATTATTGAGTTACTTCCCTTGAAAGTTGTGTCGGCTCTTTCGATCAAACTCCGCGGATAAATCCATTTTACTGCGATTTATTCGTTGTTTGGGTAATAATAGATTGTTCTTGCTTCAGAATATCTATGGCCTGAATTTATGTGTATTGTTTGTCTGAGTAGGACGAGTCTGTCTTATATCTGTATATCTTTACATATCTAAGTCGAACTATATGTTCTGTTGTCTCTAGAGAGGTCGAAGGCTATTCGGCGGATGTGTCGCTAGAGTGTGGTGTGATTTGGCTTCGTCCTGATAGGGACTGTGTGTTTTCCATGTCGGCCTGTCGCCGGGGAAAAAGTGATCTCAGTATTTGTGGGGAAGGTGATAGTCGTCTAAACCTATCGTGTATGCTTTACCCCAGTGTTTAGTCGTATTGCCAAGGAATGGCAGTTTCATATTTCCTATACCAAGGTAATCAAAGATACTCTTATGAACTCTCGATCGAAGCCACCATTTTCGATAGTTACGATTTGAATGTCTAAGAGAATATATTTGACTCGATGAAAACGACTTCGATTCCTAGCAGCACTATATCCTGTAGATTGCAGTCAATTGTTCATGATCAAATCTACAGAGCAATGAAATGTTTTATGAATGACTAACTTTAGGACAGATTCATTATCTGTATCCAAACGTGAGTGACAGCTCACGAGTGAAGCCATCTTGGAACCAAAACATGTAGTGACTTTCAAGAAGAGAAAAGGGATGCCCGTATTATCGCTTGATCAGTCCAGAGATCACTGCTACACATGAGAACCCATTGCTAGCGGTTCAATATTATTATATGGAAAAATATGTGCTGAACATTATGTTGAAGAATCGTCGCTAGACGAGATTAGGTTTAGAAGCCATCTGAAATATTGTTTATAAGCTGACGTGCTCAGTCAGTGAAGTCAGATGATATATGTATGGGCGATACTGAGTGCTTGGCTACTGACAGTCCATTATACACTTATTCTACATGAGTGCCCATGTAACATTGCAAGACCATTTATCCACTGTACTATGATGTATTATGGCAACCTGTGATTTGTCACTATCTGTGCTGTCGAGTGTGTACGTCCAATTAAACTTTAGAAAAGGTACACAGTCGTTGGTGTCGATGACTTCCAGCCATACATGAGTGTGAGAAAAGAACATTTTTTGTCAACACCACGAACCTTTATCATCATTCGCACATTATACACTCAATCCATGTCTACACACCACTGCGTAGGTCAAGTTGACATTCCATACACTACAGTGGAGCAAACAACACCATAGAGATCTTATCAACTGATGATGATGATGATGTCTGCTTCCATCCACTTATATCTATCTTTTGGTGGATATCATTAACGGGAATAAAAATCCAACTTTATCAACTTTATCACTGTACTACATGCCAAGAAGTGAAAGCACATGGAGCTTTTCACACGGCGCCTATTCAGGCTTGCGATATCTCAGTAAGACCTTTTGACAAGATGGCAATAGATATTATTGGTCCATTGCTACCATCGGCCAGAGGACATAGATTCGTCCTTACGTGCATTGATTTGTGCACACGATGGCCAGAAGCCATCCCATTAAAGACCACCACTACCACAGATGTAGCTGATGCACTACATCTCATCTTTTCTAGAATAGGGTTTCCTAGAAAACTTTTATCAGACCATGGGTCACAGTTTATATCTGACACCATGAAGGAAGTCATGAAAACTTGGAACATTGATAGGAATTTAAGTAGTATTTATCATCCGATGAGTAATGGTGCGGTTGAAAGACTTAACCATACACTTAAACAACTACTACATAAGGTTACTGCTAAGCACCCTCATGACTGGGACAGAGCACTCCCAGCTGTTCTATTTGCTTATCGGGAGGTACCGCATGAACAAACTGGCTTCTCTCCCTTTGAATTAGTTTTTGGTGCTCCCCCAAGAGGTCCTATGGGACTAATAAAAGACTTATTAATTGACGCGGAGATGACTCAGGACACTCAGTCATTTAACGAGTACGTGATTAATCTTCGGAAGAACATTATTGAGTCTTGCCAGTTGGCAACAACTTCTTCTGAGGCTGCAAAAGCTAAGGCTCGATCTCTACAAAATAGGTCTCGACGATTACGCCAATTATTCCCAGGCGACGAGGCTTATGTGTTACTTCCTTACAATAACAATAAATTATTGATATCTTGGAATGGTCCTTACAAAGTCATTGATAAAATTTCCGACGTTGATTACGTCTTAGATATCAAGGGACACAAAAAGATATTTCATATTAACATGCTCAAGCAATTTCATACACGTCCTGAACACTTACAGTCAATTTTTCATGAACTAGATGACAACACAGTATCTACTTGTTATTATGCTAACTTATCTGTCATCCAGGAAGAAGAATCTTCTTTTCCTGAGGTACAGTTACCGTTACCGGTACCAGTAGTTCAACCTACTGAATCTTGGCGGGATGTAACCATCTCTTCAACGGTTACACCGCAACAGCGTCTACAGATTGCTAATCTATTACAATCTTATCCAGATGTATTGACCGACGTCCCGGGTCGCACATCGGCTATCAGTCATGACATTACTCTCAATGATGATACACCTATTCGTGTACATCCCTATTCTGTTCCTTTGCATTTCCTTGCTAAAACTACTAAGGAACTTGAACAGATGTTGTCTCTGGGAATCATTGAGACTAGTAATTCGCCATTCTCTTCTCCATTAGTGATTGTCCGGAAGAAGGACAATAACATCAGACTATGTGTTGACTATAGAAAATTAAATGCTAAGACTATAGTTGACAGCGAACCACATCCACTTATCGACGACTTACTGCCACGTCTATCCAACGCAACTATATTTAGTAAGATAGACTTAACTAAAGGTTATTGGCAGATACCACTGACCGAAAAGGCTAAGTACTACACCGCATTTTCCACTCCACAAGGTCTATACCAGTGGAATGTGATGCCTTTTGGGCTTGTTAATGCGCCAGCTACCTTCATTCGCCTGATGCGACAAATTTTATCAGGTAGACCAGACGTTATTACATATATTGACGACATATGCTTGTTTAGTTCGTCGTTTGAGGAACATGTTTCGGGACTTAGATATGTTTTCGACACTCTAAGGAATTATCATCTAACTGCTAAACCTACAAAGGTGCAAATCGCGTGTAATGAGATAACCTTTTTGGGACATATCATTGGATCGGGATATATCCGAACGTTACCTAGTACAGTCTCCAAAATTCTAAACATAGCAGTTCCTCAGACGAAGAAACAGGTCAGGAGTTTGTTAGGACTTGTTCAATATTACAGTAGATTCATACCAAACTTGTCATCCATCACGGCTGTATTGTCTTCATTGTTAAAAAAAGACATGCCGGTGAAGGTGACATGGACTGGTACATGCAATGAAACTTTCAACAAAATTATAAATTTGTTCTCGCATGAACCAATTTTAAGACTTCCCGATGCTTCCAAAAGATTTTTCTTACGAACAGATGCTAGTAACTACGGCATTGGTGCATGCCTGCTCCAGAACCATGATGGCATTCTACATCCTACCTTATATATTTCAAGAAAGCTAAAGCCGGCAGAAACAAAGTATTCAACAGTGACAAGGAACTTTTATCTGTGATATGGGCAATAACTAAACTCGAAAAGTTCTTGCTTGGTGCTCCCTTCACCATACAGACGGACCAACGTGCTGTAGCATCCTTGCGTCGATCTAATCATAAAAGCCAGAAACTCGCCAGATATGCAATCATCCTACAGCCATTTGAATTCTCCATTGAACATATTCCTGGCACTGAAAACATTGTGGCGGATGCGTTGTCACGTAATCCTATTGACGACGAATAATCAACATTAACATTCCTAAAACATATCAACTATAAAGGAACTAACCTTGCCTTCAATTTAAACTTTATAAACACTATATGCATCACAGAATGAACTAAAGACAATCAAGGTATACATATTGACATTGAAACTTCGTCTAACGTCCATACACGATATATGAATATTCGTTGAACAATCATGGAACAATATCTGACGACAAGTCGAACTTATTATCCTATGTGCACTTAATTCTTGGATGCTGTGATAAATGACATTTCTTTCCAACGTAAACGTTTGAACATTTTTGCCTAAAAGAATTCATCAGGATCAAGACTACGGATGGATCATCATATCCTATACTAATTAATTAGTTAACTTAACTTCTTAATTGAATTATTATCAATAAAATGAAATGTGAGAAAAAAATGAAATGAAAGAACAAAAAAAAAAAGAGAACGAAATATAAAAAGAAGAAATTATGAAAAGAGAAAATAAATCTCACACAAGTATTAGATTAATATTTTTTTTTAATGTACCTATACATTATTTAGTTAGTTAAATTAGATAGTTATTATTCACTAACACTTAACACACACAATTAAGTTAAACTTATATTCGAATTTCTTTCTATTTCTTCTCACTTATTTTGTTTTTTTTTTCTTCTCTCATAACATCGCGTTACATTAGAATCTTAATAATTTATCTCTTAGTTTAATTAATTAATTTAATTTTAATTAGTCAAATTAATTCCTATATGACATACTAATACGACAGACCTTACTTTCATTTAATTCTATCATTCACTATTAACATTGGACATTTTATTTAGTTGATATAATAATATGTATAATTGATATATCATGTGATTAATGTTAGATGACTATGACAAATAGTTGGTTGACATGACCGCGACACGGTTCTACTCAGAACATCGTCGGCCATATGTCACAATTGTGTTAAATTTTTTTTGAAAAATTGTTAAGTCGGATAGATCTTGAAAAAAAATCTATCGATTTTTTTTTCCCGGGTGTACAGGGAATTGTTACGGTATATGATATTAACGCCGTCTGCTAAAGGTTATCAGACGTGCAATTGTAAAAGGTTAAGGCATTTAATATATTGCGATAGATGTTTCAATTATTGTACGCTCCATACACGATCGATTATGACGTGTATAGCGTTGTTTAGGACACAGTCGGTAACTAAGAAACGCTACCCTTTGTTACTTGACCGCCAAGCTGAATAGCTGCGTTTTTCTAACCTTCCAATTCAATGGCATGATATAGCCATTTATATATGCATTTTTTGATGGACCAGGGTCAGTCCTAGAACTCTATATGAGAGGGAAATTTATGGAGGTTAGTATTTAACTAGAATTCTCAGAAGGAGAAGAATAATCGTCAAATTCATATGAAATATTCAGACTCGCAGTCTCACTGTCGGCAGGTAGCCATGTCTAGCTGCGCGTGCATATAGCTGTGATGTTCTGACGACAATACTGCATTGTATCCTTAAACGGACATTGACACATAACCAGCAGTCTACGTTATTGATTAATTTATGCATGACTTATATGGACTTATGCTCTACTCCTATTGAAATGATCATCCTGTGTGTACAACTGTGGATTAAATGTACGGACTCAATGAAATGACTTATCAAATCAATCGTATTCCAAGGTTCAATTATTGTTCGGAATCTTCCACCCCCGCATTCGCTTAATCTTCCATCGAAGGCACGATGCACTATCACGGAATAAAAAAAAACTAACACATCAATGAAAAAACAATGGCCAGAAATTTATAATTGTTTTATTCATATCACATGGAACATTGTTCAGAGCAAACCACCACGCAACACTTACCCAGGATTTGAACACTGGACCTTCCGTGCGACAACCCCGCCTAGCCATGCAAGCGAATCACACTATCCGCTCTGCCATCTACGCATCATCAAAAAATGATGTTTCAATGGCAGGTCAATAGTGCGAACCACAATACACGACACCAGAAGTCCTCCATGGGCAGTTCAGCTATTAATGACGCAATCACTTCTGTTGTATTTCTATCAAGCAGTATAGGCCGAATCCAACAAGACCCTTAGGACCTTAATACTGTGTCCAGTAAATGATAGTAGACTAGAACAGTGAGAACAGGATAGTGGGTAGGTTTGGTATTGTACAAACATTTATTACAAATAAGGGAGGGAAACCTGAGGCCTGTAAACAGTAAATTAATATGAAATTAATATGAAACAAATATAAAGGTATGTTATCAGGCACTCGCAGGAAATAAAGAAGTAGAACACCAGACAACAGAAAAACAACAGACATGAGTGGCTTACCCAGGATTTGAACACTGGACCTTCCGTGCGACAACCCCGCCTAGCCATGCAAGCGAATCACACTATCCGCTCTGCCATCTACGCATCATCAAAAAATGATGTTTCAATGGCAGGTCAATAGTGCGAACCACAATACACGACACCAGAAGTCCTCCATGGGCAGTTCAGCCTATTAATGACGCAATCACTTCTGTTGTATTTCTATCAAGCAGTATAGGCCGAATCCAACAAGACCCTTAGGACCTTAATACTGTGTCCAGTAAATGATAGTAGACTAGAACAGTGAGAACAGGATAGTGGGTAGGTTTGGTATTGTACAAACATTTATTACAAATAAGGGAGGGAAACCTGAGGCCTGTAAACAGTAAATTAATATGAAATTAATATGAAACAAATATAAAGGTATGTTATCAGGCACTCGCAGGAAATAAAGAAGTAGAACACCAGACAACAGAAAAACAACAGACATGAGTGGCTTACCCAGGATTTGAACACTGGACCTTCCGTGCGACAACCCCGCCTAGCCATGCAAGCGAATCACACTATCCGCTCTGCCATCTACGCATCATCAAAAAATGATGTTTCAATGGCAGGTCAATAGTGCGAACCACAATACACGACACCAGAAGTCCTCCATGGGCAGTTCAGCCTATTAATGACGCAATCACTTCTGTTGTATTTCTATCAAGCAGTATAGGCCGAATCCAACAAGACCCTTAGGACCTTAATACTGTGTCCAGTAAATGATAGTAGACTAGAACAGTGAGAACAGGATAGTGGGTAGGTTTGGTATTGTACAAACATTTATTACAAATAAGGGAGGGAAACCTGAGGCCTGTAAACAGTAAATTAATATGAAATTAATATGAAACAAATATAAAGGTATGTTATCAGGCACTCGCAGGAAATAAAGAAGTAGAACACCAGACAACAGAAAAACAACAGACATGAGTGGCTTACCCAGGATTTGAACACTGGACCTTCCGTGCGACAACCCCGCCTAGCCATGCAAGCGAATCACACTATCCGCTCTGCCATCTACGCATCATCAAAAAATGATGTTTCAATGGCAGGTCAATAGTGCGAACCACAATACACGACACCAGAAGTCCTCCATGGGCAGTTCAGCCTATTAATGACGCAATCACTTCTGTTGTATTTCTATCAAGCAGTATAGGCCGAATCCAACAAGACCCTTAGGACCTTAATACTGTGTCCAGTAAATGATAGTAGACTAGAACAGTGAGAACAGGATAGTGGGTAGGTTTGGTATTGTACAAACATTTATTACAAATAAGGGAGGGAAACCTGAGGCCTGTAAACAGTAAATTAATATGAAATTAATATGAAACAAATATAAAGGTATGTTATCAGGCACTCGCAGGAAATAAAGAAGTAGAACACCAGACAACAGAAAAACAACAGACATGAGTGGCTTACCCAGGATTTGAACACTGGACCTTCCGTGCGACAACCCCGCCTAGCCATGCAAGCGAATCACACTATCCGCTCTGCCATCTACGCATCATCAAAAAATGATGTTTCAATGGCAGGTCAATAGTGCGAACCACAATACACGACACCAGAAGTCCTCCATGGGCAGTTCAGCCTATTAATGACGCAATCACTTCTGTTGTATTTCTATCAAGCAGTATAGGCCGAATCCAACAAGACCCTTAGGACCTTAATACTGTGTCCAGTAAATGATAGTAGACTAGAACAGTGAGAACAGGATAGTGGGTAGGTTTGGTATTGTACAAACATTTATTACAAATAAGGGAGGGAAACCTGAGGCCTGTAAACAGTAAATTAATATGAAATTAATATGAAACAAATATAAAGGTATGTTATCAGGCACTCGCAGGAAATAAAGAAGTAGAACACCAGACAACAGAAAAACAACAGACATGAGTGGCTTACCCAGGATTTGAACACTGGACCTTCCGTGCGACAACCCCGCCTAGCCATGCAAGCGAATCACACTATCCGCTCTGCCATCTACGCATCATCAAAAAATGATGTTTCAATGGCAGGTCAATAGTGCGAACCACAATACACGACACCAGAAGTCCTCCATGGGCAGTTCAGCCTATTAATGACGCAATCACTTCTGTTGTATTTCTATCAAGCAGTATAGGCCGAATCCAACAAGACCCTTAGGACCTTAATACTGTGTCCAGTAAATGATAGTAGACTAGAACAGTGAGAACAGGATAGTGGGTAGGTTTGGTATTGTACAAACATTTATTACAAATAAGGGAGGGAAACCTGAGGCCTGTAAACAGTAAATTAATATGAAATTAATATGAAACAAATATAAAGGTATGTTATCAGGCACTCGCAGGAAATAAAGAAGTAGAACACCAGACAACAGAAAAACAACAGACATGAGTGGCTTACCCAGGATTTGAACACTGGACCTTCCGTGCGACAACCCCGCCTAGCCATGCAAGCGAATCACACTATCCGCTCTGCCATCTACGCATCATCAAAAAATGATGTTTCAATGGCAGGTCAATAGTGCGAACCACAATACACGACACCAGAAGTCCTCCATGGGCAGTTCAGCCTATTAATGACGCAATCACTTCTGTTGTATTTCTATCAAGCAGTATAGGCCGAATCCAACAAGACCCTTAGGACCTTAATACTGTGTCCAGTAAATGATAGTAGACTAGAACAGTGAGAACAGGATAGTGGGTAGGTTTGGTATTGTACAAACATTTATTACAAATAAGGGAGGGAAACCTGAGGCCTGTAAACAGTAAATTAATATGAAATTAATATGAAACAAATATAAAGGTATGTTATCAGGCACTCGCAGGAAATAAAGAAGTAGAACACCAGACAACAGAAAAACAACAGACATGAGTGGCTTACCCAGGATTTGAACACTGGACCTTCCGTGCGACAACCCCGCCTAGCCATGCAAGCGAATCACACTATCCGCTCTGCCATCTACGCATCATCAAAAAATGATGTTTCAATGGCAGGTCAATAGTGCGAACCACAATACACGACACCAGAAGTCCTCCATGGGCAGTTCAGCCTATTAATGACGCAATCACTTCTGTTGTATTTCTATCAAGCAGTATAGGCCGAATCCAACAAGACCCTTAGGACCTTAATACTGTGTCCAGTAAATGATAGTAGACTAGAACAGTGAGAACAGGATAGTGGGTAGGTTTGGTATTGTACAAACATTTATTACAAATAAGGGAGGGAAACCTGAGGCCTGTAAACAGTAAATTAATATGAAATTAATATGAAACAAATATAAAGGTATGTTATCAGGCACTCGCAGGAAATAAAGAAGTAGAACACCAGACAACAGAAAAACAACAGACATGAGTGGCTTACCCAGGATTTGAACACTGGACCTTCCGTGCGACAACCCCGCCTAGCCATGCAAGCGAATCACACTATCCGCTCTGCCATCTACGCATCATCAAAAAATGATGTTTCAATGGCAGGTCAATAGTGCGAACCACAATACACGACACCAGAAGTCCTCCATGGGCAGTTCAGCCTATTAATGACGCAATCACTTCTGTTGTATTTCTATCAAGCAGTATAGGCCGAATCCAACAAGACCCTTAGGACCTTAATACTGTGTCCAGTAAATGATAGTAGACTAGAACAGTGAGAACAGGATAGTGGGTAGGTTTGGTATTGTACAAACATTTATTACAAATAAGGGAGGGAAACCTGAGGCCTGTAAACAGTAAATTAATATGAAATTAATATGAAACAAATATAAAGGTATGTTATCAGGCACTCGCAGGAAATAAAGAAGTAGAACACCAGACAACAGAAAAACAACAGACATGAGTGGCTTACCCAGGATTTGAACACTGGACCTTCCGTGCGACAACCCCGCCTAGCCATGCAAGCGAATCACACTATCCGCTCTGCCATCTACGCATCATCAAAAAATGATGTTTCAATGGCAGGTCAATAGTGCGAACCACAATACACGACACCAGAAGTCCTCCATGGGCAGTTCAGCCTATTAATGACGCAATCACTTCTGTTGTATTTCTATCAAGCAGTATAGGCCGAATCCAACAAGACCCTTAGGACCTTAATACTGTGTCCAGTAAATGATAGTAGACTAGAACAGTGAGAACAGGATAGTGGGTAGGTTTGGTATTGTACAAACATTTATTACAAATAAGGGAGGGAAACCTGAGGCCTGTAAACAGTAAATTAATATGAAATTAATATGAAACAAATATAAAGGTATGTTATCAGGCACTCGCAGGAAATAAAGAAGTAGAACACCAGACAACAGAAAAACAACAGACATGAGTGGCTTACCCAGGATTTGAACACTGGACCTTCCGTGCGACAACCCCGCCTAGCCATGCAAGCGAATCACACTATCCGCTCTGCCATCTACGCATCATCAAAAAATGATGTTTCAATGGCAGGTCAATAGTGCGAACCACAATACACGACACCAGAAGTCCTCCATGGGCAGTTCAGCCTATTAATGACGCAATCACTTCTGTTGTATTTCTATCAAGCAGTATAGGCCGAATCCAACAAGACCCTTAGGACCTTAATACTGTGTCCAGTAAATGATAGTAGACTAGAACAGTGAGAACAGGATAGTGGGTAGGTTTGGTATTGTACAAACATTTATTACAAATAAGGGAGGGAAACCTGAGGCCTGTAAACAGTAAATTAATATGAAATTAATATGAAACAAATATAAAGGTATGTTATCAGGCACTCGCAGGAAATAAAGAAGTAGAACACCAGACAACAGAAAAACAACAGACATGAGTGGCTTACCCAGGATTTGAACACTGGACCTTCCGTGCGACAACCCCGCCTAGCCATGCAAGCGAATCACACTATCCGCTCTGCCATCTACGCATCATCAAAAAATGATGTTTCAATGGCAGGTCAATAGTGCGAACCACAATACACGACACCAGAAGTCCTCCATGGGCAGTTCAGCCTATTAATGACGCAATCACTTCTGTTGTATTTCTATCAAGCAGTATAGGCCGAATCCAACAAGACCCTTAGGACCTTAATACTGTGTCCAGTAAATGATAGTAGACTAGAACAGTGAGAACAGGATAGTGGGTAGGTTTGGTATTGTACAAACATTTATTACAAATAAGGGAGGGAAACCTGAGGCCTGTAAACAGTAAATTAATATGAAATTAATATGAAACAAATATAAAGGTATGTTATCAGGCACTCGCAGGAAATAAAGAAGTAGAACACCAGACAACAGAAAAACAACAGACATGAGTGGCTTACCCAGGATTTGAACACTGGACCTTCCGTGCGACAACCCCGCCTAGCCATGCAAGCGAATCACACTATCCGCTCTGCCATCTACGCATCATCAAAAAATGATGTTTCAATGGCAGGTCAATAGTGCGAACCACAATACACGACACCAGAAGTCCTCCATGGGCAGTTCAGCCTATTAATGACGCAATCACTTCTGTTGTATTTCTATCAAGCAGTATAGGCCGAATCCAACAAGACCCTTAGGACCTTAATACTGTGTCCAGTAAATGATAGTAGACTAGAACAGTGAGAACAGGATAGTGGGTAGGTTTGGTATTGTACAAACATTTATTACAAATAAGGGAGGGAAACCTGAGGCCTGTAAACAGTAAATTAATATGAAATTAATATGAAACAAATATAAAGGTATGTTATCAGGCACTCGCAGGAAATAAAGAAGTAGAACACCAGACAACAGAAAAACAACAGACATGAGTGGCTTACCCAGGATTTGAACACTGGACCTTCCGTGCGACAACCCCGCCTAGCCATGCAAGCGAATCACACTATCCGCTCTGCCATCTACGCATCATCAAAAAATGATGTTTCAATGGCAGGTCAATAGTGCGAACCACAATACACGACACCAGAAGTCCTCCATGGGCAGTTCAGCCTATTAATGACGCAATCACTTCTGTTGTATTTCTATCAAGCAGTATAGGCCGAATCCAACAAGACCCTTAGGACCTTAATACTGTGTCCAGTAAATGATAGTAGACTAGAACAGTGAGAACAGGATAGTGGGTAGGTTTGGTATTGTACAAACATTTATTACAAATAAGGGAGGGAAACCTGAGGCCTGTAAACAGTAAATTAATATGAAATTAATATGAAACAAATATAAAGGTATGTTATCAGGCACTCGCAGGAAATAAAGAAGTAGAACACCAGACAACAGAAAAACAACAGACATGAGTGGCTTACCCAGGATTTGAACACTGGACCTTCCGTGCGACAACCCCGCCTAGCCATGCAAGCGAATCACACTATCCGCTCTGCCATCTACGCATCATCAAAAAATGATGTTTCAATGGCAGGTCAATAGTGCGAACCACAATACACGACACCAGAAGTCCTCCATGGGCAGTTCAGCCTATTAATGACGCAATCACTTCTGTTGTATTTCTATCAAGCAGTATAGGCCGAATCCAACAAGACCCTTAGGACCTTAATACTGTGTCCAGTAAATGATAGTAGACTAGAACAGTGAGAACAGGATAGTGGGTAGGTTTGGTATTGTACAAACATTTATTACAAATAAGGGAGGGAAACCTGAGGCCTGTAAACAGTAAATTAATATGAAATTAATATGAAACAAATATAAAGGTATGTTATCAGGCACTCGCAGGAAATAAAGAAGTAGAACACCAGACAACAGAAAAACAACAGACATGAGTGGCTTACCCAGGATTTGAACACTGGACCTTCCGTGCGACAACCCCGCCTAGCCATGCAAGCGAATCACACTATCCGCTCTGCCATCTACGCATCATCAAAAAATGATGTTTCAATGGCAGGTCAATAGTGCGAACCACAATACACGACACCAGAAGTCCTCCATGGGCAGTTCAGCCTATTAATGACGCAATCACTTCTGTTGTATTTCTATCAAGCAGTATAGGCCGAATCCAACAAGACCCTTAGGACCTTAATACTGTGTCCAGTAAATGATAGTAGACTAGAACAGTGAGAACAGGATAGTGGGTAGGTTTGGTATTGTACAAACATTTATTACAAATAAGGGAGGGAAACCTGAGGCCTGTAAACAGTAAATTAATATGAAATTAATATGAAACAAATATAAAGGTATGTTATCAGGCACTCGCAGGAAATAAAGAAGTAGAACACCAGACAACAGAAAAACAACAGACATGAGTGGCTTACCCAGGATTTGAACACTGGACCTTCCGTGCGACAACCCCGCATAGCCATGCAAGCGAATCACACTATCCGCTCTGCCATCTACGCATCATCAAAAAATGATGTTTCAATGGCAGGTCAATAGTGCGAACCACAATACACGACACCAGAAGTCCTCCATGGGCAGTTCAGCCTATTAATGACGCAATCACTTCTGTTGTATTTCTATCAAGCAGTATAGGCCGAATCCAACAAGACCCTTAGGACCTTAATACTGTGTCCAGTAAATGATAGTAGACTAGAACAGTGAGAACAGGATAGTGGGTAGGTTTGGTATTGTACAAACATTTAATACAAATAAGGGAGGGAAACCTGAGGCCTGTAAACAGTAAATTAATATGAAATTAATATGAAACAAATATAAAGGTATGTTATCAGGCACTCGCAGGAAATAAAGAAGTAGAACACCAGACAACAGAAAAACAACAGACATGAGTGGCTAACACAGGATTTGAACACTGGACCTTCCGTGCGACAACCCCGCCTAGCCATGCAAGCGAATCACACTATCCGCTCTGCCATCTACGCATCATCAAAAAATGATGTTTCAATGGCAGGTCAATAGTGCGAACCACAATACACGACACCAGAAGTCCTCCATGGGCAGTTCAGCCTATTAATGACGCAATCACTTCTGTTGTATTTCTATCAAGCAGTATAGGCCGAATCCAACAAGACCCTTAGGACCTTAATACTGTGTCCAGTAAATGATAGTAGACTAGAACAGTGAGAACAGGATAGTGGGTAGGTTTGGTATTGTACAAACATTTATTACAAATAAGGGAGGGAAACCTGAGGCCTGTAAACAGTAAATTAATATGAAATTAATATGAAACAAATATAAAGGTATGTTATCAGGCACTCGCAGGAAATAAAGAAGTAGAACACCAGACAACAGAAAAACAACAGACATGAGTGGCTTACCCAGGATTTGAACACTGGACCTTCCGTGCGACAACCCCGCCTAGCCATGCAAGCGAATCACACTATCCGCTCTGCCATCTACGCATCATCAAAAAATGATGTTTCAATGGCAGGTCAATAGTGCGAACCACAATACACGACACCAGAAGTCCTCCATGGGCAGTTCAGCCTATTAATGACGCAATCACTTCTGTTGTATTTCTATCAAGCAGTATAGGCCGAATCCAACAAGACCCTTAGGACCTTAATACTGTGTCCAGTAAATGATAGTAGACTAGAACAGTGAGAACAGGATAGTGGGTAGGTTTGGTATTGTACAAACATTTATTACAAATAAGGGAGGGAAACCTGAGGCCTGTAAACAGTAAATTAATATGAAATTAATATGAAACAAATATAAAGGTATGTTATCAGGCACTCGCAGGAAATAAAGAAGTAGAACACCAGACAACAGAAAAACAACAGACATGAGTGGCTTACCCAGGATTTGAACACTGGACCTTCCGTGCGACAACCCCGCCTAGCCATGCAAGCGAATCACACTATCCGCTCTGCCATCTACGCATCATCAAAAAATGATGTTTCAATGGCAGGTCAATAGTGCGAACCACAATACACGACACCAGAAGTCCTCCATGGGCAGTTCAGCCTATTAATGACGCAATCACTTCTGTTGTATTTCTATCAAGCAGTCTTGTTGGATTCGGCCTATACTGCTTGATAGAAATACAACAGAAGTCACGCAATGTTTGCCATCTTAAAACTTCCCTCCCTGTCACAATTCTTTTATTTTTTTAAATAAAGTTTTGGCGAGGCGAGTCCCGTTCATCCTAGTCGGATATATTAGGGCGTATGTCCAAATATAAAAGACCCTTAGGTCTGAAATAACCCGGACTCCCCTTTGTGCGACGTCACAAATCTCTTAACCCCCCCCCCCCCTTTATTAAAAAAAAATAGTGTTCAATTAATCAAACTTGTACAAATAGTTTTCCTTTTATGTGCCGTCTCCCAACACGAGACAGGCCTAACCCTTGCCTTACCCAGCTGATTGATTTGACATTTTCCCCTTTAAAAAAAAAAAATAATAATATAGCCCTAATGATTTCAACTTGCTAAACTTCTGTGTCTTTGATCTCGTAGACTGTTGTCGGGATGGTGTTAACTCTTGTTATTCTTAAATTTGTTAAACCTTATATATATATATATATATTGTCAATATGCCAGGTGTGTCTGGGATGACTATGCATCTGCCATCATCAATATGCATAATGATAACTTAGCCAGAACCCCACATTCCCGTCACACTTTCAATAATCCTTACATATTCATTTTTTATTCTTTTTAAATACTTCTTCTTCAAGTACCCTGTCGTGAAAACATTCTAAATCCCCATATATAAATTAAAAGGTAACTGTAAAGCCTAACACATAAATTAAATAAAAGGAAAGAAGAATGGTAAAGAACAGTGCTGTCACAATGACTGTACTCGAAATCCCCCTTGTTTTCTACTTCGTTTGCAAATTGTAACGTTTCACGTTGATAGTAAAAGCCTACTGCTTCAATACACGCTTTCTACGATAAAACGTGTACTGCCTTTCTAAGAAAAACCTTGAGATACGCAAGCTGACCTATATTTAAAATTCCATTCATGTCATTTTATACACTACGTTACCATAAACGAAAGACAGATGGAATTAGGATAGAGAGAAGGGAGGGCTGAAAGCAGGAACGCATGCAACACTAAACACGCGTCTCGCTATACAATTAATGACATCACGCGTGTAAGGCCACAAGCACTAACTTTTTTCAAATCGACAGTGATAAAAAACACTACCCATACGAGAGTTAGGTTTTAAAACTTACGAAATGCTTATTGGGAAATATGACATTATACAGTTTTATGTCTGAAAACATGACAGTACACCAGACACCATAAAGTTTGGAAGTGAGGAGGTGGCAACAGCACGACTATCCTAGAAGAAAATGCATATTTTGAACGCAGCCACTTAGCTCTTTTAAATTTGTATATTTGGGTTCCTTAGGACTTGCTGACAAAGAATATGTTAAACGTTACGCAAATAGTCTAGGAATTAACAAATTATAGCCAAAAGAAATAGTGAGGGTGTCAGACAACCCCAAAATCAGAATCGCTCAGTGGCAGATTTTAAAACCACCATTGTACGGGAAATAGGTCCCCATGTTAAATCCTATTTGATTGGATAGAAGTAAATGTAAGGCTAAACACGATTAGTCGGGCTATAAATACTATCTTTTGTTGTTAGGGGAGACGGAAGGAAGGGTACTTTTTTTCAAACGCTTGTGTAAACATGGCTCGATTGGTTAGCCCCGCCAATATAGTCAATCAGAGGCGTCAGGTCAGCACCACATTTTCAAATAAACTTACTAAAGAACCAGTGCGTTGAGCGCCAGTGCATATTTTTCTAAATAAAAGCCTGGGACATCGGCAGATCGGATTTTGTGCCTATTCATTGCCAGTCAACGTAATTCTGTATTATTTCCATGAATTGTGGTAAGCTTGAAATATTTGATATCTTTTTAATGAAAATTGAATGTAAATTGATAATTTATGTCTGTATATGTGTGTGGTTCAGTAGCGAACATGAGGCAAAGCCTATATAGTGCTCCAACCTGAACAGAAGGTGTCGGAGGAAAGTAAAACTACATGGAATTGCCAAACAGTACACTGACACCTATCTTATTGACTAGAAAGAAATAATGCTGGAATTGCAGAGGCGTAGTAACCATTAGGGAGGAGTATACTGGTGTAAATTGTTTCAGATGAAGATAGCAGTTGGCCTACCGCTCTGAACTCAGTGTTTGTTATGTATTGTGTTCAGTCTGGAAATAGATTATAAATTAGTTCTGAAATAGGAGGTACAACCTTCTTGTTTCAGGGACCGTGGTCCTAAAGTTATTGAGCAGCACCTGGTCTGAGCTTTGCTGAATCTAGAGGCTGACAGCATACTCCTGGGTCCAGATAGCGACCAGTGAGGTGTCTCCAGAACACAGGGGAGCAGTCGAGCAGAGGAGTCCTTCCCTGCAGACATCACGAATTTTCCGCCTCTGTGGCCAGCGGAGCTCAACAATATGTGTCCCCTCAAAAATTGACATTTAGTAAAAAGAGGGACAATACCTTGTTTAAATTGACAGGAACTGTGAACTTTTCCCCATACTATTTCCCAGATAAACAAACACTTGAAGTCATGATGACAAATAACAACATAGCTTGAAAAACAAAACCAGTATTACCTCATAGTACTACTACACAACTGACACACATAGGATAATATTAATAAAATATGTCACTACAAGGTTCATATTTATAAATTATGTACATATAAATTGTGATTACATTTGATTGTGATTCCTGGTTCACTTTGTAGTTGAATCAGGATATATATATTAGTGAAAGTAATTAATACATATATATTTGAAACTTTACCAGTGACTCATTTAAGATAGTCTTATAGAGTGTTAAATGTGTGTGAGTGTCACAGTGTTGTCAAGTGTGGTGGAATAAATTAAATTGTTTATCTGTCTGTTGTTGTTGTGACTTACACTTCATCATTTACATAACCCTAGACATTTAACGTAGTCATCACAATATTCCAGAATAATTCTGACTGAGGTATAAATGTGGTAGCAAGTAAGGTTATCTGTAAAACACTACACCTATTAGATACAGATACCTTCACAGCTGATCTCAGTCAGTACACTAAGTCCCCTATAAATATTTATAACATCCCACTTTACCACATATATTGGGGTCTCGCTCCGGGATTTTGAATCTTTCTCCTATTATATATATTGGGAATAATAAGAATTAAAAGGTATCCTTGGGTGGAAATAAATAACGTTGAGCTCTCAGTGCCTGTGGTGTCTTTGGATAAGTAATATCAGATTGTATTGTTTAGTTAGACATTATATAAATTTACCTGTTAGAAAATGGCGGACCTGGCCAAATTTCGATCTGCTGCTGTACAGACTGCGAAAGAGTTAGGAATGGACGGGCAAATTATGATTGCTTATGTCACTGCTGAATGTGACAAATATATTGAACGGGAAGAAAGAAGATTAGAAAAAGAGGCCGAAAGAAAGTTAGAGGCTGAAAAGGAAATTAAGAAGTTACAATTTGAGGCTGAGGCTAAGAGGTTGCAGATTGAGGCTGAGGCTAAGAGGTCGCAGATTGAGGCTGAGGCTAAGAGGTTGCAGATTGAGGCTGAGGCTAAGAGGTTGCAGATTGAGGCTGACAAAGAGGCTAAAGCATTGGAAGCCGAGGAAAGAAGACAGGCTGCAGAAAGGGAAGACAAGAGATTAGCTGCAGAAAGGGAAGCAGAAAAGGAGGAGAAGAGATTACAAAGGGAACATGAGTTACGACTAAGGGAGTTTGAGTTTCAAGGCCATGCTCCTGAAAATGGTGCCAGTCCCTTTACCTCTGATGCCACTGCTAGTCAGGGAGCCTCAACCTCAGCTATGAATTTTCATTTAGATCATTTTGTTGAGAAAGACGATGATATTGAGAGCTATCTAAATAGATATGAACTATAAGCTACCACCTACGGGCTAGAGCGAGACACGTGCCGCTCACAGCTATCTCAGGGACTTCGTGGGGCAGCTTATGAAGTTTTTGCCAAAATGCGCAGAGGTGATCAGGAAAATTATGACATGCTAAAGCAGGCTCTTTTGTTAAGATATGAAAAGAACGCAGAATTTTATAGGAAAAAATTTAGGAATGCTAAACTACTGTCAGGTGAAACCTATCACCAGTTCTCTGCACGGTTAGAGACATACTTGGAGAAATGGACTTCTCTGGGGAAAACCCAAGATCTTAAGGAAATGGTCCTTATAGAACAATTAAGAGAGTCCATGGCTCCAGACCTGAGAAAGTTTCTCATGGAACAAGGTGCAGAGAGGCTGGGTGAGTTGCTAAATGTTGCTGAAAGGTATCAAGCAGCTCAGGCAGAGGTATCAGGTAATAAAAAGAAACAGGTGGATAATTTTAGGGCACCACAGAACTTTAATAAATTTGATCCTAGAGATCAAAACAAAGGTAAGCACCAATTTGATAGGCCACGGTATGACAATAAAAATAAAACCCCACAATTCGATGAAAGGAAATATGATGAAAGAAAATCTTTCAACCAAGGAAAAAGGTGGTGTAAAAATTGTCAGATGAACAATCATGACACTGACCATTGCAGAAGGAAACCTGTGTTATGGCCACCCTTCAGGTCAGGTCGACCTCAAGACAGGAGGAGGATATTATGTTAGATACCACTCCAGAAGAGATGAGGAAGGCACAGGCTGGGGATAAGACCCTCAAGCCTTGTTTCAGAAAATTGTCAACTTGTCATACAACTCCAGGCAAGGGAGATTTTTACATGAAAAACAAGTTGATGTATAGGAAGACTGGAGCTAGATCCAAAGGTCACGGACAGCTGGTACTTCCTAAAAGATATAGGGCAGACTTAATAAGGAGCCTACATGTGAAACCAGATGGGGACCATGAGAAAATAGGTACCATCATCCAAAAGGTGGCTCACAATTATTATTGGCCCAAGGCAAGATGGGACATTGAGAATTTTGTAGAAAGGTGTAGCATAGCACATGAGGGAACACCCACAAGTGGGAACATTGATCAGGACCTGGACACGCCACGGGGCAAAAATAGGCCTGACAATAAAAAGAAAAATAGATTTGATAAAGTGGACCAAATGGAATGGGAAGCCCCTTTTCACGGACAAGCTTCACTTAACTGTTTTACAATGGCCACTATGCGGAGAGTGCAAAAAGATGTCTTACCCCAGGATAAGCCGAAAATCCCTCAATCGGACTTAAACAAACTGGAGAAAGAGGATGTAGAGAGGAAATCTCTCATCAAGAATTTTAAGTGGGGAGAAAGCCCCAAGAAAAAAATTGGTAGCGGTCGTTTTGTGAATGATAATTCTGGGAAGAAAAATCATCACTATAGCGCTTCGAGTGGAAGAGACCATACCGGTGCATGGACAAATAGGTCCACAAAATTAAAGGTCCATATGTAGCTCTGTTAAGAACGTGGACTGATGAAAAGGCAGAGGAAAATATTACATCCTCATACCAATATGTGAATGAGCTGACCACTCGTTTAAAAACTGGCTGGAAACTTGCCAATGAAAATTTGAAACAAGCCAGGAAGAAACATGCTGCCTATTATAACAGGAAAGCTAAAGACAGAGATTTGGCTGTGGGAGAGAAGGTACTGCTTCTTCTGCCCGGTAGTCAGAATAAGTTACAAATTGGATGGCAAGGTCCATATACAGTTCTAGAGAAGGTGTCTAGAACCAATTATAAGATAGATAAGAAGGGGAAAGAAAAAATCTATCATGTGAATCTCCTGAAGAAATATTTGGAAAGAGAACATCAGGAAGAGACACACTTGTTGACCTTGTCCATTGCCATGGAGATGAAAAAGGAACCACTTTCATCATTTGAATATCCATTACACCCCTGTGAGACAGCGGCACAGGTGAAAATCAGTACACATTTAACGAAAACTCAGAAAGAGAGAGTGCAACAGGTTCTAGATAATCATGCAGAGGTGTTAACAGACCGACCAGGGCATACAAACCTATTGGAATATGATATGAAACTGATAGACCCCACACCTGTCTGTATGAAACCCTATTCGATTCCTTTTGCTAAGGAGAAAGCTTTGAAGGAAGAGATAGACTATTTGTTGAAGGAAGGAATTATTTCACACAGTGAATCTTCGTATAGTTCCGGTGTTGTACTCTTAAGGAAACCCTCTGGAGAACATAGACTCTGTATAGATTACAGGAGACTGAATGCTATTACAGAAGGACAGGTGGATCCATTGCCGGATACAAATCAGTTGTTTGCCAGGCTAAATAAAGCTAAATATTTCTCAAAAGTGGATCTGAGTAAAGGATACTATCAGATTCCAGTAAAGCCTGAGGTTAGACCATACCTAGCTTTTAGTACCTCAGAAGGACACTATGAGTTTAATAGATTGCCATTTGGATTGAAGAATGCGCCTAGTGTCTTCTCTAGAATGATGAGAAAATTATTGGACCCTCTGAATAATCCATGTATCACAAATTTCATGGATGATATCCTTATAGCAACAGAAACATTTGAGGAACACATTGACTCTCTGAACATGCTGTTTAATCGACTTAGGGAAGCGAATTTAACAGCCCGACCAACCAAATGTTGCGTTGGATGTAAAGAATTAGAATTCTTGGGACACACAGTTTATCAGGGAAACATGACCCCTGACCCAAAGAATTTAGAGAAACTAAAGAAAGCCCCGAGACCACAAACCAAGAAAGACGTGAGATCCTTTGTCTCATTATGTGGTTTCTACCAAAAGTATATCAAAAACTTTAATTCCATATGTGCACCGTTAACTGATTTGACACGTAAAGGAAATCCAGATCGAATTACATGGACACCACAATGTGAAATGGCTTACCAAGAATTGAAGGAAAAGCTCACAAGTAAACCTATTTTGAAATTACCTGACTTAAGTCAAGAATTCATAGTAAGGACGGATGCCAGTAATATTGGGTTAGGGGCAACTCTGCTACAGAAATCAGATGCATTGGATGGGGAATTAAGCCCAGTGGCATATGCTAGCAGAAAGTTGAATAAAGCTGAAACCAATTACTCAACTAGCGAAAAAGAATGTCTTGCAGTAATATGGGCGATAAAGAAATTCAATATTTATCTGTATGGGAAGGCATTTAAGTTGCAAACGGATCACAAACCCTTGTCGTTTCTAGCGCAGGCTAGACATGAAAATTCTAGATTACTCCGTTGGTCATTACTGATGCAGCCATTTGAGTTTAGCATAGAGTATATAAGTGGAAAAACAAATCTGGGAGCGGATTTTTTAAGCCGCCATCCGTGTGATGAGAATCACCGTAAGCCCCAGAAATAATAATAAATTTCTCTATGTGTATATAGAATTATAGACTGACATATAACGTCTGTTTTAAGAGGGGAGAATTTGTCGTGAAAACATTCTAAATCCCCATATATAAATTAAAAGGTAACTGTAAAGCCTAACACATAAATTAAATAAAAGGAAAGAAGAATGGTAAAGAACAGTGCTGTCACAATGACTGTCCTCGAAATCCCCCTTGTTTTCTACTTCGTCTGCAAATTGTAACGTTTCACGTTGATAGTAAAAGCCTACTGCAGCATACACGCTTTCTTCAATAAAACGTGTACTGCCTTTCTAAGAAAAACCTTGAGATACGCAAGCTGACCTATATTTAAAATTCCATTCATGTCATTTTATACACTACGTTACCATAAACGAAAGACAGATGGAATTAGGATAGAGAGAAGGGAGGGCTGAAAGCAGGAACGCATGCAACACTAAACACGCGTCTCGCTATACAATTAATGACATCACGCGTGTAAGGCCACAAGCACTAACTTTTTTCAAATCGACAGTGATAAAAAACACTACCCATACGAGAGTTAGGTTTTAAAACTTACAAAACGCTTATTAGGAAACATGACATTATACTGGTTTACGTTTGAAAACATGACAGTACACCAGACACCATAAAGTTTGGAAGTGAGGAGGTGGCAACAGCACGACTATCCTAGAAGAAAATGCATATTTTGAACGCAGCCACTTAGCTTCCTTAAATTTATATAATTGGGTTCCTTAGGACTTGCTGACAAAGAATATGTTAAACGTTACGCAAATAGTCTAGGAATTAACAAATTATAGCCAAAAGAAATAGTGAGGGTGTCAGACAACACCAAAATCAGAATCGCTCAGTGGCAGATTTTAAAACCACCATTGTACGGGAAATAGGTCCCCATGTTAAATCCTATTTGATTGGATAGAAGTAAATGTAAGGCTAAACACGATTAGTCGGGCTACAAATACTATCTTTTGTTGTTAGGGGAGACGGAAGGAAGGGTACTTTTTTTCAAACGCTTGTGTAAACATGGCTCGATTGGTTAGACCCGCCAATATAGTCAATTAGGAGCGTCAGGTCAGCACCACATTTTCAAATAAACTTTCTAAAGCAACAGTGCGTTGAGATTCAGCTTATATTTTTCTAAATAAAAGCCTGAGACAGTGACAGGTCGGATTTTGTGCCTATTCATTGCCAGTCAACGTAATTCTGTATTATTTCCATGAATTGTGGTAAGCTTGAAATATTTGATATCTTTTTAATGAAAATTGAATGTAAATTGATAATTTATGTCTGTATATGTGTGTGGTTCAGTAGCGAACATGAGGCAAAGCCTATATAGTGCTCCAACCTGAACAGAAGGTGTCGGAGGAAAGTAAAACTACATGGAATTGCCAAACAGTACACTGACACCTATCTTATTGACTAGAAAGAAATAATGCTGGAATTGCAGAGGCGTAGTAACCATTAGGGAGGAGTATACTGGTGTAAATTGTTTCAGATGAAGATAGCAGTTGGCCTACCGCTCTGAACTCAGTGTTTGTTATGTATTGTGTTCAGTCTGGAAATAGATTATAAATTAGTTCTGAAATAGGAGGTACAACCTTCTTGTTTCAGGGACCGTGGTCCTAAAGTTATTGAGCAGCACCTGGTCTGAGCTTTGCTGAATCTAGAGGCTGACAGCATACTCCTGGGTCCAGATAGCGACCAGTGAGGTGTCTCCAGAACACAGGGGAGCAATCGAGCAGAGGAGTCTTTTCCTGCCGCCATCACGAAAGTTAAGCCTCTGTGGCCAGAGGAGCTCAACATTATGTGTCCCCTCAAAAATTGACATTATAGTGAGAAAAGAGGGACAATACCTTGTTTAAATTGACAGGAACTGTGAATTTTTCCCCATACTATTTCCCAGATAAACAAACACTTGAAGTCATGATGACCAATAACAACATAGCTTGAAAAACAAAACCAGTATTACCTCATAGTACTACTACACAACTGACACACATAGGATAATATTAATAAAATATGTCACTACAAGGTTCATATTTATAAATTATGTATATATATAAATTGTGATTACATTTGATTGTGATTCCTGGTTCACTTTGTAGTTGAATCAGGATATATATTAGTGAAAGTAATTAATACATATATATTTGAAAATTTACCAGTGACTCATTTAAGATAGTCTTATAGAGTGTTAAATGTGTGTGAGTGTCACAGTGTTGTGGAATAAATTAAATTGTTTATCTGTCTGTTGTTGTTGTGACTTACACTTCATCATTTACATAACCCTAGACATTTAACGTAGTCATCACAATATTCCAGAATAATTCTGACTGAGGTATAATGTGGTAGCAAGTAAGGTTATCTGTAAAACACTACACCTATTAGATACAGATACCTTCACAGCTGATCTCAGTCAGTACACTAAGTCCCCTATAAATATTTATAACATCCCACTTTACCACATACCCTGCCTAGTGGCGTAGGAGATCACGCCTCTCCACAACTTCCTGTCTCCAGTACAATTTATCAATTCTGCTGTTGACTTCTTTCCATGCCACAATGTCAAACTGTCCAGTATTTGATCTCTGTGTCTTCCCCTATCTCTTTTTCCTTAAATCTGACCTGTTGTTGTGGTATATTCCAGCTTTCTTCTCATAACTTGCCCCAAAAAAGTGGATTGCTTCCTTCTAACTTGTGAAATAAGTTTCTTTTGTTCATTGGCCTCTTTCAGGACATCCTCATTACTCTTTTTGGCTGTCCATGGTATTTTCATCATTCTTCTGTAAAACCACATCTCTGTTGCCTCTAGTGCCTTCTCTACTTGTTTACTAATTTTCCATGGCTCACTCCCACGTGTCAGGATTGGTTCTATATAACACTGAAGAAATCTCTGTCTTCCTTCCAATGACAAAGAATTGTTGCATAAAAGACTCTTCTTTTTATAGAATGCTGTTTTTGCTTGAGCTATTTTGCTCTTCACTTCTGAGAAGTTTGTTAAATTAATGTGCCCAAGTATTTGAATTTATTGACCTATTTTAAAACTGTTCTATTTACTTTGATAGTTCATTCTGTTAGATCAGAGTGGTCTAACTGTAGTCCCGCGGGCCAAATGTGGCCCGCGTAAAATTGATTAGTGGCCCGCTCTCATACAAACAATATTTCTGTAGTTATATGGTATAATTAATACTTTTGAGATCAGACTCAAAACGTCCGGTGCAAAGCAATGTTTTACTGCCTGTAATCAGCATCCGAAAGCATTCGGTTGACATTGCTATCATTACAGAAAATCCACACTTCACCTCGCCAAGCTTCCCAAGGTAAGAATAAAATTAAAATTATTTCAATAGAAGTTCAATGCTCATTGTAATTTTTAATTGTATTTTATTTTTAATTTCGCACTCTTCGATTTTGATCCATCTTTCACTGAGATTTATTATAAAAAAATTTTTATGAATGGCCCGCAGACTCTAAATTTTTGGTTTATGTGGCCCTCGGAGTAGAATAAGTTGGATACTAACTGTCTTAGATACGGAAAATCTAATTAAAAAAAACTAAACACTATCGTTAGGGCATTATTCCTATTACCGAGGTCCGCCGAGGGGATTTTAAGGGTGTTATCTACTATTTTATTTACTATAATGTGTAGTTCTTTAGGACTGTCTATTCTCAACATCCGTTCTATAGTTATGGATAAATAGCATGCATGTATATTATCTAATATTGGTATTCTCTACTGTTCTCACTTTCTTATATTTCAGCATAAAATCCTGTATATTATTGTCTTGTATTCACCCTGCTCTGTGAATCCTACCATAATTACTTCTGATATAAAGTATCTAAAATGCTGGCCTCCTCCACCCCTGCATAAAGTAGTGACGTGGCGGTCTGATTGTTTTGCTGTGCAATAATTGTGTTGCCCTTTGCCGCCTCACATAACGTGATTTAATCTTGAAGGTTATTCAGTGTTATGTAATCGATGGTGTCGGTTGCTTCGCGACGGTAGATAAAAATAAAAATAAAAATGATTGTTATCTCCTTTGAAACTAAAAACTTTCTACTCGGTAGTTAATAACTACTGTTCAAATACAAGAATATTTAACGAATTGTGTTGTGGCGGTTAGTAAAAAGCCACACACCTCTCCCTCCCCCACCAAAAAAATAAAATAAAAGTTATCTCATTTAAATTGCTAAATAAGTGGGAGGTATTGTGTGACACTAATACACGAAGAGCAAAAACGCCAACGAATGTGTTACATATTTTCATAAATGGATGCTTGTGTAGAATAGATGGATTGAAATGGTATGACAAGATCACCATTCTGGAAATGATAGTTTGGTTTGGTTTTTGAACCATGCACTTGAAAACTAGTGTTTGTCGTGTGCACGGGGTACCCAGTATGATAGAATGAGCCAGACAAGTGCAAATGGAATAAGGCGTCAAGAAAGATGTTGGTGTTGGACACGACACACAGTGAGCAAGTCTGCCTATAGCATTACCAGCAGTGGCGTATTCTCTATGTGTGCTGTGCGTGCTGCGCACACCTATGCCCGAAGGAAAATAAAAATTTAATTTATTATTCTATAAAATATTTCTCTTCTAATGTTCTGCTTTCGGACCGCACGCACCAGGATAACGGATTTTCCCATAGAATCTACGAGTATATCTAGTTTCAGTTTCCCCAGACGCTTTTTATAGTGCAGTTTTTTATTGGTTGGTAGCAATCGCCCGAAGTTTCTCGGGTAATTCCGTCACAATGCGTGCGGTACCTTTCGGATTCACGTCTGAACACTGGTTTGATTGGATCGGGGTCATGGCCAGATACGTAAATACAATGCGAACATGCGTGCGGTGGTCCTGCAGCTCTCGAGTTGTAAAAATCGGTTGTGTCCGTCCAGTGTTTTTTGTGATTAATTTTTGTTAGTTGCCGGGAATGCAGATTATTACAGTGACAGTGAGTTTCAAGTTGTAAGTTAATTAGTATTTCGGAGATAGTTGACATATACCCCTAATAACTATCGTTGCGTAATTGAATATAGTTGGTTTTTAAATTAAGAGGTGAAGAAGTTAAATAGTAGGCGTACATATTCATTTTAAGTAGCAGCACGCCTAGCTCGCATTACCAGGATACGCCACTGATTACCAGGCAGTCTTTATTCTGGAATTTATAGGGTAAAAGATACAGAGCTAAGGCCTAAAACCGCGTGGGTACACGAAATGGAGACTTTAAAAAAAGGATTTCTGTCGGGTTGGCTTTTCGGGTGGAAGACGCCTATTTTGAGACTCACATCTTTTAAACTAATATGCCTTCGATAATCAATTTTATTATGATACTTTCTAAATCAGTGATTCTTAGCCTATGTGTCGCAGGAAACTTTACGATGAGTCGCGTCTCTTACATTTCCCCTTACTCGAAGTTTGGCTGAATTCCTATATTCATTTCATGAGTTGCCAGCTTCACAAACTGTTTAAATTAGGTCTTGGTCATTCACAGGTTGAGAACCTCTGTTCTAAATGATACTGAGCATATTGTTTTAAAAGATGAATAACCATTCTTCACAACAAGCATATAGTCTTACGTTTATAAAATATACTTACTGCTTAGTCGTTCCTCATCTACCCTGGGATGTAGACGTTGGTCAGAGAGAGCGCCATACTATCATATCGGCTGTCTTCCTTCTGGCCTGGTTCCAATGTAGTCTTCGGTCCTTCAGAGATTGTCTAATGTTGTCCTCCCAGTGAACTCTGGGTCGTCCTGGAGTCTGGATCCCTGGCTCTTAGTTTCCTATATTTGTCGCGGTAGCCGATCTTCTCCCATTCTGCAGACATGGCTAAACCATCGTAATTGGGATTGTTCTACTCGAGTCTGCAGGGGCTGGGTTTTAAGGCTATTAAGTATCATTTGGTTGCGGACCATGTCTCTTCTTGTTACTTCAACCACCTCCCTCAGATACCTCCTTTCTGAGGTTTGGAGCTAGCTTTTGTGGGTTGTAGTCATTGTCCATTTATGGAGCGATATACAGCCATCTACGTTTAAAAAAGCACCAATAATAACTCTGAGCCACCAAGCAAATAGTACTAAAAATGTACAGTGGCTGAAGCCTGGAAGCTTCGTTCAGTTGTCCGACAACAGACCAAACCTTCCTGTCCTGTACCAGTTGGTCAAGAAATTACCATGCCTTTTCGACCCCTTTCATGACACACACCAAACCTTCCTGTACCAGTTGGTCAAGATATTACCATTTGTTTTCACCCCTATAATGTCAAACACGAAAAAGTCATGTCTTGTACCAGTTGATCAAGATATTACCATGTTTTTTTCACCTCTATCATGTCAAACACCAAACCTTCCTGTACCAGTTGGTCAAGGTATTACCATGTCTTTTTCACCACTATCATGTCACACACGAAAACTTCATGTCTTGTACCAGTTGGTCAAGATATTACCATGTTTTTTTTCACCCCTAGCATGTCAAACACCAAACCTTCCTGTCTTGTACCAGTTGGACAAGGTATTACCATGTCTTTCTCTCCCCCCCCCCCTAATCATGACACACAAGAAAACTTCCTGTCTTATACCAGTTTGTCAAGATATTACCATGTTTTCTTCACCCCTATCTTGTCACACACGAAAACGTCCTGTCTTTTACCAGTTGGTCAAGATATTACCATGTTTTTTTTCACCCCTATCATGTCAAACACCAAACTTTTCCTGTACCAGTTGGTCAAGATATTACCATGTTTTTTTCACCCCTATCATGTCAAACACCAAACTTTTCCTGTACCAGTTGGTCAAGATATTACCATGTCTCTTTCACCCCTATCATGTCACACACCAAACCTTCCTGTCCTGTACCAGTTGGTCAAGATATTACCATGTCTTCTTCACCCCTATCATGTCACACACCAAACCTTCATTTCTTGACACTTGATAGAATGATAAGGTTTCTTAACGTTGCTGCTTTCTGCAATATTGTTATTGTTTAGGTAAAGGATCCCGTTACACGCCTATTGAAACATATTGGGAATACGGTGTTAGGCCCGTAATTTTTTTGACCATTGGCACACTAGAGGTGATGTGGTCAGCAACACGCCGGCCACCTTAACCTTCCCAGAGTTGTTCTGGTACCCAATTCATGAGGCTGGGTCGACCCCGGAGACGTTTTGCGGTCTAAAAAATCACACCTCAACTGGGGATCGAACCATGGACCACCGAGCTAAGAAGCCAGTGCACTAACCACTGCGCCACCGCGGCTCCCCACACTACATAAACCCAAGACAAAACTAAAACTATTTTGCGCAGTCTGTTTAATTTTATTATTGAAACACTGAACACGTGCCCACTACTTTTTAGCTTTTATTTATGTATTCATTTTTAAAATGAGATATTTTGAGCACACAGTGGGCATTTACACATTGCGTCAATTCGTGATTAATATTCAAAACACGCATCCTGGTACCGTAAGTTATATTATATAATTTCGCCCTTTACACACTGCAAACTGCTCGTACCAGGACAGGGAGAGCATCGAATGTAAGAAAATATACATATACTATATGCACCACCAAAATATACACATGCTGTAATTCCCCCAAAAATAAACATATACCGTACATCACCAATTTTGTCTATATCTTCACACACGTTCACCTGTATAATTATGTACAGTACTTATTAATGACTGCGTCTGAAATGATACCAAAAGTACATTTAAAAAAAAAAATTTGCCTCGTTTTAACGAGGCGCGTCCCGTTCAACCTAGTCGGTTATGTTAGGGCGCATGTCCTAATATAAAAGACCTTCAGGTCTTGAAACATTTGTTTGTCAATTGGTTATATCAAAAGTACATAAATACTTCAATGAATGCATTCTTATAAATGGAAGTGTAAATCCCAGTTATGTCCCTTGGTATGTGTTCACACACTGTATATATATATACTCGTATATACTTTTTCATTTTAACTAAGCATTTGACTAAACAGGTTTGCTAGCACGTGTATAGCTCAGCTTTTCTCAACCTTTTTATGCTGGAGGAACCCTTGAAATAATTTTCAGGTCTCAAGGAACCCCTGCATTAAAAATTATTATAGCTTATGGTATCTTAGCGTGATCATTCAGTAGTAAATATAATAATCCAATAAAAATTGTCAATGTTCTTTTGAGCAGAGAATGCTTTGTTTCCTTTGGATCTGTTTATTTTGGCCAACTTGTTAGTCTACCCCATGTGGTTATCCCCTCCCAAAAAAAAGGCAATCCACTCTAATGCAAGTTACTGGTGTAGGTTGAAGATACTTCAGTTTTTAATTTCTGTTTAAATTTCATACTGTACTTGATTTTTTTTAACCTTATGCAAGTAGGCCTAATAGTCTGAGCACAAATTTCTACTATAAAAGATGCAAATAATGAAGTACGGTATATGCAAGGGTGAACACTGTTCTTTTGTGCACTGCCATACGGGACAGCTCGGTCCCTGCCCACCGTTGCGAGGGTTAATATCGCCCGGCGCGCAAAGTTTAAAAAAAAAAAACGACGTTTATTAATCGTTTTAAAATCACGATCTCTCGCCGAACCGTTAGCGACATCTTACGGAAGCCAGGTTGAGAAACCCTAGTATAATGTATCTGATTGAACACGTTTACGAAGTATTTGACTAAACAGCATTTAAACAGAAAAAAAGTGACAAATAGATGCAATCAATTTTACAAATGGACGATAAACTAAAAATACAGGACGTTTCGGGCAAGATCCTTCGTCAGCCACAGTAAAAAAATGGGCAGAATATTATTAAAAAAAAAAAAAAAAGGCCGTTCAACCTCAGATGGATTACAATTAGGATATATCGTGTGTCCATTCAAGATTACACTGTCCGGTGCGTTTAATTATTCTTAAGTAAAAGTCGAGTTAGGTTTGCTGACACATTTATTCATTCTTAAGTAAAAAGTCGAGTTAGGTTAGTCAATACATTTACTCATTCTTAAGAGAACGTCGAGATAGATTTCTTAAGAAAAATGCGGAATGAAAATTAGAAACATAGAAAAGTGAAGAAGAGATCGGTAAAATGTACGCATGGCATGGTCTGCACTGAATGCACCAGCCATCAGTCAGGTCCTATCTGGCGTCACTACCATTTCCTATCAAATGTTACAGTGAAAATGCTTTTTTTCATATATATAATTATCTGATTCCGTACGTAAGACCTATTAAAAGACGCAATGGCCGACCGCTGTGGCCGCAAGATCTTTTAAAAGACGCTGATTTATTTCGTTGTTTCTTTCTATTCTGATATTTTATACTGCCCAGAATTTATCTCGAACGGAAGTAAACACAAAACTGGGCAAATTTCAACAAGCTTCAATGTCTTTTATTTGCGTTTGAAGGGATTTTTTCACATTTATCTTCATCTTTGATCGTGTTTTGTCGTATCGCCATAATGGCCGAAAACACACAGGATATGTTACTAATATGTAAACAGTGAACAAACTGTGTGATCAACCATAACTTTCTTACTTTTTCTGTGTTTCTAAATGGATTACCTGCACAAAGAGAGCAGTGAAACTGTATTGTGATAACAATTTATGTTACAAGCCTTACGTAAGTCGAAAATTATTGTTCAAAATTTCTAGTTATCTTTTTTCCGTGTACATATTATCTGTTATAACATAAACATAACATAAAATTAGCCAGAAAGGCATATGGATTTATATTGTTCATCCAATGTACTTTAATTTGATATATAATATGTTATACTTAACTCATGATTAGACACACATTGTCAGTAAACGTAAATTATGTATGTGTAAATTTTTGGGGCTTAAAAATAATTCCGTCCAGAGCTGAAAATAATTACGTACGGAATCAGTTTTAAGATTTTCGTCACTTTCTAGCACCGTGTTACAACGATACCTGCTTACGTAACTCCTCTTCTGTAGAAATCTTTATAGCATGTAGGTTTATTCTCTCTATCAAATCATGTTTCACCGATCCTCATTGGCCTAGCACTTGTCAGCCACGCAACTGTAATCAGAAAAGACAAAACAACCAAACAAAAAAAAAAAAAAAAACGCTCCTAGACCCAGCGCGTGACTCGAGAAAATGCCATTGATTTTCAGACGCATACGGGGAAAAAGCTAGCAAGGCTTTGAACATTTTGCGCTAAGTCACGCGGGGATAATTATCCTTATTCCTAATAATGGTCTTCTGGAGATTTTATCCTCGTGACAAATTTATACGACTCTAGGAACAATCTTTCACAATCGTGACACTGGCATGTTTGGAGTATCTATACTTACCACATCCACGTGCTTTAAAAATTAACAATAAGCAGGATTAGTTTGCAGCCTGGCAACTAGTTGACATTACTGTTCGAGACAACTAAGAAACGCAGACAACAGTAAGTAGACAGCAGCAGAAAAATGGAGAACAAGAAAGAATTATTTCACGTGGCTGAAATGTCATCAGGGTAGCCTATCTAAGCCATAGTTGTTCCAGACGCAGAAATCGATGACCCCACAGGTTTAAATGTACTAACAGAAGGGGTTTTGAAAATATACAGGGTGTTTCAAAATTATGTATACACACTTTAAAAATTTATATTTTATGAACAACATACACAATTTTAATTTTCTTTATCACATTTTAAATATAAGAGATAGGCTTTTTTTGCCACAATAGCATAAATTTAGTTTAAATGTTTAAAATGCCCACCATCAGCATAAATACATGAGTGACATCTCTCACTAACTGATCTACAATTCTTTAAGAATTGACATTCTTTCTTCAAAACTTAATTGAGTATTCTCCGTCACATTTTCTTGTATCTGAAAAAAAAAAATTATTATTTCATTGTCCAAAAATTGTCTATCCCTTAGCTTTAAAATGTGATAAAGAAAATTTAAATTGAGTACCGGTATGTTGTTCATGAAACATACATTTTTAAAGTGTGTATACATAATTTTGAAACCTGTATGTGACCCACCCAAAGCAAATATACACTGCTTAGACAGCGCAGACTACGCTGGCTTGGCCATGTCCGCCGCATGGAAGCTGGTCGCATTCCGAAAGATATTTTCTACGGACAACTGGCAGATGGCAACAGAACAGTTGGGCGACCGTAGCTGAGATTCAAAGATGTGTGCAAGAGAGAAACGAGGGCACTGGACATAAATCCAGCAGCCTGGGAGGATGAAGCTGCCGATTGCACCAAGTGGTGATGCTTTCTGCGGCGCCACCTCAGTTTGGGCGAAAAGAAGCTCACACGACAAGCAGAAGAGAGGAGAAAAACGTCGAAAGGAACACCTGGAAAATAAGCATCTGAGGGCTGTCACTTCGGGGGCCCATTCCCATAGTCAGTTATGACTGAAGGGGTTATTATTATTATTATGTGACTCACCCCGACATAATGGACTTAAGGGGAGGTTTCACCCATATTTTGGCATTTTGTTTAAAAATTATCATTTTAACAATATTTAGTTTAGTGTCACCATTTTTCTACCTAATGCTATGTTTTTTATTGCAATATTCAGCTTAAAAACATTTTAAATTAATTTTTCAAATACGTGTGTTCAGCCACAAATCAGCTAATTAGATATGCAAAAAAATTATTTTGTTATAACTTTTTTTTTTATTAACATATTTTAATAATTTTTTCGGTATTTAGTCCAGCCGGGGCATTAGATTTACATTTTTAACAGTTATGAACCTAACATAAAATAAAATTTCATTGGCTGAAACTTCTCAAGAGGGTAAACAAATCGCCAGCTTCAACCAATCAGAATCAAGCTGGACTAGGCTTGCTGTAATATTTACCTTTTGAAACACAAGGACAGATTGTGAAGTCGAATTTGCGATTTTACGGTTAGATTTATAGTGATTTCTTATTTAATAAAATGGATTGTGTTAATAAATCAACAGCATCAGGTAAAAGAAATGTTGCTGTTTTGAGGAACGATGTTTTCGAATCACAAGAATAAGTGGTTCTATGTCTTCCGTTTATGTTCTAAGATGTGATAATTTGGTGAAGTGTTTACGTATGTTTCAACGTAGAATATTAGGAATGTATGATTATGAGATCTTAAAGTTTAGTGTTTTGATGATGTTTCACAAGAAGTCACATTTCCTTTCATTTCCCTTTAGCCTACCGTGCTGCAGAGACCTTTAACTTGCCGTGCTGCAGAGACTTCAACCTACCGTGCGGCAGAGACCTTCAACCTACCGTGCCGCAGAGACCTTCAAGCTACCATGCTGCAGAGACCTTCAACCTACCGTGCTGCAGAGACCTTCAGCCTACCGTGCTGCAGAGACCTTCAGCCTACTGTGCCGCAGAGACCTTCAACCTACCATGCTGCAGAGACCTTCAGCCTATCGTGCGGCAGAGACCTTCAGCCTACCATGCTGCAGAGACTTCAACCTACCGTGCGGCAGAGACCTTCAGCCTACCATGCTGCAGAGACCTTCAACCTACCGTGCTGCAGAGACCTTCAGCCTACTGTGCTGCAGAGACCTTCAACCTAACGTGCTGCAGAGACCTTCAGCCTACCATGCTGCAGAGACCTTCAGCCTATCGTGCTGCAGAGACCTTCAGCCTATCGTGCGGCAAAGACCTTCAGCCTACCATGCTGCAGATACCTTCAACCTACCGTGCTGCAGAGACCTTCAGCCTACTGTGCTGCAGAGACCTTCAACCTACCGTGCGACAGAGACCTTCAGCCTACCATGCTGCAGAGACCTTCAGCCTATCGTGCGGCAGAGACCTTCAGCCTACCATGCTGCAGATACCTTCAACCTATCGTGCTGCAGAGACCTTCAAACTACCGTGCTGGAGAGACTTTCAACCTACCGTGCTGCTGAGACTTACAAGACTAAAATCCTGACGGGAGAAAACAAATAAAGGGAGCAACCTCAAGCATGTCCTACGAGGCGACTAATACGAGGTATGGCATGGGGCTGGCAACCTCATTATGTAAAACATTTCAGAAACCACCACTACAACAACAACACACGCATGTTTTGATGCAGGCTTCCTGCACAGAGAACAGCCGCATTGGTAGCTCCATGCTTAACAAGGAGTAAAAAGGAAAAAGAAGAAGCTGATGATGAAGACGATGAAGAAGATGAAGAAGAAGCAGATGGAGAAGAAGAAGAAGAAGATGAAGAAGGAGCAGAAGAAGAAGGTGAAGAAGAAAAATAAGAAGTAGAAGATGAAGAAAAAGATGATGATGATGATGAAGAACAGGAAGAAGAAGAACAGGAAGAAGAAGAGGATGAAGAGGAGGAAGAAGGGGATGAAGAAGAAGAATAGGCAGAAGAAGAACAGAAAGAAGAACAGGAAGAAAGAAAGAAAGTATGATAATATAGCATCTATAAAATGAGTATAAAAACCCTTCTTTTCTCACAAGTTTATATAATAAATAAACTTGCAACATTACATCCTATCGCAAGTCAGTTTTATATTATGGATGTGAAACATGGAGAACAACAAAAACACGACATAAAAAGTTACAGACATTCATAAATGTGTGCTTGCGTAGAACAGAAGGATTGAAGTGGTGTGACAAGGTCACCAATGTGGAACTGATGACAAGAACTAGACAAGCGCAAGTTGAACAAGAGAAAAGAAGAAGACGTTGGCGATTGATAGGACACACAGTGAGGAAACATGTTGATATAATTACAAGACAGTCCTTGTTCTGGAATCCCCAGGGAAAGAGAGACATCTGCATACCAAACAACACACGGAGAAGAGAACTTGAGACAGAAGTGAAAATGATGGGGAAAACGTGGAAAGAACTTGAGCTGATGGCACGTGACAAGAGCACTTGGCATGTGTTTGTCAAAGGCCTATGCTCATTGGGGAGCTAGAGGGTGTTGGTTGATTGAACATTTTGTCAGGTGAATTACAACTAATTCTGTTTACGTTAGGTGAATTACAACTAATTTTGTTTATGTTAGGTGAATTACAACTAATTATGTTTACGTTAGGTGAATTACAACTAATTTTGTTTGCGTGAGTTTTTTTTTTTTTTTTTTTATGTTGTCAACCCTGAAAGAAGAAAAAAAAAAACAGTAACAAACTTAATGTGAGTTTGTGTTATGTCCACGACAAGTGAAGCAAATCTCTCAGTAATGCATTTTATCATGCTAATTTTACGGAAACGTTATTCAAAACAAAGATATGCTGTAGTCAGCAAATATACGGTTACTTTCTAGCGGTAACTTGACACCTGCTTCTCAAACAGAACAAATCTAATTAAGCTGCATTTTGTATGTAGTTCTGATAATTAAAGAGCGTGTGAGAGATTGAGTTACAGACAAACAGACCGCACTGAGTCACATAAAACGGCATTAAACACGCATGCTGCATAAAAAGTGTAACACAGAAGCAGTAGCGGAGTTACGGTCCCGGGGGCCCTTTTCGTTTACTTATCTCCGGGGCCCTACCTTACAAAAGGAAGAACTAACTTTTTGTATGAGTTTAATACATATACACACCACACACACACACATGGGCACACACGCACATACACACTTACTTACTTAGTCGTTACTTTTCTACCTAGTGGTGACGATGTTAGCCAGAGAGAGCATCATGACATCCTATCGGCTGTCTTACTTTTGGCCTGGGGTTCCAGGCCAGTCCTTGGTCCTTTAGAGAGTGTCTGATGCTGTCCTCCCAGCGAACTCTTGGTCGTTCTGGAGGTCTGGGTCCTTGGCTCTTGGTTTTCCACGTGTGTCGTGGTTGCACTCTCGCTCACACACACTAACAACATTGAAATATCTTGGGTTTTCAAAGTAGCCGTGAAATAAACTTGTCTGCCTTGTTTTCACAGAATTATCATAATACTGTATTCCTTTCAATGCCTGACTTTCAGTGCGCAAAACTAGCGAACATCCTAAATGTTCTTAAGTTAAAGACTATCTCAAGTAATTCTAACCCTTTTCAGAGCGCTACCTGTGTTTGAATTTCACCTGGTACGCATGACACGGTCATGTGAGGAAGATCTTCAGCGCAGTCTCTACATAAAGTAATGCTGCAATTAAACTACTAATAAAGTTCTGTAATGTAATGCTTTTATTTACCTTTTTCGCTGCCTATGAAGTATAAGTGGGAAGATAACATCAAGAGATGGACAGGAAAGAGTCTATCAGAGTGCACCACCAAGACAAGAGACAGAAGACGTTGGAGATCCATTACAGCCAACCTTCGTTGTGGAGATGGCAACTGATGATGATGATGATGAAGTATATAGCCACCATTGCAGCTGGCTACCTTGCAAGAAGCTTGCACCAAAGCATTCATTTGATTTTGTAGCGGTGTTAGTGTCTGTGTGATTTTATTTTTTTACATCATGAGATTGCCAGATCCATGCACATTCTGATATTAAACGCCACTTACAAGGCGCTTGAGGCAGCAATTGTCGTGTTCTTCCATAAGTGATGTACAAAGCAAAAAATCTGCCCAATGAGCTAGCTACACAACATATTAAAACATAACGTATGCCAAATTAGAATCAAAATACGATAGCTGTATGAGTTAGTCTGGACAATTTCGGACGGACTAAATAACGATACTCATCACACAAATTCATAATGCACAAAACCATAAAACTAAAGAAATGAACACAAAACAAAAGTTACATATTAAAAATAATTTAATTATCAAACAAAGTAAAACATAAACAGAAAAATACAATAAACAAAACTAAATGAAGAAACTAAAGATTACAAAGTCTATGGAACACTTAAGTGCAAAAGGAAAGAGAGAGAGAGAGAGAATAGATCTCAAGAAAACATAGAAAACGGCACTCCATCATCACCCTTCAGCAAACTTATGCCAAGTCTTTCTGTTCCGTGCCATCAACTCAAGGTCTTTTTCATCTCCATGTCTGTCTCCAGTTCTCTTCTCCATGCGTTATTTTGTCTTCCTCTACCTCTCTTAACCTGGGGATTCCTAGAGCAAGGACCGTCTGGTAATGCTATCAACAGGTTTTCTCAGTGTGTGTCATTTCCATCTCTAGCGCCTTCTTCTCATCTCTTGTTCCACTGGTACTTGCCTGGTTCTTACTATCAGTTCCACATTAGTGATCTTGCCATACCACTTCTATCCTATTCTACGCAAACATTCATGTATGAGTCAGTAGCTTGTTTGTATTTACACTACAGCCACGTTATTAATAAAAGTACAAGAATATTCGACTTCCAGCTCCACAACACACAAACAGTGTAATAGCTTATTTCTAAAAAACAGAATCAAAGACAAACACACGTGGTTATGTTTGATATGACCTAGAGATAACACGTTTTACGGCATTTGTATGTTTTTGGCTTATACTTGTTGTGGAGGATCGTGGGTGTAATTCAGGATGTAAAAGTCTGGGTTGTTCTGTGTACTGTATTCCATAGGAGTGGAATGTCGTGAGAGTAACTACCCCTGGTCATGCACTTTTTTTTCTGGGGTGCTGAGATAGACAGGTGGTCTGTCACGGCTCACTCTCTCAGCGAGGCGATGGCACCAGTTGGATGGTCCTTGGTAGGAAACCACGGAGTGTCTGTCACTTCCTTTACTTCTCTGCCGTCTAGTGTTTTCCTTCTTTCAAGTACCTACTGCTTACCTTTGTTTTGTGTATTATTTACTTGATATACGCTATAAAACTAACTCAGCCACAGAAGCATAGATAGGTTTTGTTTTTTTCAATTAATATCCTTTTTTAGGCACCCCGGGCACAGGAGAAACGCATATTGTGAGCACTTGTAATTCCACCACTGCATACAAGTCACACATAGAACACATACAAACGCAGCTCCACACTCGTAAGACGGAGAACACACTAATAACTTGTGATAAACCAACACACAATGTGAAACACGAAATAAAACCCTACAAACATTCCACACACAACAAACAACACGTGACATATTACCTATATTACCGTACTGTCTAAGTGAAACGAAGAATCAACTAATCCAGTCAGTAAATAAATATTACACACACAGAAAGGTTTGTTTTCAGGCACTCGTGAATAATAAAGAAGTATAAAACTAGAGAACAGAAAAACATCAGACGTTAGTGGCTTACAGGGGAATCTGTTGTCTAGTTTTCTAATTCTTCATTATTCACGAGGGCCTGAAAACAAACCTTTATGTGTGTGTAATATTTATTGACTGTTTACAGGCCTCGGGTTTCCCTTCTTTGTGTATTTAAAACTAACCTTGTCACCTTATCGGGAAAATACGGAAAAAGCGCAAACTGAGCACCGATTAAAAGAGCACGCACGATTTTCAATTTTGTTGGTGGTGTATTGACCTTAAGTCATGATAAGTTTGGCTATAAAAGATTCAATGAAGTTGACATGGAACTGACAGGACTGAAGTGATCACAGGAGAAGTAGTGCCTTCATCAGAAACAGCACAACATAATTATATCTCCCATTCCCCCCTTCCCATGAGTTGGCGGGTTACTAGCTCGGTATGACATAATATAATGAGTCACGCCAACAGATTACACACATATCACGTACAACTGTTCAGTAATAATAATAATAACAATAATAGCCCCTTCAGTCATAACTAACTATTGGAATGCGCCCCTGAAGTGACAGCCCTCAGCTGCTTATTTTCCTGGTGTTCCTGTCGACGTTTTCTCCTCTCTTCTGCTTGTTGTGTGAGCTTCTTTTCGCCCAGTCTGAGGTGGCGCACGTAGATAGCATCGCCACGTGGTGCGATCGGCAGCTTCATCCTCCCAGGTTGCTGGATTTATGTCCAGTGCCCTCATGTCTCTCTTGCACACATCTTTGAATCTCCGCTGTGGTCGCCCAACTGTTATTTTGCCATCTACCAGTTGTTCGTAGAAGATATCTTTCGGGATGCGACCATCTTCCATGTAAAACATACACAAAAAAAAGCACATAAACACGACACTGAAAACACATCAACTTATCGCTACATCATACAAACTGTGGGAGGCCACAAGCTCATGTTATACAAATAACATCATTCACATAGAATATAACACGCGACAGATAATCATACAAACAATACGCACCACGTAAAGAAAGTAAGTCACACAACAAACGTGAAAAGAAAGATACACACACACACACACACACACACACAAAGTTCAAATTAACAGATGAACACAGGTGGCAGACCCACTTTAAATAACAATAGGTACCTATGCAACTAAAGTTCAAATTAACAGATGAACACAGGTGGCAGACCCACTTTAAATAACAATTGGTACCTGTGCAAACTAATCACTGTTAACTCATAAAGAACTTTACAACGCCAGTCAATAAGAGCGTTTACAAGACAAGCAGTCAATCTGGGAAACATAGTAAAGGTAAAGTAACCCGTTACACGCCTATTGAGGCATATTGGGAATATGGTGTTAGGCCCATATTTTCTTAACCGTCGGCACACTAGGGGTGATGTGGTCAGCATCACGCCGGCCGCCTTAACCTTCCCAGAGTTGCTCTGGTACCCATTAGTTTGCGCTTTCTGTCCTATATCCTGAAGGTGGCACCACGTTTCATATGTTCAGTTGTTTTTCCTTTCCGTTCTCTTTAATCTTTCATCTTCCACCGAGCAACTAAACCCGTCAACGTACACAATAATTTTGAAACTTAGGTTAAAAAAAACCCACACATATAAATATGATAAACAGATTAAACCTGAAAAAAAGGTCTGATAATTTAGTTTTCTTGTCTTACTCTAGCTCGTCAAAGGGTCACTCTTGTTCTTGTTAATCTCTTTCAGCAGTACTTTCAATGATCTCGATCCCGTTAATCAGTCTCTGCCAAAGGTGGCACCTTCTGACAGTTTCGCTTTGAAAGCATTGCTAATTGTAGTCTCCCTAAGAGATGTAATTTATTCCACTCACTTGTAATTGCCAAGGAAATTAACGAGACCACAAAGAACAATCAATGAATATTTGCAGTTGTATGACATTTTATTAACGTTTTCTCCACGTATTACTTTAAAAAATATAATAAGTATACAATTATCTGTTGTCATATAGCACTGATTTAAAAAAAAAAGTATCAAACAAATGATTCTTACCCTCATAAACCTAAAAGTCAGCTTGCATTAAAAATGTGAAGTGCCTTTAAATCATCGATGTTTACTGCTACGGCGACGGTGGCGCCCTCAGACATTGGTGTTTTACATTACTGACACAGCTAATTGTTAACAATAAAACTGTTAAAGCACTTTTATGTAATTCAAAACAGAACTTAATCAACAAGAATGCACAAAACAAAACAATATTGCCAGAAAGGCACGGGACTTGGTGCTCGCAGGACAGGCAGCGAATGAGAAGTTCATTTACAAACATAACAGCAAGATGTAGAGAACGAGCTCAGATCTTTCAAAATGAATGCTACAAAGTGAAGCAAATGAGTGAAGATCAAAGGCTGATAGACAGCAAAGAAGACCCCCATGCTCCAAAGAGTAAATTTTGTGTAATTCAATAATTATGACGTAACTAAAAACAATAGCCCGCCAAATGTGGCTTGGACATACGCTTAAGAAACTGAAACTTCAGCATGTTATGCACAGGGGGACAACTTAACAACCTGCAGGGACAGAGGAAAACTGGGAAGCTGAAAAAAAAACCGAAAGTCACAGTGAGAGAATCCATGACATGGAATACACTTAAAGAATATGTGATAGAGAGATATGATAAACTGAGAACATGTGATAGAGAGAGGCACGATAAACTGAGAACATGTGGTAGAGAGACATGATAAACTGAAAAGTCTGGCCACAGATATGTGTACTCGAGGGAGCCAATGACATCTGACTGAATGATTTACTGATTGAATGGGCAATTAATTTTATGACATTGGTCCACTACAAAACATTTATAACTTTATCTACACATGAATAATCATCAAAATCATTATTTTTAATTTGTACATGTTTCAAATGCATACAGCTGTGCCAAGGTGGCGCAGGCACTGGGCGCCAGAGTTTAAAGTCGCCAACATTTTGGTGAAGATAAAAATGGTGAAAGTGAAGAAAGATGAATGGCAGTCACTGAAGAGTATGATGGGATATGGTCAAAAAGATGAGACCATAAGGTGGGTGGTCGGAGACCGTGTGACATGAAATTTGGCAGGTATTAAGGTAACGTTGCAATGCAATGACGTAATGTTGCATATAAATGTTTTGAATGATATGAGGTTCTAAGCCAAGTAAACAACTCTAGTGGAATTTATCATGGTGGCAATATGAATATGTCATAAGCTGTCACTGCTGTCAACATTTATCAAATATGTTACAGTTTATAGAACAGATGACACATTTAAATACAATTTCATTCATTCAGCCATCAGTCACACTGCTGGTAGTGAAACAGCGATTTTTTGTGCCAACTCTTCCTATCCTACGTTATCCGCTCAGGATGTGGTGCACCATGTGGTCTAACAGTAGTGATCTCTGTACCAATTTGTTTGACATGATGATATTACCAGCTCCAACACACAATCTCAAATTAGTCACCACAGTCCGCTCTGCACAATATCTTCTTAATAATTTTAATGTCTGTACCTAGATCCTATCTCCGTCTACTTTTACGTCTCCTTTAACAACCCTCACCCTGGGGGTCCCAGAACAAGACTCTGCCTTCAACATGTTATCAGCTGATGTCCTCAATAAGGGTCCCATCAAAAGCCAGCGAGTTTTTCTAAATCTATTGCTCCACCAGTTCATTCCATCAGTTCCTCGTTGGTGATCTTGTCGTGCCATTTCAATCTTTCTGTAGTGCACAAGCACCCATTTACGAAAGTCCTCTAACTATATGCCTAACTATCTTTGCCTTTTCTAGTTATCTCTTTTGTTACCAGCCATCCTGTTTTCATCTAACGCTTTCTAAGTTTCAGTTTTAGCTGCCTGTGTTGTGCATAGAATGTTCCTCAGAAACTACATTTCTGTTTGAGCAATGTTTGTTTCTTCACTATTGAAGGTTCACACGTAGAAGACAGCATTGGTTATAAGCAGCACTGCAAGACTCTTTTCAACACTTGCACTGCTAGAGACTACTACATCTATCATCTTTTTAATGTTCTAGAAGCGTGCTTTAGTGCAGTGGTTCTCAACATGTGTCATATGACCATATTTCTAGGGGCCACAACAAGATGGTAAAGTACATTATTTTTTCCAGCTAACAGCGACTATGAGGGGGGGGGGGGGGGAAGCACAGAGATAGATGGGGCTCAGAAGGGGTACATGAGATAAAAAAAAGGTTGAAAACCCCTGCTTTAGTGCATGATGTAAAAAAAAAAATCTTTATTATACTTCTTGCATTTTATGTTAAGACTCATAGTGGGGACACTGGACATGGATAAGGAAGAGATACTAAGGGCAATTAATGATCGCCTGCTGGATAATGACACTGCAATGGATGAGTCAACAAGGCTGAGACTGTTGGAGTTTGGCATCAAACGTGGGACTAGCAGAAATGGACGTGAGAGAGGATGCATTCATCGTATGTACAACCCAGCGTGCTACAGGTACAATTAACATTCATACTCTTCGACATTTACTGAGGGAGACTGAGCACCTATGGGTTTGCCCGATTCTGATTTAACAATAACTATGTTAAGACCCATGTAGTTCCTGAGGGTTTCTGAAGAGACAAATAAAGATCACGACTACTGCACCCTCACACATGTTGTACAAAGAGATTAATATCAGGTTGAGCATGAGGCTGGCAACCTCATCAGGTCAAACAAACTGCTACATGAATCACCACTACAAGGGTATGTCAATGCTCGGTGCAGGCTTCTGGCAAAGGGACCAGCGACAGTGGGGGCTCTATGCTCCATAACGGCCGCAAAGGAAAATGATGATGCTTCTATGTTAAGATTGATCTTAAAAATAAAAAAAAATTTCATCATCATCATCACTTCCAATTTCCCTTCTTATGGAGCATGGACCCCCCCCCCCCCCCCCCAACTGGTTCCCCTTGCAGGAAGCCTGTGCCAAAGCATTCATCTGCACTAACAGTGGTGATCTCTGTACCAATTTGTTTGACATGATGAGATTACCAGCTCCAACACACAATCTCAAATAAGTCACCACTGACAAACAGCTAGATGGAGCAATAGTTCTATTAATTATTTCTCTGTCTTCTGAGGCCCCCCCCCAACAAACTACACAGAGCAAGATGGAGCAAATGAATGTGAATTTTTTTCACCTTTATTTTAGAAATGAGGAGTTTAAACATGGCTTGTTCTTTGCATCCCTTGCTATGTGTTCTTTGTATCTCTCAGCTTATTTTTTTTTCTATTTAATTATGAAAATTAGTGTCCATTAGTTACATAATCCAATTGTGACTTTTAAACTTAGTTAATAGGGGTTTTTTTTTTTTAAATTTGATGATGAGAAATTGTTGATATGGTCTTTGTATATATAATCCTGTTTCGATGTTTCTAGAGTTACTTGCCCTTATCGGGAACTCTTCTGCTTACCTTCTTACTACTTCCTGTTCCTTTCTAAGATGTCCGATTAAACAAGACGTTTGTATCGAGTGTGTTCCGGCTTAATCATTATGCTTCATAATATGTAATGTATGACAGCCAGCCACGTCTCATTATATCTTACAATATTTACTACACACGAAGGTAAATATCAACATGGTGGCAGCGGTGTTTATTTCTACGGAATTCGAACTATTCTGATGAATATCTTCCGACACGTGTGCTGACGTCACAGACTCTGGTAGGTTATTGCTTGCATACCATTATTAGACATTTCGTCATGGCAGAACGGCCCTTATTTCGGTTACCACCCTGCCTAGACATAAATAACGTCGAACCAGACACATTTCGTAAATGGAGACGACAGTTAGAACTATACATGCATGCAACAGAAATGGCGTCTAAACCTGATTCTGTTCGGGCGGCCATTATTCTACACTGTGCTGGACCTCAAGCTGTTGAAGTTTTTGATCAACTTGCAGAGGAAGGAGATCATTCTAATCCTACTAAAATTCTCGATTTGCTCCAGAACCACTGCAGCTCACGAAGCAATGAAGTATTACATACGTTCAGATTCTGGAACACACCTCTTCAAGATCCTTTTAATTCCTTTTTGACTGAGCTGAGAACTAAGGCAGACTTATGCAACTTTAACGACAAGGATGGTATGATAAGAGACAAAATTGTCTTTACTGTTAACAAAAGGTTACAGGAGAAACTCTTGAGAGAAGCTGACCTCGATCTAAAGAAAGCCATTCACGTATGCAGAGTCTTCGAGCAAACTGGAAACGACATAAGAGAGATGAGTAATACAGTTCAACCTTCTGAAGCAAGGGTTGAAAAGGTACAGAAAAAATCACTCAACCATAAACCTCCCAAGAGAGACACTGGGCGTGCTGCTGGTAAAGCCTGTCAAAGTAACACTGACAGTGGGTACTTTGAACCTAGAAAGGAGTGTCATTACTGTGGACAGAAACATCTATTGATCAAGAAAAGTGTCCTGCATGGGGGAAGTTTTGCTCAAACTGTGGGGGAAGAAACCATTTCAAAGTTAAATGCAAGAAAGTTCATACTGTTCACACAGAGCCAGTGGAAGATTCTGAAGTTTTTCTTAATTGTGTGAAGTCTAGCAAAGCTTGTACATCTGCACAACTCATTATCAATGGAAAAATGGTAAAATTTCAGCTAGACACAGCTGCTGATGTGAATACAATATGTCAACGCTTTGTGATGCAAGAACAACTGTTACCTACTAAACAGAGGCTTGTTATGTGGAATGGTACTAAGATGACTCCACTGGGAGAAGTTCTATTAACTGCTGAGAATCCTAAGACTGGGACAAAACACAATATAAGGTTCACTGTTGTGAAAAATAAATTCACATGTTTGCTGGGCAACAACACACTGCAGGATCTACAGTTTGTGACTGTCAACACAAACAAATTTATTGCTAAGGTGGTTACTGACAGTTCAGATAATGATCATAACTCTGATAACCATCTAGGTGTCCTGGGTGAAGCTGTGTTGCATATTGATCCTAATATTCGTCCAAAGGCACTGCCGTGCAGAAAATTACAATTTTCACTTAAGAGCAAGGTAAAGTCAGAGCTTCAAAATCTAATGAACAGAGGTATATTAATACCAGTAGAGGAACCGACTGAATGGGTTAACCAAATGGCTGTTGTTGAAAAGTCTGATGGTTTCTTAAGAATATGTATTGATCCTAGACCCCTGAATGAGGCGTTGCAGAGAGAGCATTACAGATTACCAACTTTGGATGATGTATTGCCTGAACTCAATAATGCCAAGATTTTCACAAAGCTGGATATCAAGGAAGCATTCTGGCATATCAAACTTGATGAGAAGTCTAGTAAACTTACAACAATGATTACACCTTATGGTAGGTTCAGATGGTCTAGATTACCATTTGGCTTGAATGTAAGCAGTGAAATTTTCCAGAGGCATCTAGCACAAGCTCTTGAAGGTCTTCATGGTTGCATAAATGTTGCTGATGACATAGTTATTGCAGGTTGTGGATCAAACAGACAGCAAGCAATTAAGGACCATGATCTGAAGCTTAAAGCACTGAAACACAGGTGTAAAGAGAAAGGTATTGAACTGAATGACGGTAAAGCTCAAGAGAAGAAATTACCTTCATGGGTCACCTTATTACTGCTCGAGGTGTTGAACCAGACAAGAAAAAGGTTGAGACAATACTAAACATGCCCGTTCCTAAGGACTGTCATGAGGTTCGCAGATTTTGCGGCATGATACAGTATCTAGCAAAGTTTCTCAACAATCTTTCAGAAGTTCTTCATCCAATAAGAGAACTTACCCGTAAGGATACTCCCTTTATCTGGTCTGCTGAATGTGATCAAGCTTTCAAGAGAGTCAAGAAACTGATTACTTCTACTCCAGTACTCGCATACTATGATCCTGATGAATCTTTGTGTATTCAAGTTGATAGTAGCAGCTATGGACTTGGGGCTGTCCTCCTACAAAATGGTCAGCCAATAGAGTTTGCTTCTAGAGCTCTAACTGAAACAGAACAACGCTGGGCTCAAATTGAGAAGGAGCTCTTAGCTGTTGTATATGGTTTGGAACGCTTTGACCAGTACACTTATGGAAGGAAAGTTACAGTCATCAACGACCATAAACCTTTGGCAGCCATCGTTAAGAAACCTCTGAGTCAAATTCCTCGAAGACTGCAGAATTTACTGATGCACAGCCATTGATATGACTTTGAATTCCAATGGGTACAAGGTTCCGATCTTCTTATAGCCGACACACTTTCCAGAGCTTGTATTCATAATGTCACATTGGATTCCTTAGCTGATAGAGAGAGCAATGCAGGAGCTGATGCACCTGTAAGATTACCTGAAATACCAGATGTGATGATGGAAAAGATTAAAGCTGAAACTCTCAAAGACAGCGTGCTCCAGAGGTTGAAGTCGACCATTTTGGATGGGTGGCCTAAAAGAAAGTCTGATGTACCAGCTGAGCTTATGCCTTATTTTGACATTCGTGATACTCTGACAACAGAACAAGGCATAATACTTAAAGGAGAGCGTATTCTTATCCCAAAAGCACTGAGGCCTGAAATCAAGCAGAAGCTACACGCTGCTCATCTTGCATTTGACAGCATGATGCGTCGGGCCAGACGTTGTCTGTTTTGGATCGGCATGACGGCTGAGATTCGACAGATAGCTGACAGTTGTCCAGAATGTCAAGAAACGAAGGCAAGGAATACTAAAGAACCTTTAAACCAACACTCAAGAGGTTTATCACCCTGGGAGAAAGTTGGCACTGACATCTTTATTATAGAAGGCCGATATTATTTAGTCCTGATTGACTACTTCTCCAACTTCATTGAAGTAGACTTTCTACCTACAATGACAGCACAGTTAGTCATCAGGAAATTGAAGTCTCATTTTGCTCGTTATGGTGTTCCTAAAGTTATTGTATCTGACCAAGGTACTCAGTTTACGTCTGCACAGTTCAGATCATTTACTGCTAGATGGGGAATACTTCATGTTAAATCAGCACCAGGTCATCATAAAGCCAATGGATTAGCTGAATCTGCTGTGAAACTCATTAAGGGTATGATGAGAAAGACTGTTCAGGACAATACAGATGCATATGAGGCACTACTTGAACTTCGTAATACGCCAAGACAAGGGTTTGATCAAAGTCCTGCAGAAATACTGTTCAACAGGAAACTGCGTACACTGATACCTTCTGCAGTGAAACCCGTTGCATCTCACAGTAGAGTTACCGAAAGTAGACGCAAGAGAGACAGATCAGTAAAAAAGTATTATGATAAAACTGCTCATGATCTGCCCAAGTTGTCTCACCAGCCAGTCCACTATCAAGACCCTGAACAACCAAACTGGCAACCTGGAAGGATTGATAAGAGGCTCTCTGAAAGAGCAACACCTTTCACATCTGATCCCGAGGACCTGGAAATTGATGTCTCCTCTCCAGTTCTACCCGAGCAACAGTTTCTTTTGCCAGACATGGAGAACACTGGTGAAGTGAACATTTCCATTCCTCCAGAAGTTGATCCTTCAGCTCCAGCTACTTCTAGTCCTGGGAAATCTAGCCCTGGGAGACCGCAAAGAGATCGCAAGAGACCCTCTTGGATGAAGGACTTTGTCCGCTCATAGAGAAGGGGGGATGTTGATATGGTCTTTGTATATATAATCCTGTTTCGATGTTTCTAGCGTTACTTGCCCTTATCGGGAACTCTTCTGCTTACCTTCTTACTACTTCCTGTTCCTTTCTAAGATGTCCGATTAAACAAGACGTTTGTATCGAGTGTGTTCCGGCTTAATCATTATGCTTCATAATATGTAATGTATGACAGCCAGCCACGTCTCATTATATCTTACAATATTTACTACACACGAAGGTAAATATCAACAGAAATAATCCGTTCAACATATGATGGGTTATATTTAGGATATTTATATTGTTTTCAATTTTTAAAAATATGAATAAATACAGATAAATAGAAGTGGCATCACATTAATTAATAGTGTCGCATTGCATTTTAACACAAACAGTTTTTAAAAAAAGGAAATATCAGCAGAAGTGCAGCAGTAGGCAACCCAGAAGCTGCAAAGATCTACTTCAGACACACAGATTTCTCTAAAGATCTACCTTCATAAAAATCATGTCTGATTTTAGGTTTCAGAGTATCTGGATTTTGGAATAAGTCCAACCTATATGTAACTTTTATCTCTGCCTTACGATGTGCTTTCTGCAATCCCATCTTAATTGGAATATTAAAACTAAATATTTTTCCACACGTTAACTTCGCTTCGAGGAATAGATCACTGTCTATGCCATACTGCTCACGAATTACATGAATTTTATTCAGCTAATGTGTTTTCACTGGGAATGCAATGAAAGCACATTTAAACCTGGGAGCACAGTGCTTCTAAGTGCCGGTGGGACAGAACTAGTCTGAAATTTACCTAGGTTAAAGATTACCTTCCCCCCCTTTCTGTCACATAGAGATCTATCAAATTATGCACTGGGTTCTACCGGTAGTTCAAAGTCGACAGGTTGTCGACCTCTGGTCTAGAAGGTGAGAATATAAATTCTTGGTGAATAAAGAGGATGAATTCTTCATTAAGGGAAAAGCAAAAAAACTTGTCAAACATTAAAGTGGGTGGGGAATAGCTGAAAAGAACACACCGTAAAGAGAAGAGTTACCATGCAAGTAAATACAAGAAGATCTCATGGCTGATATAAAAGCTGCAGGATATCGCTGGAGGGTTGTACAGATTCACAACAACTGGGCAAGTTCTGAAAAGTAACAGGATTCTACAACACTGCTGCAACTCTTTCGTTGTAAATTAATCTAAACATTTTTAACACTTGCCTCTCTTGTAAGTTAAAAAATTAATGTTGATTCAGTGTTAGATCTGTCAAAGTAATTCATAATCAAATCTGACAAAATAATTCAGTATCAGATGTGACAAAGTAATTCATAATCAAATCTAACAAAATGGTTCAGTATCAGATCTGACAAAGTAATTCATAATCAAATCTGACAAAAGGGTTCAGTATCAGATCTGATAAAGTAATTCAGTATTAAATCTCACAAAGTAATTCAGTATCAGATGTGTCAAAGTTATTCAGTATTAGGTCAGACAAGGTAATGTTATGTTATGCATAGGGTAAGACATACTAGGCAAAAGTATGCCACTAATTGCCTTTGTTTCCATGCGAAAATTAAGTTTGATGGTTCATGAACCTACATGACTTCTACCTGAACTGTATATTCAACATTTATGTTGTGACACAAACAGTCTGGTTGTTTATAAATTTGAACACTCTAACAGTGTCTGTCTACATCTAATTGTCTTACATTGCTGGAGTACAATATAGGGGAGAAATGACTATTTGAATATGGAACCAAATAAGTTTTAAGAAGAAAAGAAAGACATTACATAAATAAAGTAAGATTAATAAAATAATGTGGACAGTGTGGCAATACAGTAGAATGGCCAATCAAAAGGCTTCTTACTGTAGATGGGAAAGTCAAAAGGCTGTTTATTTAAGACTGAAAAAAGCCAAAAGGCTTTCTACTTCTAATTTTCAGTCAGCAAAAGATGTGTGTTCAACTTTTAACCCTAGGTGAAACATGCTTTAAGATGACAAAATAAGTCAATAAATGAGTGTAAAATTGGAGATACTGCATGTAAACTTAGGCTACAGTGGCAGTAGGGAGCTGGTTATTATATTAAAAAACATTTCTGGCTAACTGCCAACATATAATACATGTAAATGTAAAGTAAATAGATAATGTATGCATACATATGCTAGAGTACGATAGGAACATGTTTATTAAAGCACATGGAGGGCGTCGTCAGAGCTGGAAAATTATAACGTTTTTCCACTATCTGTAACCTTCAGCCCTGTATTAACTATATACATGGGTTATCATTACATGTTCAATGAAACAAAAATGAACCAGATGCTCTAAATACTTCAATGTATTATACATATGCTACAACATACAAACAATGTACATCTCATTATAAAACAGCTTATATACATTTGTCTTGCGAAGATCCCCTAGAATGAGTCCACTTCTTGTAGGGCCACCGGGTTCACCACACCGCCAGCTTCGCCAGAACGAGCTTTGATTCTAGCCGCCGCCTCTGCCCGAAGTTGCGCGTCCTCTGGAGCGTTGTCTATGTTGATCAGCTTGTTATACTGTCGCCACCTCAGGCACAGCTGCATGTACATCTTACACTGAACGTACAAGAACACTAGGCCGCCAGTGAATCCTATGGCGACCACGATTAGTTTGGTCCAAAACGGCCAGTCCAGTGTGCCGGAATTAATCTCCTCTGTGGTGCGGTCAATGAGAACGTAGAGTGACCAGATGACACAGGTGATGGCAATGACGTGAAAGGTCACAGAGCAAATGATCTTTCGGCGTTCAGCGATGGTCATGTCAAGTTTCTCCCACTGAAATGGACGGAACATTTTACATACAGTTTAAACTCGTAATAAATTACACCGTTCTAATCTTCAAGCAAAGGTTAAATAGACACTGTGAAAGTACGTCCATAGCAGATACCACCTTAGAGGGGCTGAAGTATTAGAGACTAAACAACCAGGTCCAGTTTTATGAGGTGGGGGTGATCAGTATCTAATTCAAGAGCTGAGGCAGGTGGAGTGATCAGTTCCTTACCTCGCTGCCTTTGCCTTCTCTAATTAAAAAGCAGAGGCAGGTACCCATTTACAGCTGCGCAGACTGGAGAGTGACGATACCAGGTTTTGATATCAGAACCCCGTAACTTTTCTGCGAGAGGAAAGCACTCACTTAGCCAATAAGATAACAATAAAAAAAAAAATCTTTCCTAGAAGCAAAACAAATATTAAAGACAAGTCTTTTACTTTTAAACAAACTGAAGGAAAAAAAAATACAGACAAATATAGCTAACCACACAACAAACAATCTGACAGAGGAAGAAAAATACTTGATATATATATAAGCAATGACAATATAATTAATAAAGGAAATGCAACATAAAGGTAAAGGTATTCTTATAGCAGACTCTGCTGTACGGTATGAGGTATTAGAAACTTCACTATTTACTAGGTCAAGCTTTATATGTTGGGTGACCAGTACCCTTCCTCGCTGCCTGTGCCTTCCTAAACTCAAGAGCAAAATCAGGTACCCATTTACAGCTGGGTATACTGGTGCGTGACGCTACTAAGTTTCGATCCCAAAACCCATGCATGGATGCATATGTGGCGTCATCCTTATATGACCACCAGCTATGCACAGTGCTGTAGTAAATAGATTTGGACGTGAATCTCTGTCTGTGAGGCTAATTATATCCTCAATGACTCTTGAAATCATCCACACACTTCCAGGGATTCCCCCTGTAAAAGGTAAAGGATCCCGTTACACGCCCATTGAGGCATTTTGGGAATATGGTGTTAGGCCCATATTTTCTTGACCATCGGCACGCTAGGGGTGATGTGGTCAGCATCACGCCGGCCGCGTTAACCTTCCCAGAGCTGCTCTGGTACCCATTTGGGGCTGGGTCGACCCAGGAGCCGTTTGTGGCCTAAAAAATCCCACCTCACCTGGGGATCGAACCATAGACCACTGCGCAAGGAAGCCAGTGCACTAACCACTATGCTACCGCGGCTACGATTCCCCCTGTGGTGAAACATATTAAGAACCCAGCATTGCACACTAAGCTTGTAGAAGTCACTTGAGCCCCAGACGCGATTTTTTGGCTTTGACCTGGGTGACTGCATGCATGAGGATCTCACTATGGACCCCATGATAGGCAGGGGGAGCTGAGAAGTGGCTTTGTGTATAACGTGACGATTCCTTGGGATAGCCCAGAACCAGAGCACAGTATTTTAGCTCTGTATATTTTGTGAGCCCTCTTGGCTGGCTGGAAATGCACATTATGCTATGTGATTCTTTCTTCTAGCTTGGGACCAGATGTGATTATCCTTTAAATGCAAGCCAAGCTGGAGAAACTGGAGTTCATGACTTCAGCTCAACACGTTTCGGAATGGCAGAAAAGCCACAAGAAAAGCCTACATCTACAGTGTAGATAATACCAAGGAGTCTTCAACTTCGTATTGGCTGCAAAAGAGCGAAAAGCTCAGCAGTCCTAGTTAAACAACAACAACAACAACAGCAAATCCCAGAACCCGGTAACTGTGCTGTCAGAGGAAAGCGCTCCAACCGCTTAGTCAAGCAGAGCTCCAAGCAAAGATAACGATTTAAAAACATTAGCCAAGCGGAGCTCCAAGCAAAGATAACGATTTAAAAAATAAAAAGGGTTTTTCCTAGAAGCAACATAAACATGAAAGGCGTGTCTCTTGTTTAAAATAAAAATGAAGGGGGGAAAAAAGACAAATATACCTAACTTCACACAACGAACGTTCTGATACAGGGAGGACAAAAAAAAACCCACTGTAGACCCATATAATGCACTGACAATTCATTTCATAAACGAAATGCAAGGTTAGGATATATAAAGATCGATATATTTTCAATGTTAAATTTCACCATTGTTTACAAAATAATAGAATACAATAGCTGTTATCCTCTTTTTTTTTTTTAAAAATCTCCCCTTCTAAATAAATTATTATAAAACTAGCAATAACCCGTCAAACTTGACGGGTTTTTAATTATAGTGTGATGTTTCCGTTCGCGGATGAGCAGATAGAAGTACATTCTTAGAGTGTTTTTGGTTTCTTTCCATTATACAGTGTAATCAAACTGTTCATGAACACCGTCATTTGAACGCTTTTCTTTGTTGATTGTAACTATTTTCGGGAGAGTATATATAATGGAAACAATACAATTTTTCAGCAAAGTTGCATTCCTCAGCTGTGACCAACGTACATACGGCGAGAATTATGTTATTTTAGATTCAATTTAAAAGTTCTTTGATGACAACATTTCGTGTGAAAGTGCGTGGATTGTTTTCAAAGAGTGTTTCCTGATAATAAGTGGTTTTAACAAAGACTTTCAAATACAATTCACTTTGGTATGTTATTGGCTCATGCACACCAATTTTTACCCACTTTTTCTTTATCGAGCGCTACTAATTTCGTGAAAGAATAAAAAAATAAAACCAAAGTACTTGTTTTATATAACACCCACACCGCGCAAGTTGCACACCGTGCGTAGCGCCTCTTTTTTTTTTCTGGCGCGAGTTAATATTTTGAGTGAGACGACCGACGTAACATACATCGGTAATTATGTTAGTGTGTGTAGATAGATATTATAAGTGAAGGATTATGAAACGGCACAACATTTGCAGAGATTAATACCGCTACAGCGTTGCTTAGGTTACGTGTATAAAATGGGAGAAGACTAGGACTTCAGGAACCACTTATCATGGAGAACACGCCACGGGTTACACCACTGCGGTGTGGATTTATAATAACAAATATAGGCTCGTTCTTCCAGGAGTATAACCACACAACAATGGCTGACATAAGAAATAAACACCTTCAACAGGTACTTCCCTTTAATTATTTACACACACAATAAGGCCTCACACGGCCAACAAACGCATCAAATACAATAATGAAAAACCACTCTAAACTTGCCTTAGCAGCTTAATCTATCACCATCATACACGAAGGAACGACTTATACCAAAATCACTGCAATGAATATCGCTCACCTGAGCGGCAAAAACTGTGACAATGACACACTCAAATCATCGACATCTGATTAAACTACGGCCTGTAGATAATACGATCTACACCCTACACTGCTCTAGAATTACAACGTACTTATTACCAAGGTCCGAAAATATGGCAGGCACTCAGTTTACAGTGTACAATATATATCCCACAGCGATCTCGCTGGCATCAGGGAAAATCCGTCCTTCCTGGACGAAGGCTAGTTTCTCACTCCCTAATTTTGAGCCCTTTTCCCCGACTTCCTGTAGTCACATGACCCACCCGTTCGGCTAACCTCGGCTTCTCCCGGCTGGCTTTTTCGCCGAACACACGACATAAGATGTACTGCGAAATAACTCCGTGACATCCACCCCCAAGAAAGAAAACGTAGTTTTCTTCCATCGGAGGAAACTTCGCCCGACCCCCGTAGGAGTCTGGACGACCATATGCCACTAACAGCATGTCCTCATATGACCAGAGAGTGCCATAGTTCTCCCCTACCATTGTCGTTACTGCATTCTCCAAACAACCAAAAAACACAACATGAGTATGAAGTAGGTTACCCATGGTTCTGGCAGTCGTGAAAAATGACAACGACTGTCCACCCCTAGTCAACCATAACACAGTGCGCTGTCTAGTAATAGCAACTCCTGCATAAGCGAACATTAATGTTGACATCGAAATAGCACACACAATTTTTCGTAACAAAATTCAACCATATAGTAAATTGCCTTTATGGCGCCATAATACATAAATTCACAAGCATAACATTTAGCAGCAAACATGATCTTAACATTTGAAATCAACCTCCTCAGTCACCCTCACTACATTATAAAGCTGCATAGAACAACTTATATTTTATCAGAACAGTACTGGTGGCGTGGGTCAGACTATACAGTTCGGTTCACGTTAACCAAAACACCCTAACTGAACGCGAACCCGATACCACTCCCTTGCTATTGCTGGACTATCAGCAGGTGGTTATGAAGCAACGACATGTGCTTCCACCTGACTGCATTACGTGCACCCCATTTATTCGCGAATGTAACTCGCGCTATCTTCGTACTGTCACGTAACGATAAGACCTCCACAAACTTCACTAGTGCGACCTCATTAAACACTCGTCTGAGTGTGCGCCAACTAGCACTCAGGGGGACATTGCGAACCCAAACCGCGCGGTCACTCGCTATCAGGACCTCAGACGAACCTTCGTGGTTTCTCTCCCTGCGCCTTGGCACAGGACTCTGAGAACGATTGGATGCCTGCCGTGAGCCCCGTCCAAGATGTGCTTTCTCCTCAGGTGGTGATACCTCGACCACCTGATCGTCCGCCTCGGGACTTCGGTATTGCTGAGCCCCTGCTCCAGCCCCTCCCGTGGCGTTATGTACTCACCGTACATTGCCGACGATCAAATCGGCGACTGGGTTCTCGAGGACAAACGCGTTCACTCTACCTGATAGAAACGGGGTGTCCACATTAATACACGCCTGGGAGTAAGACTCAACTTTGCCCCCAAACGTGGTACACTTTACAGTTTTGCATGTAAGGCAGGATTCCTCGATGCACGAACGACGCACTCCCGACTGTGGTACACCCAGAGTCCATCAACACCGAGACTGGTTTCTTCTCCACCACACCTTTGTGGAGTGCCACCTTGCCAGTCTCATGGACCGCCGACAGACATGGTACCGCATGTCCGCAGTGTAACACTATATTCTCGTTCGAATGGAATAGAGGTCGACACCCCACACAGTCCTCGTTGTTGACTGTGTCCAACACAAACGCAGAATTCGCGTGTTCGATTGGGGTAGCACACACGTCTGCCTTACGTCCCTTACCATTGCACGTGGAACATCGGCGTTCCCTTTTTGATTCACCACATGAACTCCTAATAGGACTGCTAACTGGTGACGATCGCACTTCGGAGTCAGAAGATCGACTCTCTGGGGATCCACTCCTCTGCTTGACCGGTTTCTCTTTATAGTGACTATCTTCCTTTCGAGACTCATCAAAGCGCACTTGCTTACGCATTTGGCGCTCTTCTCCATCACTATCACTACCAGAGTGTCGGTTGTTCCACCTCGGCTGGAACCTCTGACGCGTTCTAAAATTATCGTAGTTGCCTCTGAGTGGCTGATAGGGCCGAGGTGACCTATTATGTTTCTGTTCTTTGCAGCTATTTGCACCATTTGACTGATTTTCCACGGCTGGCGCTGGACTTTGCCGACGCTGGACTGTGCCATGGAATCAATGTCCTTTGGCTGGCGCTCTTGGAACAATGCTACCAACTCAGTAGAGCAAGATGACAACACTTTGTCCCGTAGCATTAGATCAACCAAGCCATTAAAGTCCTTTGTAATTCCTTCCAACTCGATCCATCTATTCAGCAGAAGCTTGATCTTCGAGATGAAGTCCTCAAAGTCCTGGTCGGCACTTGGCATTGTGTTTCTAAACCGCGTCCGGTAACCGTCAGCCGTCAAATGGAACTTCCAGACCAACCGTTCCTTCACCTTGTCGTAATCCGCCCGTTCTTTCAGCGGCAGGCTTTAACAGGTCTCCATCGCCGGCCCCACTAGCAATGTGGATAACAGAGATGGCCACTCGTCTCTGTTAGCCTTCGAGGCCACGCGTTCGGCCTCGAATCTCTCAAGGAAGAAGTCCAAGCTATCAATTTTGTCACTAAAATTCGGCAGACGCAGCCTAAAGTGCCGATGAGACTCCCTCGGAGTCGAGTTCTGACCACTCACACCCGCTTCTATTCTCTTTAATTATATTTTCTTATCAGCTTCTACCTGCAGTCTCTTTTCCTCCAGAGCTACTCTCATTCTCTCCTTTTATAATTCTAACTCTCTATCCTCTTTCAGTTTCTTTTCTTGTAATTCTCTATCTTCTATTATCTTCTTTTCTTATAATTCTCTATCTTCTTTCATCTTCTTTTCTTGTAAATCTCTATCTTCTATCATCTTCTTTTCTTGTAATTCGAACTCTCTCTGTTTCAAATCGTTATCTTCTTTCATCTTCTTTTCTTGTAATTCTCTATCTTCTATTCTTGTAACTCTCTATCTTCTTTCATCTTCTTTTCTTGTAATTCTCTATCTTCTATCATCTTCTTTTCTTGTAATTCTCTATCTTCTTTTCTTGTAATTCGAACTCTCTTCTTCTGAGCTCTAACTCTTCAGCACGAGCATCTCTTTCCTGCTTCTGCTTCTCAATCTTCTTCTTCTCCAAAGCTTCTTGATTTTCCTCTGACTGGTATTCTGCCTTGGCAAAATCCATCAGTTCTTTCCCAGTGTACCCACATTCTTTTCCTATCAGGATGAAACTCTGCAGGTCCATGATGTACACTCATGATACTCAATATTGACTATAACTCTGCTTCTTTTGCTATAGATTCTCACTGTATGCAAATCTAATTCAGTGCTTCTATGCAACTACTCAATAACATGTACTATAAACCACCTCACCTATATCAACACATAACTCTCTGCTTACAGTACAACTACATGAATGTATATATAATCCACTTCACCCCTCAATTCAGTATGACCGTTCTCTGCCTCTTGGCTAATGTCTACTTACTCTCTAGGTTTGGTCCTTCCGACCACTTAGTCTCTGTGATACAACTGAAAAGACCCTTACTATAGTCGATAGTTGTATCTCACTAGCTGATAATACCCCTTGGTACTACACCACCTCACAACTGTAAAGGGAACAGACACAGAAATTGAACAATAAGTCAGCTTTTACACCACAGTATCTTACTAGCACGCACACTGGTGCGGTACTCTGACAGTATTTCAGTTCTACTCAATATGTTTACAAATGGCAAAAATGAACACTCCACAGATGAGAAGACACACTAAACACCACGATAACTAACAGTCACGGCGAATAAGATGACAGGCAAGGTATGAGCAGAGATAGACTGATATATACAATGCATGACTGACAACGAACAAAAAGAAGGGATACCCGTTAATGTATTTACAAGATAGCAAGAAGGAACGAGAGATAACTCCACTTAAACACAACAATAGAATTACTGAATGTACAAGACAATGTAAATACAAACCACACCAGTACACCTAACAAATACTGAGCTTGGTATGTTAAGTAGGGCAGTCGCAGGAAACCCTTCTGCCTGACTCCACCACTAAACACACGCAGCCACACCCTAGAAGGGATCAGCCTAATCCAATCTTCTCCCACAAGTAAGAAAAGAAAGAATTAAACTCTCCACCGTCCACCCTTGAACACACAAATATAATATTAAACACAGCGGACTAGAACAACAACTACACGTAACAATGTAGTGCTGAGAGCTATCACACAAACTAGCCAACCCCTAGATCATACTAACCCAAAATAACACTAAATAACATTCAATCAATAATAACACTATAACATATAAATTGATTTACTATGGATATAATAATAATGACTCCAAGTGAAAGGAAATTAGAGTGACAGATCCCACGTAACTAACTAACACCATATAAAGACACAGACTAAGTCTCTACAAAGAAAGCGAAAAAAAGACCAAAACAAAAGGTAAAAAAAAAAAAAAAAAAAACAAGAATACCTCAAGTAACAGACGTTGACACAGAAAAATGCTTATTGCTTTATGCTAATCTAACACGACCCCAACAGAAATGTCCCCCTAATCTAGAAGACCAGACTGTATGATCTTCTTCTTCTTCTTCTCGTTCGCTGTTGTTTAGAAATGTCTACACAAGAAGTCCGGTTTTCTGGATGTATGTTGCTGTGGTTGAAAGTTCTTCAAGACTCCCAAACAGCTTTGTGTGGATGTGCGTCTCTGTGGGCCAATGTTCAGTTCGCAATTGACTAAGCATGTGGCAGTCTTGCAGGATGTGTTCGGCTGTCTGTGCTGCCTGTCCACACGTACATAGGGGTGATGGGACCAATCTCAGTCTGTATAAGTGACTGTTCAGTCTGTTGTGTCCTGTTCTCATACGGAACAGGATCACCTGTTTTGCTCGATCAAGATATTGATAGACTGTATGATAAATTGTACCAGATGGATAGACAGAAAAGGAAGATGGTATCGAAGGGAAAAAAAATACAACAAATCACCATACACAGATATTCAAACAATAACGTAACTGATGATCCAGCGATGCACCTCCACGTAGCTCCTCAGACACAGATGATGGTAGATGAAAACAGCACAAACCGGTCTCTACAAACTTGTAAACATCCAAACAGTAAACAATGTTCTTCACGGTGTTATCACAGTACTCTCCACAGCAAGAATAACGACCTTAAACGCAATAATGTCCTGGTGACAAGACTTCTTCACTAGTCTATGTGCCAAATAATAATGATCAAGTCCTTTGGCACGGTGATGCGTATAATATATAATCACAGTTCAACTCACTACGTCACTTCAGGAACCCAGCAGCCTTCACTCTTCTGCACAGTATATTCCAGGACCACGCAGATCAGCAGACTTCAGTTCGAGACCCCGATCGAGGTATGGGTAGACTCCCTATGGAAAGGCACATCGGTATGGCATGATGACGTCAGAACTTGGCAGGAACGCAGGACTGTAATGTTCCCCAGGTAGGTAGAGCAGTACGAACGATGACACTACTGCAGGTCGGATACGTGCACATCAATGGTTGCAATGATCTAGAACATGATCTAGATAAGAGGAGTTGCACACACCCTGAGATGCCACCACCATTATCAACACTATCTATACCAACCAAATACAGACGATCTGATCTCCTCTGCTGACACCACAGTCAAGCACCAGAGCTCGAAAGATGCCACTACCACTATTGACACTCCCAATACCAACAAATACCGACGATCTAATCTCTTCTGCTGACACCAGTCAAGCACCAGAGCCCAAATACTACCACCAACCACACACGAAATTCTGATCTCCTATGCCGACACCACAGTCAGGCACAGAAGCCCATCTCCCTACAAGGACCAACTATATTGACACCTTGCACAAATAACCTCCGCTGCTACGTCTGGATCACCAACTTCCTAGCACAAAGCTACAAAGTACGCCTTGTAATATATCAAAATGTAATACTCGACGCCAGCTGCAACTTTACTCTACACCTTGTGGCACCCCTCCTCTCCATAACTGGAAAACCGAGCACAAAAGTGAACTTTCCAAAATCGCCATCGAACACAATAAATGTCAAATATTATCTGAATTGACAACGCTAACATTCCACTGTGCCCTCTTTCCAAACTAGGTCAAATACCGCGACCGGGTCAACACCTGAACGAAAACAGTTTACTGCTACTGTTTAACAACAACATAAAACCAAACACACTGCCGTGAAAACTGGAAAACCCGAAGACGTGAACACAGGCTGCTATAAACTTCTCATATGTGTGCATAGAAACTTCTAGCCTTCTATACTGTAAAATATTGGCCCCACGGCCTTTAGGCTCACAAAAGAACCGGATAAGAGCTCCCCAGCTGTCAGGAACCACTTATCACGGAGAACACTCCACGGGTTACACCACTGCGGTGTGGATTTATAATAACAAATATAGGCTCGTTCTTCCAGGAGTATAACCACACAACAATGGCTGACATAAGAAATAAACACCTTCAACAGGTACTTCTCTTTAATTATTTACACACACAATAAGGCCTCACACGGCCAACAAACGCATCAAATACAATAATGAAAAACCACTCTAAACTTGCCTTAGCAGCTTAATCTATCACCATCATACACGAAGGTACCACTTATACCAAAATCACTGCAATGAATATCGCTCACCTGAGCGGCAAAAACTGTGACAATGACACACTCAAATCATCGACATCTGATTAAACTACGGCCTGTAGATAATACGATCTACACCCTACACTGCTCTAGAATTACAACGTACTTATTACCAAGGTCCGAAAATATGGCAGGCACTCAGTTTACAGTGTACAATATATATCCCACAGCGATCTCGCTGGCATCAGGGAAAATCCGTCCTTCCTGGACGAAGGCTAGTTTCTCACTCCCTAATTTTGCGCCCTTTTCCCTGACTTCCGGTAGTCACATGACCCACCCGTTCGGCTAACCTCGGCTTCTCCCGGCTGGCTTTTTCGCCGAACACACGACATAAGATGCACTGCGAAATAACGCCGTGGCAAGGACACAAAACAAATATATAGTCAATCCTCGCTATTTGCGGGGGTTCGGCTTCTTGAAAACCCCGTGAATACGGAAATCCGCGAATACGGAACCATTGATCACATGGGGAAAAGGGGGTTAGGTTTCTGCAGGACCCTGTTCACCATACACTATTGCTACTGATCACCATAAACTCATCATTTCGTGTACCCTTCTTGTAAAAAAACAGCTTATTTATGATACTGTGCATTTTATAAATGTATTTAATACACTCTTTTCTTTGTAATAGTACAGTATGTACAATCTTTTGGTGTACCAATACCCATTCACTCACACTGTCACTACTCATCCACACATCCACACCCAAACACACACACACACATTATTATAAAATCATTGGAGAGCAAACATTGAAAACATTTACACAGAACATTTAAAATTATGAAATAAAGAAAATTTCATTAACATCGAAAACATGTAAAGAAAACACTTAAAATTAAGAAATTAAGTACCATACTGTGAAATTAACAGAGCTACTGTGACCCATTTGATGTTTTCGCGACTTAGAAGAGGCAGAAACAGACACACGTAACTAGCACTGGACGCCGCATCTAAGAAAACGATCGTCACACTTAGAGATGCAACGGACAACGATCTGGCGGAAAAATATTCACCATGGGCTTGACGATGAAGCTAGAAATGCTGACAGTGACAAAACTTCCAAGCTTCCAACTTCAGAACGCACTCCACTTTTGTTGCAATTTTCTCCCGAGTGTATTCATTCTACCATCTTCAGCAGTTGTCAAAGTAGCAATGTTGTTGTACATGAATTTACTTCTCTGAATTCCATAGCACAACGCTGCTGTTTTTACAGCCCGCGCCATATCTATTCCACAGGATCAGCAAGCCTTCTAAACATCCGTGTTCCTGAATGTCCCTTCAGGCCCAATTGTTTCAGCGGATCAAACACCAAAAATCATACGGTAGATCTGAACTCAATGTGGAAAACATGGCTATGTAAGAAGATATATTTTAGACAGTGCAAGGTATCGACGAATGCCGACTGCACGCGCTTCACAACACAGAACTGTCTACAGACAGCAGTCTGTACCATCATCAGAGAAATAAATTACAGAACATGCGAGAATTAATCTGCACTTAAGTAACAGAACAATATTCAGGGAGAAGCTGAGAAGAATTGAAATGGAGCTGAAAAGCATCCATCTAAGGAATCACTAATTTCATGGCTATCGTTTTTCTTGCTCCTCATGCGTCAGAGTCATACACTACAACGCCCCGACGCCTGAACTGAATATTCTTATCTTAGTGCTATACCTTATATCTCTTGATTTCCATATATGTTTTTCAATGCGATGGAAGTCCTTCTTGCCACCCATATTCTCATCCGAATATCACTTTCCGCCCGCTCTTCCAGCTCTTTCCACACAGCTGTCAAGATACGAGGCAACACTCCGTAAGGACGTATCCCCAAAGGCAATCCGGCTACCACTGATCACTCTTATTCTCACGAATAATCTATTGAATGTTAACATGACAAGTACAGCTCTACATAACATTAGAAAAACTAGTCTTAATTCGCACCGAAAATAATTCACGATAATTCGTGGTAGAGTTTTATAAATAACGCTATAAACTTTCAGATATTGTTTTCGGCAGGTTTTTAATCGTGGATATTCACACCAGATACAGGAAATACCAGGACTGAACATCAGTGGAAGGTCAATAAACAACCTTAGATATGCAGATGATACCGTGTTGTTAGCTGAAAGCGAACAGGAGTTACAAGAACTAGTGAAGCAAGTGAACAGCATAAGTCATGAATATGGACTCGACATTAATATTGAGAAAACAAAAACTATGATAATTAGCAAAACAGACGATAAACCCACATTAAAGATAAGCGTAAATGGGAAAATCCTGGAACAAGTCAAGAGCTACGTATATCTTGGTCATATAATAACAGAAGATGGCAGATGTGAAACAGAAATCAAGAAGAGAATAGGAATGGCCAAAGCTACATTCAACAACATGAAACATATACTGACATCCAAACAGTTATCTCACAAATTAAAACTGAGAATCATAAAGTGTTATATATATTCTGCATTTCTGTATGGTGCAGAAACATGGACGATGAATAAGCATTTGGAAGAAAGAATTGAGGCTCTTGAAATGTGGATATATAGAAGAATGGGGCGTATCTCATGGAAAGAGATGAAAACAAATAAGGAGGTCCTAGAAAATCTAGGTATGAAAAGAGAACTAATAAGGGAGGTCAAAGTTCGGCAGTTAAAATACTTTGGCCACATAAAAAAGCATAACACCTTGCAGAAGACCATAACAGAAGGGAGAGTTGAAGGCAAACGTGCAAGGGGAAGACAACGCTATAAGTGGGAAGATAACATCAAGAGATGGACAGGAAAGAGTCTATCAGAGTGCACCACCAAGACAAGAGACAGAAGACGTTGGAGATCCATTACAGCCAACCTTCGTTGTGGAGATGGCAACTGATGATGATGATTCACACCAGACCAGACAATAAAAAAAAAAAAAAAAAACAACTATATGTAGCAACAGCATTCGAACAATAAACTTTAACATATACGCAGCGATCAAACACCTACCGCAACTATACAACAATAAAAACACTACAACATAACTAGTCTATATAGCAAACACAGAATCTTTTTTTTTCAAAAAAAAAAAAAATTATTAATAAATAAATTAATTAAACTGAGTTCTGCCTCAGTTTGGTGAGACATAGACATATGATCCGATGGTTATATTAGGGCGCATATCGAAATATAAGACTTTGTGGTCTGGATATATTTATCAAAGAACCTTAACAACTACTATACAAGAGAGAGAAAACAGCACTACAACAAAGAACCATAACTACTATGCGTCGATCAAACAGCGATACCAATTATGAAAGAACTAAGAGGTAGCTTAAAAAAGTTCCCGGAATTTGTGTATTTTATAGAAATAAGTAACAATACAATTATTTACACTACATTTCCTTCAAAATAGTTCCCTTCGGCACCTACACACTTTTGCCAACGTCCATACAGCTGTTGGAAACATTCCTGGAACCCATTCTTTGACAGCTCTCTCAGCTGCTTTGTCGCATTGGTGATAACGTCTTCAGCATCCTTGAATCTCTGCCCTTTCAGTGCCGATTTTAGGCGAGGAAACAAGAAAAAAATCAGGCGATGTCAGGTCGGGAGAATATGGAGGAAGTTCCAGGGCAGTCAAATTATGCGTTGCGAGGCACTGCTTCACTAGTAGGGATCGATGTGCTGGTGCATTGTCATGCAGCAAAACCCAACTGTTTGTTCTCCATTTTTCTGGGCGTTTCCTTCTGATTGTATCTCTTAGACGACGGAGGATATCAACGTACATTTCCTTGTTAACCGTTCGGCCTTCAGGAATGAATAGACAATACCCTGGGAATAAAAAAATACTTCCAACATAACTTTTCCTTTGCTCTTGTCCAAACGAAATTTCTGTGTCCGGGGAGATGAGGGTGATTTCCATTCAGAGGACTGACGTTTTCTGCCACTCAAAAACTTGCGATTTCTTCATTGCGGTATCACCATATGCTTTATTAAGGAAGGTTACTGTCTCTGAGGGTGACTTCTCAAGCAAAAAACCAAAATTTGACATTTGTACGTTGTTCAATCAAGGACATTTTCAACTACGACGATGCTACGTGCACACCACACAAACAAACTTCTGTTCGAGAGTACATGTGAAGGTTACATCAGCCATGTCGTTTCCTCAAGGTCACTGTCAACTTATAAAACTATAATCTCCATGACATAATCACTCATTCAAACATGAGTCGACTATTCCGGGGACCTTTTTGAAGCTAACTCGTATATAACAATCAAAGAACTATGACAACTATACAATAATCAGTAGCTATAGCAACTGGCTTCCTATCTCGGTGGTCCATGATTCGATCCCCAGTTGAGGTGGGACATTTTAGACCGCAAACGGCTCCAGGGTCGACCCAGCCTCATGAATTGTGTACCAGAACAACTCTGGGAAGGTTAAGGCGGCCGGTGTGATGCTGACCACATCACCCCTAGTGTGCCGATGGACGAGACAATATGGGCCTAACACCATATTCCCAATATACCTCAATGGGTGTGTAACGGGATCCTTTACCTTCTTTAACTTTATAGCAACTTTACAACTTACAAGTAATTATAACAGTTCTCAACTCTAATAACTTAAAGTATAATTTAAAGAATGTGTCGTGAGACATTCTAAATCCACATATATAAATTAAATAGTAAATGTAAAGCCTAACGAATTAATTCACTAAAAGGAAAGAAGAATGGTAAAAGAACAGTGCGGTCACAATAGCGTACGCCTGTATTATAGAACGTCATGCTAGCTAAACAAGAAATCCCCTTTTTCTACTTCGTCTGCATAAGTGTAACGCTTTCACGTTTACTAGTAAAGCCTTGTGGTATAGTGGGATATATAAATATTTATAGGGAACTTAGTGTACTGACTGAGATCAGCTGTGAAGGTATCTATATCTAATAAGGGTAGTGTATTATAGATGACCTTACTTGCTACCACATATTTATACCTCAGTCAGAATTATTCTGGAATATAGTGATGACTACGTTGAATGTCTAGGGTATGTATATGATGAAGTGTAAGTCACAACAACAACAACAGACAGATAAACAATTTAATTTATTCCACCACACGTGACAACACTGTGACACTCACACACATGTAACATTCTATAAGACTATCTTGAAGGAGTCACTGGTAAATTTTCAAATATCAATATGTATTAAGTACTTTTCATTAATATATATGTGTCCTGATTCAAATACAAAGTGAACCAGGAATCACAATCAATTTTAATTACAAGTTATATGTACAGAATTAATCAATATGAATCTTGTAGTGTCATATTTTATTAATCTTATCCTATGTGTGTCAGTTGTGTAGTAGTAATATGAGGTAATACTGGTGCTGTTTTTTTTTTCAAGCTATGTTGTTATTTGTCATCATGACTTCAAGTGTTTATTTCTGTTGGAACTAGTATTGGAGATGTTCTCAGTTCCGTTCATTTAACAATTAATTTCCCCTCTTATTTTTATACAATGTCAGTTTAAGATGGGGTTACATAATGTTGAGCTCCGCTGGCCACATAGGCTTAACTTTCGTGATGGCGGCAGGAAAAGACTCCTCTGCTCGATTGCTCCCCTGTGTTCTGGAGACACCTCACTGTTTGCTATATGGACCAAGGAGTATGCTGTCCGCCTCTGGATTCAGCAAAGCTCTGACCAGGTACTGCTCAATAGCTTTAGGACCACAGTCCCTGAAACAAGAAGGTTGTACCTCCTACTTCAGAACTAATTTATACTCTATTTCTACACTGAGCACAATACATAACAAACACTGAGTTCAGAGCGGTAGGCCAACTGCTATCTTCATCTGAAACAATTTTCACCAGTATATTCCTCCCTAATGGTTACTACGCCTCTGCAATTCCAGCATTATTTCTTTCTAGACAATAATATAGGTGGCAGTGTACTGTTTGGCAATTCCATGCAGTTTTACTTTCCTCCGACACCTTCTGTTCAGGTTGGAGCACTATATATGCTTCACCTCATGTTCGCTACTGAACCACACATATATACAGACATAAATTATCAATTTACATTCAATTTTCATTAAAAGATATCAAATATTTCAAGCTTACCACAATTCATGGAAATAATACAGAATTACGTTGACTGGCACTGAATATAACACAATTTCGATCTGCCGATGTCCCAGGCTTTTATTTAGAAAAATAGGCACTGGTGCTCAACGCACTGATTCTGTAGTAAATTTATTTGCAAATGTGGTGCTGACCTGACGCCTCTAATTGACTATATTGGCAAGTCTAACCAATCATGCCATGTTTACACAGCTTTTCAAAAAAAAAGTACTCCTACTCACGTTTCCCCTGACAACACAAGATAGTATTTATAGCCCGACTAATCATGTTTAGCCTTACATTTCTTGCGCTCCAATCAAATCGGATTTTACATGGAGACCCATTTCCCGTACAATGGTGGGGTGAAAATCTGCCACTGAGCGATTCTGATTCTAGTGTTGTCTGACATCCCTCACTATTTCTTTTGGCTATAATTTGGTAATTCCTAGACTATTTGCGTAACGTTTAACATATTATTTGTCAGCAAGTCCTAAGGAACCCAAATATACAAATTTAAAGGAGCTAAGTGGCTGCGTTCAAAATATGCACTTTCTTCTACCTCCTGTTTACTTCGAATACGATGTGGTGTCTGGGTACTGTAATGTTTTCAAACGTAAACCAGTATAATGTCATATTTCCTAATAAGCGTTTTTCAGGATTTTAAAACCTAACTCTGGTATGGGTAGTGTTTTTTATCACTGTCGATTTGAAAAAAGTTAGTGCTAGTGGCCTTACACGCGTGATGGCAGCAATTGTGTATCGCGCGACTGTGGTAGTATTGCCTGCGTTCCGGCTTTCAGCCTCTCCCTTTCTTTCTATCTTTAAGTCCATCTGTCTTTCGTTTTTTTTTTAACGTAGTGTATAAAATGACATGAATGGAATTTTAAATCTAGGTCAACTTGCGTATCTCAAGGTTTTTCTTAGAAATGCAGCACATGTTTTATCGTAGAAAGCGGGTATTGAAGCAGTAGGCTTTTACTATCAACGTGAAACGTTACAATTTGCAGACGCAGGAGAAAACAAGGGGGATTTCGCGTACAGTCATTGTGACAGCACTGTTCTTTACCATTCTTCTTTCCTTTTATTAAATTTATTTGTTAGGCTTTACATTTACCTGATAATTTATATATGTGGATTAGAATTTCTCACGACAAATCCTCCCCACTTAAAACAGACGTTATATGTCAGTCTATAATTCTATATACACATAGAGAAATTTATTATTTTTCCTGGGGTTTAGGGTGATTCTCATCACACGGATGGCGGCTTAAAAAATCCGCTCCCAGATTTGTTTTTCCACTTATATACTCTATGCTAAACTCAAATGGCTGCATCAATAAAGACCAACGGAGTAATCTAGAATTTTCATGTCTAGCCTGTGCTAGAAACGACAAAGGTTTGTGATCCGTTTGCAACTTAAATGCCTTCCCATACAGATAAATATTGAATTTCTTTATCGCCCATATTACTGCAAGACATTCTTTTTCGCTAGTCGAGTACTTGGTTTCAGCTTTATTCAACTTTCTGCTAGCATATGCCACTGGGCTTAATTCCCCATCCAATGCATCTGATCTCTGTAGCAGAGTTGCACCTAACCCAATATTACTGGCATCCGTCCTTACAATGAATTCTTGACTTAAGTCAGGTAATTTCAAAATAGGTTTGCTTGTTAGCTTTTCCTTCAATTCCTGGTAAGCCATTTCACATTGTGGTGTCCATGTAATTCGATCTGGATTTCCCTTACGTGTCAAATCAGTTAACGGTGCACATATGGAATTAAAGTTTTTGATATACTTTTGGTAGAAACCACATAATGAGACAAAGGATCTCACGTCTTTCTTGGTTTGTGGTCTCGGGGCTTTCTTTAGTTTCTCTAAATTCTTTGGGTCAGGGGTCATGTTTCCCTGATAAACTGTGTGTCCCAAGAATTCCAATTCTTTACATCCAACGCAACATTTGGTTGGTCGGGCTGTTAAATTCGCTTCCCTAAGTCGATTAAACAGCATGTTCAGAGAGTCAATGTGTTCCTCAAATGTTTCTGTTGCTATAAGGATATCATCCATGAAATTTGTGATACATGGATTATTCAGAGGGTCCAATAATTTTCTCATCATTCTAGAGAAGACACTAGGCGCATTCTTCAATCCAAATGGCAATCTATTAAACTCATAGTGTCCTTCTGAGGTACTAAAAGCTAGGTATGGTCTAACCTCAGGCTTTACTGGAATCTGATAGTATCCTTTACTCAGATCCACTTTTGAGAAATATTTAGCTTTATTTAGTCTGGCAAACAGCTGATTTGTATCCGGCAATGGATCCACCTGTCCTTCTGTAATAGCATTCAGTCTCCTGTAATCTATACAGAGTCTATGTTCTCCAGAGGGCTTCCTTAAGAGTACAACACCGGAACTATACGAAGATTCACTGTGTGAAATAATTCCTTCCTTCAACAAATAGTCTATCTCTTCCTTCAAAGCTTTTTCCTTAGCAAAAGGAATCGAATATGGTTTCATACAGACAGGTGTGGGGTCTATCAGTTTCATATCATATTCCAATAAGTTTGTATGCCCAGGTCGGTCTGTTAACACCTCTGTATGATTATCTAGAACCTGTTGCACTCTCTCTTTCTGAGTTTTCGTTAAATGTGTACTGATTTTCACCTGTGCTGCTGTCTCACAGGGGTGTAATGGATATTCAAATGATGAAAGTGGTTCCTTTTTCATCTCCATGGCGATAGACAAGGTCAACAAGTGTGTCTCTTCCTGATGTTCTCTTTCCAAATATTTCTTCAGGAGATTCACATGATAGATTTTTTCTTTCCCCTTCTTATCTATCTTATAATTTGTTCTAGACACCTTCTCTAGAACTGTATATGGACCTTGCCATCCAATTTGTAACTTATTCTGACTCCCGGTAGAAGAAGCAGTACCTTCTCTCCCACAGCCAAATCTATGTCTTTAGCTTTCCGGTTATAATAGGCAGCATGTTTCTTCCTGGCTTGTTTCAAATTTTCATTGGCAAGTTTCCAGCCAGTTTTTAAACGAGTGGTCAGCTCATTCACATATTGGTATGAGGATGTAATATTTTCCTCTGCCTTTTCGTCCGTCCACGTTCTTAACAGAGCTTCGAGTGGACCTTTTATTGGCCTTCCAAACAATAATGTTGCCGGGGCCATACCGGTTGAACTATGGGGTACCTCCCGATAAGCAAAGAGGGCGGCGGGCAGGTACTGGTCCCATGTATCTGGTTTTTCGTGTGCCAACTTTCTCAGGATCGACATCAACGTGCCATTAAATCTTTCCACTTGGCCGTTCCCTTGGGGATGGTACACACTACAATGGAAGTGTTTGGCCTGGAAGATCCTGAAAACTTCTTCAGTTAGTTTCCCCTTGAACTGAGAGCCATTATCAGTCAAGATTTGATTGGGAAAGCCTAACCTTGTGAAAATTGTGAGTAATGCCTCTGCCACATGTTTAGAATCAATCGATGACAGGGCTACCGCCTCTTCCCACATAGAACAAGTGTCCACCAGAGTCAGAATGTAGCTGTTCCTTCTCTTGGTTCGGGTGAGAGGTCCCACAAGATCCACGGCAACTCTCTCAAAGGGTGTTCCCACTATGGGCATTTCCCCCAGAGTTGCTGGTGCAGTCCAATGTTTAGGTGCTACTCGTTGGCACTCTGGACAGGATTTTACATATCGTTTGATATCTTCAGTTATTCCTGGCCAGAAATAGTGACAAGCTATACGCTGTCCTGTTGCGCTGATCCCCATACGACCACTGAAGGGAATCGCATGCCCTAGTTCCAATACTTTAGTCCTATATGAAGTGGGAAGGACCAGCTGTACGTGACCATTGGATTCAGCTCCAGTCTTCCTATACATCAACTTGTTTTTCATGTAAAAATCTCCCTTGCCTGGAGTTGTATGACAAGTTGACAATTTCCTGAAACAAGGCTTGAGGGTCTTATCCCCAGCCTGTGCCTTCCTCATCTCTTCTGGAGTGGTATCCAACATAATATCCTCCTCCTGTCTTGAGGTCGACCTGACCTGAAGGGTGGCCATATACACAGGTTTCCTTCTACAATAGTCAGTGTCATGATTGTTCATCTTACAATTTTTACACCACCTTTTTCCTTGGTTGAAAGATTTTCTTTCATCATATTTCCTTTCATCGAATTGTGGGGTTTTATTTTTATTTTCATACCGTGGCCTATCAAACTGGTGCTTACCTTGGTTTTGATCCCTAGGATCAAATTTATTAAAGTTCTGTGGTGCCCTAAAGTTATCCACTTGTTTCTTTTTATTACCTGTTACCTCTGCTTGAGCTGCTTGATACCTTTCAGCAACATTTAGCAACTCACCCAGCCTCTCTGCACCTTGTTCCATGAGAAACTTTCTCAGGTCTGGAGCCATGGACTCTCTTAATTGTTCTATAAGGATCATTTCCTTAAGATCTTGGGTTTTCCCCAGAGAAGTCCATTTCTCCAAGTATGTCTCTATTCGTGCAGAGAACTGGTGATAGGTTTCACCTGACAGTAGTTTAGCATTCCTAAATTTTTTCCTATAAAATTCTGCGTTCTTTTCATACCTTAACAAAAGAGCCTGCTTTAGCATGTCATAATTTTCCTGATCACCTCTGCTCATTTTAGCAAAAACTTCATAAGCTGCCCCACGAAGTCCTTGAGATAACTTTAAGCTCCACTTTTCTCTCTCTAACCCATATGTGGTAGCTAATAGTTCATATCTATTTAGATAGCTCTCAATATCATCGTCTTTCTCAACGAAATGATCTAAATGAAAATTCATAGCTGAGGTTGAGGCTCTCTGGCTAGCAGTGGCATCAGAGGCAAAGGGACTGGCACCATTTTCAGGAGCATGGCCTTGAAACTCAAACTCCCTTAGTCGTAACTCATGTTCCCTTTGTAATCTTTTATCTTCTGCTTCCCTTTCTGCAGCTAATCGCTTGTCTTCCCTTTCTGCAGCCTGTCTTCTTTCCTCGGCTTCCCTTTCTGCAGCTAATTTCTTCTCTTCTCTTTCTGCAGTCAATCTTCTTTCTTCTGCTTCCAATGCTTTAGCCTCTTTGTCAGCCTCAATCTGCAACCTCTTAGCCTCAGCCTCAATCTGCAACCTCTTAATTTCCTTTTCAGCCTCTAACTTTCTTTCGGCCTCTTTTTCTAATCTTCTTTCTTCCCGTTCAATATATTTGTCACATTCAGCAGTGACATAAGAAATCATAATTTGCCCGTCCATTCCTAACTCTTTCGCAGTCTGTACAGCAGCAGATCGAAATTTTGCCAAGTCGGCCATTGTCTAACATGTAAATGTAACAATTCAATCTATCAATAATTATCTAAGGACACTACAGGCACTGAGAGCTCAACGTTATTTATTTTCACCCAAGGATACTTTTTAATTCTTATTATTCCCTGAAGTGAATTACCCCCAATATTTTTAATAGGGAAAGATTCAAAATCCTGAGAGCGAGACCCAAATATATGTGGTAAAGTGGGATATATAAATATTTATAGGGAACTTAGTGTACTGACTGAGATCAGCTGTGAAGGTATCTATATCTAATAAGGGTAGTGTATTATAGATGACCTTACTTGCTACCACATATTTATACCTCAGTCAGAATTATTCTGGAATATAGTGATGACTACGTTGAATGTCTAGGGTATGTATATGATGAAGTGTAAGTCACAACAACAACAGACAGATAAACAATTTAATTTATTCCACCACACGTGACAACACTGTGACACTCACACACATGTAACATTCTATAAGACTATCTTGAAGGAGTCACTGGTAAATTTTCAAATATCAATATGTATTAAGTACTTTTCATTAATATATATGTGTCCTGATTCAAATACAAAGTGAACCAGGAATCACAATCAATTTTAATTACAAGTTATATGTACAGAATTTATCAATATGAATCTTGTAGTGACATATTTTATTAATCTTATCCTATGTGTGTCAGTTGTGTAGTAGTAATATGAGGTAATACTGGTGTTGTTTTTTTTTTCAAGCTATGTTGTTATTTGTCATCATGACTTCAAGTGTTTATTTCTGTTGGAACTAGTATTGGAGATGTTCTCAGTTCCGTTCATTTAACAATTAATTTCCCCTCTTATTTTTATACAATGTCAGTTTAAGATGGGGTTACATAATGTTGAGCTCCGCTGGCCACATAGGCTTAACTTTCGTGATGGCGGCAGGAAAAGACTCCTCTGCTCGATTGCTCCCCTGTGTTCTGGAGACACCTCACTGTTTGCTATATGGACCAAGGAGTATGCTGTCCGCCTCTGGATTCAGCAAAGCTCTGACCAGGTACTGCTCAATAGCTTTAGGACCACAGTCCCTGAAACAAGAAGGTTGTACCTCCTACTTCAGAACTAATTTATACTCTATTTCTACACTGAGCACAATACATAACAAACACTGAGTTCAGAGCGGTAGGCCAACTGTTATCTTCATCTGAAACAATTTTCACCAGTATATTCCTCCCTAATGGTTACTACGCCTCTGCAATTCCAGCATTATTTCTTTCTAGACAATAATATAGGTGGCAGTGTACTGTTTGGCAATTCCATGCAGTTTTACTTTCCTCCGACACCTTCTGTTCAGGTTGTTACAAATAAGGGAGGGAAACCTGAGGCCTGTAAACAGTAAATTAATATGAAATAAATATAAAGGTATGTTATCAGGCACTCGCAGGAAATAAAGAAGTAGAACACCAGACAACAGAAAAACACTCATGTCTGTTGTTTTTCTGTTGTCTGGTGTTCTACTTCTTTATTTCCTGCGAGTGCCTGATAACATACCTTTATATTTATTTCATATTAATTTTCTGTTCAGGTTGGAGCACTATATATGCTTCACCTCATGTTCGCTACTGAACCACACATATATACAGACATAAATTATCAATTTACATTCAATTTTCATTAAAAGATATCAAATATTTCAAGCTTACCACAATTCATGGAAATAATACAGAATTACGTTGACTGGCACTGAATATAACACAATTTCGATCTGCCGATGTCCCAGGCTTTTATTTAGAAAAATAGGCACTGGTGCTCAACGCACTGATTCTGTAGTAAGTTTATTTGCAAAGGTGGTGCTGACCTGACGCCTCTAATTGACTATATTGGCAAGTCTAACCAATCATGCCATGTTTACACAGCTTTTCAAAAAAAAAGTACTCCTACTCACGTTTCCCCTGACAACACAAGATAGTATTTATAGCCCGACTAATCGTGTTTAGCCTTACATTTCTTGCGCTCCAATCAAATCGGATTTTACATGGAGACCCATTTCCCGTACAATGGTGGGGTGAAAATCTGCCACTGAGCGATTCTGATTCTAGTGTTGTCTGACATCCCTCACTATTTCTTTTGGCTATAATTTGGTAATTCCTAGACTATTTGCGTAACGTTTAACATATTATTTGTCAGCAAGTCCTAAGGAACCCAAATATACAAATTTAAAGAAGCTAAGTGGCTGCGTTCAAAATATGCACTTTCTTCTACCTCCTGTTTACTTCGAATACGATGTGGTGTCTGGGTACTGTAATGTTTTCAAACGTAAACCAGTATAATGTCATATTTCCTAATAAGCGTTTTTCAGGATTTTAAAACCTAACTCTGGTATGGGTAGTGTTTTTTATCACTGTCGATTTGAAAAAAGTTAGTGCTACTGGCCTTACACGCGTGATGGCAGCAATTGTGTATCGCGCGACTGTGGTAGTATTGCCTGCGTTCCGGCTTTCAGCCTCTCCCTTTCTTTCTATCTTTAAGTCCATCTGTCTTTCGTTTTTTTTTTAACGTAGTGTATAAAATGACATGAATGGAATTTTAAATCTAGGTCAACTTGCGTATCTCAAGGTTTTTCTTAGAAATGCAGCACATGTTTTATCGTAGAAAGCGGGTATTGAAGCAGTAGGCTTTTACTATCAACGTGAAACGTTACAATTTGCATACGCAGGAGAAAACAAGGGGGATTTCGAGTACAGTCATTGTGACAGCACTGTTCTTTACCATTCTTCTTTCCTTTTATTGAATTTATGTGTTAGGCTTTACATTTACCTGATAATTTATATATGTGGATTAGAATTTCTCACGACAAGCCTACTGCATCAACTACACGCGTTTCAAAAAAATAAAACCGGTACTGTGTTTCTTAGAAAACCTTGAGATACGCACACTGCGTAATGACCTAGATTTAATATTACATTAATGTCATTATATACACTGCGTAAACTAAAAGACAGACAGGCTTAAAAAAAAGAGAGAGAGAGAGAGAGAGAGAGAGAGAGGTACGGAGGAACGCATGCAATACTACCACCGTCTCGCGATATGAAATTAATGCCCCCCCCCCCCACGCGAAAGGCACGCAGGCTTGCTTTTTTTCAAATAAACAGGGACAAAAAACACTACCAATACGAGGTTAGGTTTTAAAAAACATGGTTAATGCTTATTAGGAAACATGACCCAATACTGTTTTACGTCTGAAATCCTGACTTTAGCCTGACAGTACAGAAGACACCCCATCGTATCGAAGTGAACGGGTGGTAGAAGAAAATATACATTTTGAACGCAGCCACTTAGCTCCATTAAACTTATATATTTGGGTGCCTTAGGACTTGCTGACAAAGAATATGTTAGGTGTTAAGCAAATAGTCTAATAATTAACAAATTATAGCCAAAATACTATAGGGGTGTTGTCTGACAACACAGGATCATATTTGCTCATAATGGCGTGTTTGGACACTGCTTTAGAGGAAATGAGGCCACCTCGTTAAATCCGATTTGATTGGCTAGAATTATATGTAAGGCGAAACATGATTAGTCGACTGCAAATACTATTTTTGGTTGTTAAGGGAAACGGTAGGAAGGGTACTTTTTTTTCAAATGCTTTTGTAAACATGGTCTTATTGGCTAGACCATTTAATATAGTCAATTAGGAGCGTCGGTTCAGTGCCACTTTTTGAAATTAAACTGTGTAGAAGCAAGTGCGTTGAGAACCAGTTCATATTTTTCTAATGAAAGCCTGGGACAGAGGCAGATCGGAATTGTGCCATAACTCATCGCCAGTCAACGTATTTGTTTAATATTTCCTTGAATTGTGGGACCGTGGTACTAACGTATTAAATCAGCACATGGTCTGAGTTTTGCTGAATCCAGAGGCTGGTAGCATACTCCTTGGTAAAGATATCGACCAGTGTTGTTTCTCAAGGAAACGGTGAAGCAAGCGAGCAGTGGAGACTGTTTCCTGCCGCCCACACAGAAGTTAAGATTTCGTGGCCAGAGCAGCTCAATCTTGTGTATACCCCCCTCTAAAAGTGACTTTACCTTAAATCAAGAGGGACATTTATTTGTTTCAAATAAAAAGAAACGGTGAACCTGTCCAATATTATTTCCACCAGAAACAAACACTTGAAGTCATGATGACAAACAACAACCTAGCTTGAAAAGCCAGTATTACCTCATAGTACTACAGCACAACTTACACACATATTGCAATAATAATATATGTCAATACAAAGATCCTATCTATAAATTGTGTACATACAACTTGTGATTACATTTGATTGTGATTCCTGGTTCACTTTGTAGTTGAATCAGGATATCTATTATTGACAGGAATTAATACATATTTTTAAAAGTTACACTTGACTTTTTAAGATAGTCTTATAGAGTGTTCTATGTATGTGAGTGTCACAGTGTTGTAAAGTATTGTGGATTAAATTAAATTGTTTATCTGTCTGTTGGTTGTTGTGAACATACACTTCATCATTATCATAACCCTAGACATTCAACGTAGTCATCACAATATTCCAGAATTAGTCTGACTGAGGTCTAAATGTGGTAGCAAAGTAGGTCATCTGTAACACACCACACTTATTAGATACAGATACCTTCACAGCTGATCTCAGTCAGTACACTAAGTCCCCTATAAATATTTATATCATCCCACTTTACCACAGAATGAACTCATTTGTTTTTTTATTATTATTATTACATTTCTAAGTTTTTAAATGCCGTTTCTTTTCTTCTTTGTCACATTCATATTTTGAAACAAGTGCTAAAAAATGTAAAATGGGTTTGTAAATTCTAAGTCAGAAACAATTTTCTCGTGAGGAGATTGGAAAAAAAAACCATTCGAAAGTCGGATCGTGGCGAATGTTATAAGTCGTAAAGACTGAGTAAAACACAGGTCTACTGTGACATGACCCAGTTGTACGTGTCTGAAAAAACATACGTCTACTGTGATATCGCCCAGTGTTATTAGTCTGAACAACACTTGTCTACTGTGATAACGCCCAGTCGCACACGTCTGAACAACACTGGTCTACTGTGATATCGCCCAGTGTTACCAGTCTAAACAACACTAGTCTACTGTGATATCGCCCAGTGTTACCAGTCTAAATAACTCTGGTTCACTGTGATATCGTCCTGTGTTACCAGTCTGAATAACTCTAGTCTACTGTGATATCGCCCAGTGTTACCAGTCTGAACAACACTGGTATCGCCAAGTCGCACACGTCTGAAAAACAGATTTACTGTGATATCGCCAAATCGTACAAGTTGGAGTCACACTAGCCAACTGTGATATCGCCCAGTCAGGACTAGATTATTCATTAAGCACGTGCTTAGGGCAGCAGCCGAAAAGGTGTATGTCACATAGGGAGTTATGTTCTATAAATTGTCTACATTTTCCTCTTTCTTCCACTCGGGTCCTCTAATTTTTTCTGTCACTCTTTACCCTTTTTCATATATATAATTTTTTCGCATTCGTTAGTTTGCGAATAATATTTTCTTTTCCCATTCGATATTTTACCGTCTTTCTTTCTCATGCTGACTGAAACTCGATTACATAGATGTCAGTCTCTGCCGGTCGAACCATAGCTGTGAATATACAGTTCTCGCCAGACATACGTCTGCAGTTTCCCCGGTCAGAGCGCTGACTGACCAGTGTCCCCGGGCGGGGGGGGGGGTGTGAGAATTCGCTCCATCGGGGCATGGCAGACAGACAGCTGTCTACAGTTTGCAGAAACGCATGAGGTTTTTCGTTAGAAAAACCCGGCGTAGTGTGAAAAATCGCTCCGCACCGCAGACAGGCTGTCTGGGATTTGCAACTCACTCGTACTCTCGGTCACTGATGGCTGTTACGACATGAGGGAAGCTGACGCAGGGTGTTAGAGACGGGGAGATAATTTCGCTTGGCGAAAGAGTTGGGGCCCTTTGTCTAATTTTAAGATATTGGCCCGAGTTTGTAACTCACTTCACTCATTCTACATTTTACAGTAGACGTGGGCACTTCGTTCTAGAACACTTAAATTTATAAGTGATATCTCTTAGTTTCGTTGTGACATCGTAGTGCTGTGCTTGAGGTATATTAATATTATATATCTAGTATTGTGTGTAGGGTTTAAAGTGTTTAAAGCGTTAAATCGCTCATTTCATTTTAACTAGTTTCTTTTGAACTGAGTGCATAATTTATAAGTCTGTATTATTTTCTAGTGACGCATACAGTGGAAAGCAGAATAAATAATATGTCTAAGCTTAACAAACTAGTAGCTATAAGGAATTTAATTTAACGGCTAATACTCAGTCGAGAATATTTTATATCAAACTTATAAAATACTAGACGTGACATCAGTGAATATTGACGGAATACGCACCATATTCCTAATTCCTGATGATCGATTTTAAATAACTTATTTCACCGGAAGTTTAAATATAAGTCAAGCTGTAGGCTTGCTGTTTTAAATGTAAGTTATATTGGGTACAAAATATGAAAATGATTTATATGTGCTTTTCTTTTTATACAGTGAAATACTGGGGGTGACCCGAACTTTACCAGCATTTAATAAGAGTTCATAATTGTGAAGAAATAGACAGTCCTTATTTTGAACCACGTGGGTTTCTCAAGTAACACTGATCTGACGGTGCAAGGTAGACAGAAATACTATATCCCACTAACGGGTTTTTTCAAAGACTGTAATGATCAATACTGGGCCTGTGAACCAGATCTTAATTTCTTCCATAAACTCTACGTAAATTTTCTGCCTGGCGGCGAGAATAATTACACTCTATGACATAAACTTTCCGACATTGTTGACAAGTGAGTGGGGAACCAAGATTTTCTGTTTTGAGAGAGGTTGTCCACCGGTCATCTTCCTAATTAAGGGAAACTTCGTGTTCTGACATTTGGTGCTCGTTTAAGCCTAATTCTTACCTCGGGAGTCAAGTGACATTAACTTTAGTCTGAAATAACTATCGCCTGAAGCAGACGCTCCCCAGATCCATTTTAATGAAACCAACAAACAAATCTGCAAAGCTGGGATCTGTTTCAGTAAACGACAGTAACAGATAAAAAGTGTGAGTGTCCAAAATTTGCGCCAGCCGGCGAAACCACAACCCGATTGTAAGTATATCAGGGCCCTGATGAAAGAATCGAGTGAAAGTGACGGAAGGATGTTCGTTGTATAATACCCTCATTTGTTATACGTGTTTTTTCCTTAGGCGAGATTTGCTGCTTAAGTAACGTGTTACGTTAGAATAGATACTGCTGTCAAAGTCAGTCTATACCTTCAAAGGGGGACAATATTAGACCCTAACTACATGCATCTATACCTCTTTGGGCCATCATCTGTCATCCTAACGGGGCTGTGGGCTAAACCTAGAGTTAAGATCATAGCGGGGCTATCACCCTTGTAGCATTTTCTTGATATTGTATGACTATGTGCATATGTTTTCCTTGATGTATTTTTTTTTGTTTTGGTGTTGTGAGAAGATTTTATAGATGATAAATAAAATCTCTCTGGAACTAATCAGCGTGTTGGTCAGCTCGTTCTAGAATAGTTACATAAGTATTGTTATAGTTTTCCCACGTCTGTGTGTCTAACTGTTGTCACTTGAAGGGGTGTGCACGTGAGTGGTATGTTCATACATAGTAACATATGTTGTCAATAGTCTGTCTGACTCTTATATATCTGTCGTAGAAGATAGGCCTGAGAGAGAGAGAAGATTCTTGTTTTTCAGGGGACAGCTCTATTTGATTCGCTACCACTGCACTCTTGGGAAAATCTATTTCTTTTTACTAACTCTCACTGTGTATATCACATATTCTAATCTATTCAGAAGGGACCTAACCCAAGTCTTAATACTCCTATCGAAAAATCTACGACAAATGGGGTCTCGCCCGACGGATTTTTGAACTTAGAATAGGAAGACGAGTACGACAAACGTGGACTCGTCTATCTGGATTTTGTACTTTAGATTCTTTATTCTGATATAGAGTAAGAGTGTGATGTCTTGTGAGTTGTTATATCTTTAAATAATTTATCCCCTAGACTAACGATCTGTTTACGGGCGTGCTGACCACACAAACTGATAAGTTTTTTTCCACAGCATTAAGAAGCAATATACATTTGAGTTACAGGTGGATGGTCGGAATATATGTTATTGTTCATTTGTAATACTAAACGCTGGTAAAGTTTTGTGAGTGTATAACATTCACAAGGGTTCTGAAGCAGGTAGGTGTTTGAGCAAAGTAAGGAGTGCGTTTCGGACTATTTGTCCAGATTAATTGCCTCCCTCACCCTAACTGTCTTCAGGGGTAAACTTATAGTGGATTTTATAATTAAGGGATTATTTTTCTCTTTAATTTTTGCAATAATTATTTTGCTTTTCCACTGTAGCAACTTATTTTTCAGAAGTAATCTTAACTACCATTTAGTTGGCGTAGTCGTGTTTTGCATTAAGTGCTTTATTGCCGATAATAGCAGCGATAGTTAGATTTTACTTTGGAGGAGGTATCCCAGGGTTAAAGATATCATCTTTTGAATTTTTGGTACATTTTTTTCTCGTAAGTGGTAGCAACCAGTGTATCCTTTTTCCTATTTTCTTTCTCCACTAGTCTCAGTAACTGACATAATATGGCCGAGAGGGCAAAGCTTAGACAACTCCTCAGGGACGAAGCGAGAGAGGAGGGACTGGAAGGAGAGGAAGCGAAAGCATTTGTCAGAAACGAACTTGAGAGATACGATGCGGAGAGGAAAGAAGAAGAAGCTAGGAAGAAAGAAGCGGAAGACCGGCTATTACAGCAGAGAAGATGGATGAGGAAATGGAAATCCGCAGGGAGAGAGAAAGAGAGAAGGAGAGACAGCATGAGGAAGAAGAGAAAGAGAGACAGCACGAGTTGGCTCTTAAAGCTCTAGAACTCCAAAGCCGTGGTGCTGCCTCTACCTCCAGCAATGGAGAATCTTCTCCCCATTCCTCCCTAACTGATCCTTCTAACACTCAATCTCTTCAACTCAACGCTATGTCTTTCACTCTTGAGTCTTTCCCTTGTCCAAATGAGAAGATTGACACATGGTTAGAAAAATTTGAGAAAATTGCAACTCTGTACGGGTTAGAGAAGTCGCGTTGGAATATGAAACTTTCCCAGGCCCTAAAAGGTTCTGCTTATGATGTTTATTCTAAGCTGGAAAGTAGCCAACAAGACGACTATGACTTGTTGAAGAAAGCGTTACTGGAGCGCTTTGAAATGAACGCTCGCAAGTTTTTGCAACTGTTTCGCAACAGCCGGAAAGAGAATTCTGAAACTTTTCAGCAGTTCTCGTCTCGTTTGAAGGGATATCTGACAAAGTGCTTAGAGCTCTCGCAGCTCCCCTCTACCTACGAAGGTCTTGAGGAATTTGTTTTAACAGAACAAATAAAGAACACATTGTCTGCTGATACCCGGAGATTTCTCGCTGAGCAGGGGGCAGAAAAACTTGAAGACATTTTGGAAAAGTCTGAGCGTTATCACAATGCGCTGGCTGAACTACCGGCCACAAAGCGGAAACCGACAGAGGAGCATTTTCGAAAACATAACCTAGAGCAATCTTCTCAGGCTTCTAACCAAAATAACCACAGAGAAACTGGACCTCAAAACCCCCCTCCTGAAAAATCCAAGTTCTACAAGAACAAGTACCCCAACCACCCCAAACAGTCTGATCAACCCGACCGCCCTACATGGCAGCGTAGCCAGAAAGGACAAGGTGGCAAAGGGAGAACCCCTGAGCACGGGACATATGATCAGACCGAGCACACCGAGCCGAAACGCATCGGATGCTTATTGACAGTCTCGCAAGGCGGAATTATTGACAGTGATTCCCAACCTGTTGGGGATAGACCCTCAACGCGAGGTACTGTTACTTTGAACGGTTCTCAAACTTCTTGCTTATTTGACACGGGGCTTTCTTATGATTGCATTGTTGCCAGAAACCTGGTCAAACCCGGTCAAGAGACAGCAGAGACCGTCAAACTTTGTGGAGTTCGTAAGAGTGATGCACCTACAGCGCTTCCCATCGCATTGGTGGAGATACACTCTGACTTTGTCAGAGGTGTGATCAAAGCGGCTGTTATGGATGATCCCATCTACCCAGTCATACTTGGCGGGAGATACGTGTGTATTGGGAAACCGGAAGAGCCGATTGTGGCAGCAGTAACTACAAGAGGGCAAACCAAGAAGGAACGGGAGCCTGCGCCTAATTTGTTACCTATGGAACTTAAAGAAGCGCAATACAAGGACCCTACTTTGGCACCCTGCTTTAGGAAACTGCCCATGGCTAAGGAACCCAGACAGCACGGGGACATTTTTTCTAAGGATGGCGTACTTTATCGGAGAACGGGCAAGCCTGACCAAGGTTACAACCAGCTCCTAGTACCGAAACAGTACAGAAGCCAAATCCTAGAAATGGGGCACTCTCTTCCCTTCAGCGGACATATGGGACAGAACGCCACAAACCAACGTATAACCACTCATTATTGGTGGCCAGGAGTAAATACTGATATTATCAGGTATGTCAAATCCTGTGCCCAGTGCCAACGTGTACCACCCAAGCAACGGACACCCCCAGTCCACATGGGTGAAATGCCAATAATGGGAACACCATTCGAACGGGTTGTGATCGACATTTTAGGGCCTTTCGAAAGGACTAAAAGAAGGAACAGGTTCATCCTGACCTTAGTCGATACATGCACTTTATGGGCAGAAGCTATCCCGCTAACATGCGCAGATGCCAAGCATGTCGCAGAAGCCCTCGTGCAGATTTTCACTCGGTTGGGATTCCCTCAGCAAGTGTTGACGGATAACGGATCTCCATACCGAAACCTGTTGATGGATGAGATCGTTAAGATCTTGAGGACCCAACACATCCACACTAAGCCATATACTCCGGCCGGAAATGGGCTCGTGGAACGTGCTAATGGAAACCTCAACATGATGCTAAGTAAACTGGCACAAGTGAAACCTGAAGATTGGGATCTTTCTATTCCTGCAGCATTATTTGGCTACAGAGAATCTCCTCATACTTCCACAGGATTTCCGCCAGCTACACTCTTATTCGGCAGACCCATTAAGGGCCCGCTTGAAGCCTTACTTCAGTCTCTGACAGACGAGAAGGCGGATGAGACAGTTGTCTCAGCAAGTAAATATGTGTCGGTTTTAAAGGAAAGGTTGAAACTAGGGTGGGACCTAGCAACGACTAACTTTAAGCGAGCACGCACAAAGCACGCTAACCGATACAGGAAAGTCGCGAAAGAGAGAGAACTGGAAGCAGGAGAGAAAGTTTTGGTGTTACTCCCTACCGAGAACAACCAACTGAAGATCGGATGGCAAGGGCCGTTTACCGTCCTGAAAAAGATTTCTAAGGCTAACTACCAGATCTCTATTCAAGGAAAGGAGAAGGTTTTCCATTTAAATCTCTTAAAGAGATACTTGGAAAGACCAGTGCCAACCTCCGACCATCTCCTGACGATCGCCAAAACTGACGAAGATGACGATAGTGGCAGGGAAATTCCACTGCAATCACAGGAAATCTTTCAAAAATGTCAGAAGCGGCGACGCTCTTTCAAGCGCGCATGGGAGACATTCCAGAGGAAGGAAACTTTGGGGAGGAGACTTGAGTGGGAATTGGACAGAGATGGAGGGGGAGATGAGAGGGAAGAGGACAGACACCCTGAAGCTACGGATATAGGAAATTTATTTCCATAACGTAGACATGGAGTGCTTCCATATCTTAAGGGGGGACGTCCTGTCACATAGGGAGTTATGTTCTATAAATTGTCTACATTTTCCTCTTTCTTCCACTCGGGTCCTCTAATTTTTTCTGTCACTCTTTACCCTTTTTCATATATATAATTTTTTCGCATTCGTTAGTTTGCGAATAATATTTTCTTTTCCCATTCGATATTTTACCGTCTTTCTTTCTCATGCTGACTGAAACTCGATTACATAGATGTCAGTCTCTGCCGGTCGAACCATAGCTGTGAATATACAGTTCTCGCCAGACATACGTCTGCAGTTTCCCCGGTCAGAGCGCTGACTGACCAGTGTCCCCGGGCGGGGGGGGTGTGAGAATTCGCTCCATCGGGGCATGGCAGACAGACAGCTGTCTACAGTTTGCAGAAACGCATGAGGTTTTTCGTTAGAAAAACCCGGCGTAGTGTGAAAAATCGCTCCGCACTGGAGACAGGCTGTCTGGGATTTGCAACTCACTCGTACTCTCGGTCACTGATGGCTGTTACGACATGAGGGAAGCTGACGCAGGGTGTTAGAGAAGGGGAGATAATTTCGCTTGGCGAAAGAGTTGGGGCCCTTTGTCTAATTTTAAGATATTGGCCCGAGTTTGTAACTCACTTCACTCATTCTACATTTTACAGTAGACGTGGGCACTTCGTTCTAGAACACTTAAATTTATAAGTGATATCTCTTAGTTTCGTTGTGACATCGTAGTGCTGTGCTTGAGGTATATTAATATTATATATCTAGTATTGTGTGTAGGGTTTAAAGTGTTTAAAGCGTTAAATCGCTCATTTCATTTTAACTAGTTTCTTTTGAACTGAGTGCATAATTTATAAGTCTGTATTATTTTCTAGTGACGCATACAGTGGAAAGCAGAATAAATAATATGTCTAAGCTTAACAAACTAGTAGCTATAAGGAATTTAATTTAACGGCTAATACTCAGTCGAGAATATTTTATATCAAACTTATAAAATGCTAGACGCGACATCAGTGAATATTGACGGAATACGCACCATATTCCTAATTCCTGATGATCGATTTTATATAACTTATTTCACCGGAAGTTTAAATATAAGTCAAGCTGTAGGCTTGCTGTTTTAAATGTAAGTTATATTGGGTACAAAATATGAAAATGATTTATATGTGCTTTTCTTTTTATACAGTGAAATACTGGGGGTGACCCGAACTTTACCAGCATTTAATAAGAGTTCATAATTGTGAAGAAATAGACAGTCCTTATTTTGAACCACGTGGGTTTCTCAAGTAACACTGATCTGACGGTGCAAGTTAGACAGAAATACTATATCCCACTAACGGGTTTTTTCAAAGACTGTAATGATCAATACTGGGCCTGTGAACCAGATCTTAATTTCTTCCATAAACTCTACGTAAATTTTCTGCCTGGCGGCGAGAATAATTACAATCTATGACATAAACTTTCCGACATTGTTGACAAGTGAGTGGGGAACCAAGATTTTCTGTTTTGAGAGAGGTTGTCCACCGGTCATCTTCCTAATTAAGGGAAACTTCGTGTTCTGACATTTGGTGCTCGTTTAAGCCTAATTCTTACCTCGGGAGTCAAGTGACATTAACTTTAGTCTGAAATAACTATCGCCTGAAGCAGACGCTCCCCAGATCCATTTTAATGAAACCAACAAACAAATCTGCAGAGCTGGGATCTGTTTCAGTAAACGACAGTAACAGATAAAAAGTGTGAGTGTCCAAAATTTGCGCCAGCCGGCGAAACCACAACCCGATTGTAAGTATATCAGGGCCCTGATAAAAGAATCGAGTGAAAGTGACGGAAGGATGTTCGTTGTATAATACCCTCATTTGTTATACGTGTTTTTTCCTTAGGCGAGATTTGCTGCTTAAGTAACGTGTTACGTTAGAATAGATACTGCTGTCAAAGTCAGTCTATACCTTCAAAGGGGGACAATATTAGACCCTAACCACATGCATCTATAACTCTTTGGGCCATCATCTGTCATCCTAACGGGGCTGTGGGCTAAACCTAGAGTTAAGATCATAGCGGGGCTATCGCCCTTGTAGCATTTTCTTGATATTGTATGACTATGTGCATATGTTTTCCTTGATGTATTTTTTTTTTTTGTTTTGGTGTTGTGAGAAGATTTTATAGATGATAAATAAAATCTCTCTGGAACTAATCAGCGTGTTGGTCAGCTCGTTCTAGAATAGTTACATAAGTATTGTTATAGTTTTCCCACGTCTGTGTGTCTAACTGTTGTCACTTGAAGGGGTGTGCACGTGAGTGGTATGTTCATACATAGTAACATATGTTGTCAATAGTCTGTCTGACTCTTATATATCTGTCGTAGAAGATAGGCCTGAGAGAGAGAGAAGATTCTTGTTTTCAGGGGACAGCTCTATTTGATTCGCTACCACTGCACTCTTGGGAAAATCTATTTCTTTTTACTAACTCTCACTGTGTATATCACATATTCTAATCTATTCAGAAGGGACCTAACCCAAGTCTTAATACTCCTATCGAAAAATCTACGACAGTGTACAAAACACATTTCTAACATTCCTCAAACTGGAAAGGCACATATGAGAAGAAATGGCAAATCAAGTATTGGATTATCCTTGATAAGTTTGTGAAATAGATATTTCAAAGTGCAGAGGTCAGACGTATTAAAATGGTGCCAACATGGCAGGGTGTTATTAAGGAATGCAACAAACGATTTTAAAACGTAAAAACTAAACAATATTCATACCATGTGCCGCATCTTATTGGCCGCTATGGGTGGAATGAAAACATCTAAAGATGCATAGAAACTAGCCTGCGTGTACCACTAAGTACATCAGTCAGAAACTGTTGGAGATCGGAGTGCACCATTAAGATCAGAGTCAGTAATAGTTGGAGATCACATCTCTCTTGCCCTTTTGCTTTCAACATTTTTTTTTTAAACTCCGATTTTCAATTAAATTCCTTGTCTCATTAGACATTTACATAATTTTATCTAGCTTCATCTCGTCCTGCCAAACATGTTGTGAGACTAAGGATCGGCATTGTTGGGGACTAGCGCCCTTATAATATACAACAAACTACTCCAGAAACCTCTACTGCAAGAGAACGTTGGTGCAGACTTCCCTTGAGGATGATCTATTTTCAGAGGCGTCACCGTGTTCATTAAGTGCATTTTAAAAAAAGGACAGGAAAACTAAACAAAAACAGGAAAGATCATTGTAAAGGGTGATTAAAAAAAAAAAGGATAAGAAAACGAAACAAAATAGGAAAGACATTTGTATATGTATCATTCTTCTTCAAGTACCACGCCTAGTGGCGTAGGAGATCATGTCTCTCCACAACTTCCTGTCTCCAGTACAATTTATCAATTCTGTTGTTGACTTCTTTCCATGCCACGATGTCAAACTGTCCAGTATTTGATCTCTTTGTCTTCCCCTATCTCTTTTTCCTTCAATCTGACCTGTTGTTACGATATATTCCAGCTTTCCTCTTCTCATAACATGCCAAAATAAAAAGTGGATTGCTTCTTTCTAACTTGTGAAATAAGTTTCCTTTGCACATTGGCCTCTTTCAGGACATCCTCATTACTCTTTTTGGCTGTCCATGGTATTTTTAACATTCTTCTGTAAAACCACATCTCTGTGGCCTCTAGTGACTTCCCTATTTGTTTACTAATTATCCATGACTCACTTCCAAATGTCAGGATTGGTTCTATATAACAATGAAGAACTCTCTTTCTTACTTCCACTGACAAAGAATTGTTGCATAAAATACTCTTCATGTTATAGAATGCTGTTTTCACCTGAGCTATTCTGCTCTTCACTTCTGAGATGCATCTTCATCCGTTGTTATTAATGTGCCCAGGTATCTGAATCTATTGACCTGTTTTAAAACTGTTCCATTTATTTTGATAGTGCTTTCTGGGGAAGCCATTTTCTTTGAGACGACCACTACTTCTGTCTTTTTGATATTAAGGCTGAGACCTTTATTTTCACTTTCTGTCACAATTGTATCAACCATTTCCTGCAGCTCATTTTCACATTTTTTTCTGTCATTACTACCATTTAATTCCCTAGTATTTTTTTTTGGTCAGAACCTCTTTATTTCCTTGCTTCTGTTTACCCGACATGTGCCCCATTCTTCCGATATCCACGTTCTCAGCGTCAGTTCTTTTTTCCACTGCATATGTTCTGGTACCATACAACTATGAAGAAAAGAAAGAACGCCTAAAAAATTTAATTTTAAATTTATGATTAGTTGATGATGATTTTGTCCATCGTGTTCGATGAGGACCATCGACATCTCTCGTAGTACAGTCCATTCTATGAGGTTAAGTGGGTGCGCATTCAAGCCAATGCGGGCAAGGAAAGTTCTGTTGCATGACCGACACACATGATTAGTTATTGTAACTTATTTCGCTGAACGTAATTTGGACTGCCCATTTTCTCTGTCTCATTGCTAATTCCCATCTAGCACTTCCCTATTTATGTTTTAGTTTTTAGTTTGTTGGCCTCTCGCGGCTAAGGCACTGGGTTCGAAACACGGTGGCGTCATGCTCCAGCTTAAATGGGTACCTGACTCTGCTCTGGAGTTAGGGAAGGCAAAGACAGCGAGGAGGAACGGAACTGGTCACGATGCTAGACCTCATATAGTAAAGTCTCTAACACTTCACTCCCATACGGCAGTATCTGCTAGGGGGACTACATTTACCTTTTACCATATGCTGCTCATTACTATAGTTTTCTTTTTCCATTTTTCTCACAAGATTTTAAAATTAAATTTGTTTTTCTATATCATCAATTTCTAATATTTTGTCTCCACCCACATCGTCTTTTGTTTCAGACATATCTTATGGACTTCTTTGTACTTTGTTCCATAATCTCGGGCGTTCTCGTGTCCCATTAATTCTGCCAGTTAAATCGTGGTGTCCTGTGTTATCCATATTTGATTTTTCTTCAAATCTATTTTATCAAATTTTCTCGTGCTGGTATAAAATAATTTAAAAAAACAAAAACAAAATAAAAAACAAACAAACAAACAAAACCTGCCCAACACATGAAATTGACGATTCTGTTGCTTAAAGTTTCTATTGGATGGGGCAGCAAGTCTCATGACCAATGGGGCCGCCTTTTTCGCCATGCCTGGTAGGCAACAGTGCTACTAATCTTTGCTACTATTTTGGGCTCAGCAACACAAATATAAACATCTTCAACACAAATATAAACATCTTCAACACAAATATAAACATCTTCAACACAAATGTAAAGTATGTCCTTTTACATGGCTCTGACACACGGAGAACAACACACACAACAACAAAGAATGTACAGACTTTCAGAAATATCTGCTTGCAAAGAGCATAAAGATTGAGATGGTACGACAGGATCACCAATGTACCAGACAAGTGTGAGTGGACAAAAAAGAAATGCAAAGATGGCGATGGCAGTTAATAGGAAATTCCTTCAGGAAATCTGCAGATGGCACTACCTGGTTCTGGAACCCCCAGGGTAATAAGAGGAAAAACACATGGAGAAGAGAACTGGGTTGAGAGCTAGAAATGACCAGGACGACAATGAAAGATCTTGAGCTGGTGACACGCAACAAGAGGGCGTGACAAAAGTTTTCTGAAGGCGTGTCGTCCTTTGGAAGCTGACGGGTAATGACTGAATGAGCAGCTCACATAAAACACAAATTTTCACCGTACACAAAAAATTAACACGCCCCTCTCTCACTCAAATAAAAAAACCATCTCTGTTTCTAATTGACTCTTCTCCTTTCAAACAAAACAGCGGTAGCACCTCCTGCGAGGTAAAACGTCAAGGCAGATACTGCCGTGGGTGAAAGAAGTGTTATAGTCTTCATTATAACTAGGTCACGTTTTATGACGTGAGATGACCAGTTTCCTTCCTAGCTACCTTTGCGTGGCCTGACTCGAGAGCAGAATCAGGCATCTATTTACAGTTGGGTAAACTGAAACGTGACGATACCAGGTTTTGAAACCGGAACCACGTAAATCTGAAATTAGAGGCAAGCGCTTTAACCACTTTCCAAAATGTGACGCTCCACCTCCTGGAAACCATTAAAATAAAATTAAAATCCCCCCCCCCCCCCCTCAATAATTAAAAACAAAGATACTTCCGCGCTATTCCCACCACTGAACTAAACTATAGCACTTCCTACCATAACGGATCTATACTAAACTAAACCAAAAACAAGTATTCGTGCACCACAAGAGAACTGCCGACATATCTCACACAGCCTTAAGTCACGATCATATAAGCCATTATAAGCAATAATTTTATGAAATCTAAAACAGCCAATCTGTCTCCACTTATAACGTATTTCCGCGCCAGCAGCATTTTTCATCACGCGCTATTTGTTATGTCATGCCCTTTGCTTACAGATTAAAAATAAATTGAATAAAAATAAACCTGTGAAAAAAAAGTAAAAAATCAGCGGCAAATAAGAGTTTTGTTTACAGTCAAAGGGTAACTGTTTGAAAATTCATTCTGTCTGACATATAACCTGCCGTTTCTACGATCAATAAATCATGATGAAAGCATTTGACTTCGCGATTGACGCATGCCGGGTGTATAGGGGGGATCTATGTCGCTGCCTCCGGGGATTATTGGAACGCTTCTGTGTTGCTATGCGCCACTGCAAACAATGGCCGTATGCTCCACAAACTCATCAAAGGACTACTGTTCTTGTTCACAGACAACATAATACAGAGTATACACTCAATGTGGGACCCCTTGTCACGTGCAAGTTCCCGGTGGCCCCTGAAGATACATAGAAAGAATTGGTCTGCTGCGCCCTCAGCCATGTTGCTCAAGGCGACAAATATGAGGTTGTGCATGAGGCTGGCAACCTGGTCACGTGGAACAAACTGCCATAGAAACCACTACAGCAAGGGCTTGTGGCTGCTTGGGGGGCAGGCTTCCTACCAGAGGACTAGCTGCAGCGGCTGGTACAACATTATATGTATGTATATAATATTAGAGACAAGCAGGAGAACAGCGAGGACGCCAATGAAAACTGTAGACAAAGGCTGCAAGAAGAAACCAAGGACCGGGGGGATCTAAGGGGTATAGCTGACGAACACCATCCGACATAAAAAAAACGATGACTTAAGCACTTGTAGCCCTATAATCAACAGGAGAAAAATGGACACGATAGTGATGACGACGACATATGACAAGGCCGGGAGGAAACGAAGACACGTCTGCCATTTTCAGCTGCGCTGTTACAGAAGAACTGTATAAAAATGGCTGTGCCAGAGCTGTTAAATTAAGAAGGAAATAAATGAGCCATGGTTACCCGCTTGAAAGGCCTTGTTTTCATCGTCATGATGTAGTCGAAGCTGCAGAGCTCGCAGGATTTCTTGTCGGAACTCTTGATCCACTTCTGAAGGCAGCTCAGATGTATGTACTTCAGGCTGCCCGAACAAAGGCATGGAGAGATCAGCCTGCATAAATTATTAACACAGAGTTGGGCATGAGGAAAGGTCGAATATTATTGTCAAAAAAAAAAAAAATGGAATCTGTGACAGCATAAAACATAAGCGAAAGTGAAATGAGTACATGAGGTTTTTCAGGAACGTCATCCGAGTAACATCTGAGAGGACCAAAATAAAAAGAAATGGTAAATGACAATTCTGGTTCGAAGCAGGTGCGGAGTGACTGATGTGCATTTCGGCCACTACGCGAAGGCCAACTGCAGTAGAAGAGTTCACGCTCCCTTCACCTCCTACTCGAGCCTATAGCCTAAACCATGTGGAATCGATAACCATTGGCCAATGACACTGTCTATGGCGAGGCCCTGATCAATGTCAGTCCGCCCATGGTTCATGGTAAGGGTTTTAAACAGAAACAAAATATAACATAATGTGATCAGAATTGGTACTAAAGACAGCCTCCTAAATTCGTATGATATCACATATATATTTACAACAGAGCATGCCAACACTCACCTTCACTATGAGGACATAAGCTGTGATACGAGGGACGGTCAAAAAGTAATGCCTCGTAATTTTTAATTTCATTCAATAGGGAAGAAAACAGATCAAATTCACACTGAAATGTAGCCCCAAGTCTGAACTTCAAAAATTTATTTCTCAATGTAGTCTCCGTTATTTGTTACAGTTTTTGTCCATCTTCTCACAAGGGCATGTATCCCCGCACGGTAAAAATGTGTGTCCTTTTTCCTAAACCACTGGCGTACGGCGCGTTTAAGGGTCTCGGTGTCCTCAAAGTGATGTCGGCGAAGATCTTCTTTCAGTGGTTCAAACAGATGGAAGTCAGAAGGTGCAAGATCGGAACTGTAAGGGGGATGTGGTAATAATGTCCAGCCAAATTCTGCAATCGCATCAATGGTGCGTTTAGCGGTGTGTGGCGTGGCATTATCGTGCAACAGTAGTGCAGTTCTCTGATCTTTTAATGGGTAAAGTCGCCAAAGACGACCTCTAACTTCTTCAAAGTTTCAATGTAACAGTCTGCATTCACCGTGTTTCCCTGTTCCAAGAAGTCGAGAAGAATCACACCCTTCTCATCCCAAAACACGGAGGCCATAACTTTCCCTACAGATGGTGAACTTTTGAACTTCTTTCTTGTCGGCGATGTTGTCTGTCTGTCAAAATTCTGGGTACCCACCGTGCACAAACGTTTGAATAACCCAGGTCTTTAATGATGTTCTGCACACTGCCTTTACTAATGGACAACATGGAAGAAAGTTCATCCAGTGTTACCCGACGGTCACCACGAATGATGCCATCAACTCGATGAATGTTGTGTGGAGTCACTGCGGTAGACGGACAGCCAGTCCGCTTTGCGTCAGCCATTGAGGATTGACCTACTTCAGCTTCGTCACAACGATGTACCCAACGTCGGACAGTGCTAACATCCACTGTTGAATCTCCATAAACATTCTTCAAACGTTCGTGGATGAGAATTGGGGTCTCCCCTTCAGCATTGAGGAATTCTATGACATAACGTTGTTTTAACCGAACGTCTTTGGCAGCCATTTTTAAACAGTTACAGTGGTGCCACCTGTTACTGAAACAGGTTAATAATGCTATACAGTGCAGAAGAGTGTTTGAGGAATCCTGCTAAATTTACAAATTACACACCGATGCAGTATTTACATACATAAAAAATAGGAGGCATTACTTTTTGACCTTCCCTCGTATATAATGCCTGCGTCAAAAGCAAGCTTCTATATGGCAAAGTGACATGGACAACCTGTGCTAAGCAAGCAAAAAAGGTTCAATACCTTCCATCTATAGCGTCTACGCCATATCCTTGGTATTTTTAGGAAGGTAAAAGGTAAGGTAAAGGATCCTGTTACACGCCCATTGAGGCATATTGGGAATATGGTGTTAGGCTTATATTATCTTGACCATCGACACACTAGGGGTGATGTGATCAGCATCACGCCGGCCGCCTTAACCTTCCCAGAGTTGCTCTGGTACCCAATTTATGAGGCTGGGTCGACTCCGGAGCCGTTTGCCGTCTAAAAAAAATCCCACCTCAACTGGGGATCTTCTTTCTTCTTCCTCGTTCGTCCTGAAAAGGACGTTGGTTGCGTTGTGTCAGTTTACAGCGAAGCTGCGGTATTTGCGCTTTTCGGCCGACACATCCGACTTCCGCACGGCATTTTTTGGGACCGGATTTGCCTTCCCTCTTCGATCCCTACTCCTCAGCCAGACTGCAGTAATGCAGCCTGTTTCCAGGACCACCACGTGGAGGTGGAGTAGGGTCTTGGTCAGCTCTGGTTCGCTGACCCTGACGCAGGCAGTCAAGCTATGTGCCGCTTACTGCATTCCTCACTTTTGTTGCGTCTTGAGTCCCAACTGGGGATCGAACCATGAACCACCGAGCTAGGAAGCCAGTGCACTAACCACTGCGCTACCGCGGCTCCATTTCTTGGAAGGACAACGTGACAAATGTCGAGGTGCTGTCATGTGCTGGCCTTCAAAGCATGTAAACACTGCTTAGTCAGCGCAGTCATCCCCAAAGAAATGTTCTATGGCAGATGGTAAAAGAACAGCCGGGCGTCCGCAGCTGAGGTTCAAAGATGTGTACAAGAGAGACACGAAGGCACTGGACATAAATTGAGCAGCCTGGGAGGATGAAGCTGACAACTGTACCAAGAAGTGATGCTTCCTACGGCGCCACCTCAGACTGGGCGAAAAAAACCTCTTACAAGCAGAAGAGAAGAGAGAACGCCGAAATGAACAAAAGGTAAATACTCGTAATAATTTAAAAAACAAACGCCGCTGAGTGCTATCACCTCATACAGTCCTAAAGTCAGTTATGACTGATGGATGCTAACAATGTGTACAACAATTTAATAGTGAAGCAAAACAAACGAATTTCGTGTGAAATAGTGTGGTAATTATACAATAAACGATAAATGTGTGTGTACAAAGGTAAGTTATCCATGTAAAACGTGCAACACAATGCATGTTTAACTGCAACAACAGATAGACAAGGGATTGGCAAGCAGCATCCTCTACTACATAAAATCTGAAATATTTGTTGTTAAGAAAGACATAAAAGGTAAGAACAGATGGCACGGGACTGGAAGACTTGGCATAAGCTTGCTGAAGGTCTATGCTCCTTGAGAGCTGAAAGGTGAAGTTGATGGCCATGATGATGATAATAATGATGAGCGTCGATCTACATCTATGTTCTTTCTAAGAATGTTTCTGTCGCTACATCTGCGTTTCTATGAATGTGTAAGAAAAAAAGGTAAAGCATCCCGTTACACGCCTATTAAGGCATATAGGGAAAATGGTGTTAGGCCCATATTTTCCTGACCATCGGCACGCTAGGGGTGATGTGGTCAGCATCACGCCAACCGCCTTAACCTTCCCAGAAGTTGCTCTGGTACCCAATTCATGAGGCTGGGTCGACCGCGGAGCCGTTTGCGGTCTAAAAAAATGCCACCTCAACTGGGGATCGAACCATGGACCGCCGAGCTAGGAAACCAGTGTACTAACCACTGAGCTACTGCCGCTCTATGAATGTGTCTATCATTATATTACGTTTCATCACTAAATGTTTCTAAGAATGGTTTATGGTTTCTTTTACTGTTTCTGAGAACGTTACCAGCACTACATTTGCTGTTTCTAATAATTGTTTATGGTTTCTTTTACTGTTTCTAAGAAAGATACAATCGCTGCATTTGCTATTTATAAGAATGGCTATGGCTTCATTTGCTGTTTCTAAGAATGGTTTATAGTTTTATTTACTGTTACTAAGAATATTACCATCGCTACATTTGCTGTTTCTAAGAACGGTTTGTGTGTTTCATTTACTGTTACTAAGAATGTTAACATCTCTACAACTGATGTCACTAATAATGGTTTATGATTTAATTTACTGTTTCTAAGAATGTTACCATCGCTACAACTGATGTCACTAATAATGGTTTATGATTTCCTTTACTGTTTCTAAGAAAATGATGATCGCTATAATTGCTGTCAGTAATAATGGTTAATGATTTCATTTACTGTTTCTAAGAATGTTACCATCGCTATATTTGCTGCTTCTAAGAATGTATTTATGGTTACATTTGCTTTTTCTAAAAGTATTTCTATCAGTTTATTATCTACTGTTTCTATGATGCTTACACCATTACATCAGCTGTGTGTAAGAATGTTTCCATCGCTATGTCCGCTGTTTGTAAGAATGCTTCCAATATTATATGAACTGTCTGTAAGAAAGTATCCATCACTGTACGTACCGGTACTTTCTACAAGAATGGTTCCATCACTACATGCATTGATTGTAAGAATTATTCCATTACATTATGAGCTGTTTTTTGTAAGAATGTTACAACTGTAATAAAAGATGTTCGTAATATTTCCATCGCTATATGTGCTGTTTGTGAAAAAAACATACAAATAAGAATCTTCAAACACATTTTCAATACTATTCTTTTGCATGCTTCTCAAACATGGAGAACAACAAAAATGATAACCAGAATGATACAGACTTTCATAAATGGGTGCTTGCATAAAACAGGAGTGAAATGGAACCACAAAATCATCAAAGTAATACTAATCGAACGAATGAGGTATAAATAACAGTGGGAAAAGGTGAAAACGTAGGCACTGGATACGACAGACATTGTAAAAACTATCAGCTAGCATTACATGACAGTCCTTATTCTGGAATTCACAGGGTATGATAAATAGAACGAGACAAAAAAAAAAACCAAGCAAACAAACACAGACAAAGGAATAAACCATAAACACGATGGTGATTAAAGAAGACATGTGAAAACCTTGAATTAATAGCTTAAGATAGGAGGTCATGTGATGTATTCATTGCAAGTATGTCCTCTACACAGAGCAAAAGTAGTGGCTGATGATAATTCTTTGCTGCTTGCTTGAATGCTTCCATGTAATACTCACTTGTTACTGGCATCACCCTCACAATGACATATCCGACAGATGTCCAGCTTCTCCGAGAATGTTGACAGTTGAGAGTCACACCTCTCAGCGAAATGAGGAGCCACATTTGACAGCTCCGATTTCTGCACGATATTCTGCTGAAAAACAATTTAAAAAAAAAAAAAACGCTCATCAGTAAATATGCGAGCTGGGAACATAGCGAACAAGATTGCTACCAATGGTAAATTCAAGATTTAATGTCGGTAATTTATGTTTCTTAAGTTTTTTATCCATCTACTGTTAATTTAATCTACTTTGCAGAAGTATTTATGAATTACAACGGAGAAAACTATCTTACTTTACGTACGCACATCTGGAAGTCACCCTCGCGTAAATCGCGACTGCACTGTAATGTGTGTATGTGCATTTAATAGTGTGTGTGTGTGTGTATATATATATATATATCTTTTTTTAAATTTAATTTTTATTTAATTTTTACGGTTGATATGAAGCATAATGGGCCGTGATTTCGATACGGCTCCAAAAAAGAATAAAGAGACGCAGTAATAAGGGGTAAGGATTAGGGTATCCTAATCTTAACCCTAACCCTTAACTTTAATCCTAACCTTAACGACTTCGGCGAGTTATTTGTATGAGATCAATGAACACGGCCCACTGTTCTTCACTTCAACCTATCTTTACATTAGAGTTTTGCTGCTTCATTGATTTATCATTTATTTACAGAACATTTGATTTAGTGTTTGGAATTTTCAAATTTTTAAGCATATTTTTTTTTCTATTGTATTTATTTGCTGGTAGCGTTCATTTTTAAAGCGTTCGTATACATTGTTTCTTTTGAGTATTGTGTTTCCTCTTCCTGTTACTTGTAGTGAATGAATTATTTTTGGAAGTCCTGTCTAATTCTTTCATATTATTCTAATTTTCTTTCTAATTATCACAGCTGGTATCCATTTTAAATTATTATAATTACATGGAAAATGAAAATAATGATCATGATGATGAATATGCATCTGCTCCTTCAGAAGTAGGAGAAAACGACATGACACTGCTCATTTCAAAAGCCTTTTTATTATTATTCACAAATCGTTTGCTAAAACTAGATGCTGATTTTTCTTCATTTTGGTTTTCTTAAGGATTTTGCCTTTTTGTGGCGAGGCCCTTTCTTTCAACATAGACTTGCAGTCGGTTGGTTTATAACAAGGCAACTACCGTTAAAATTAAGTGAACTATGTCCGCTCTGGTACAGTACTGAACCAGGCCAGGAGGAAGACAGATGATATGACAGTATGGCGCTCCCTTCGGCAAACCTCTACACCCCACGGTAGAAGAGGAACGACTAAGTAAGTAAGTCTACCAGCTAGCACAATGAAGTCTGATAAAGGCTAGTCCTGAAAAGGACTGCTAGCATTTGCGGCGTTGTTAAGTACTAAGCCCTGAAAAGAACTGCTAGTTTCTATCAGCAAGCATGATAAGGCCCCCATAGAGGAAAGTCATGAAAAGGGCCGTTCGCTTCGCCGTTGCAGTGTGCACAGCAAACCTAGTATCAAATGCGAACAAACCGTGATAAGATAGCAATCCGAACAGAAACGACAGCAAGGAGATGCATGCATTATGAGAGGATCCTAATTAGTGCACAGCTTTGAAGAAAGTTGGCCACGCGACCAGCAAAGCATTTAAAAAATGTGCATCACCAGAGGTAGTTGCTCTAACGACACAACAAGCAACTATTTGAAAATAGTACTCGGAAGGACCCAGACATTTTTATAGGGGTACCTCAGGGATTTCAACAAGCAAATAGTGGACAGGGAGAAAAACTTTTGGGGTATCTCAGGGATTTGATCCAGGTGACTCCAGATGGCAGCACCCTCTGTTTGGTGGTATACGATATATGCAGCTATGAAGACAGATATTAAAGAAATGATCTCAGACATGAGATACATATATCATTTACCATTTCGATGATATATGGTTCCCCTACGTCCAGGAGCGGTTTCTTGTCTGTGCAGATGTAGAAAATGGGTGGGAATGGTAGAGATGGTAGTTCTGAAGAAGTTCTAGGTGGCAGAAGTGAAAATGCTGGCGGAAATATGCCGACTGAGGGCGGATGTTGCAAAACACTGGCAGACAAGTCTGTGATTAGCGAAAACTGACAATCTGACACCTCTTGTATTTGTTTCTGGAATGGTGCTAGCTGACCATTAGCTAGTATTGGCTTAGGTGTCAGTTTGTATGATGTGTAATCACTAACAGACGATTCTGAAGCGTCCGAGGAACTATCAACGGACCCACTAAAAGTATCCATGCTCTCTGAATTACTGCTCGTAGTTGTATCATAGTTCTTCATACTGTCAGTGAAACCACTCAATGTCGTAAACTGAGAAGTTTGGGTGCACGCAGTCACTTCTTCACCTAATAGTTTATTCTGATCCTCGTCATGTGACAATGTTAACAAGCCCTCTAAGTTAATACTCTCGTCATCACGCACGCTGATGTAATCGCATACAATCTCTGCCGCCACAAAAGCAGCATCTTTCCACGCGTCGTCGCTGACCACAAAATGGCTGTCTGAACTTCCATCGTAGCCATCATTAATGACATCACCAATGCAGGACACGTATCCGAAATCTGTGTTTTCATGACTCTCATGAAAGTATCCTTCAGCTGGTATGACTGTTGTCAAATCGTTCCAGCAGACGACTGACAGTTCATCTGCTTCTGGAACTTTGGCAGCTGTGAAAATGGACTGTTCTTCTTTTTCTGGCGTACAAAGAACAGTGTTTCCAGCCATACTGTGTTCTTCGTTTGCGCTACCAACATGACCTGCGTCGTCTGTTTCGTTCTTACTTTCATCAGCCGGGCCAATAATGTCAGCGCTAACATGGGACCCAAATTTAACGCCTTTGCTGTCACCTGCGATACTGCTGTCCATGGAATAACTGGTCGTACTTTCATCGCTACACTGCAACACATCCATTATTGTTTACTGAGTTACCTTTCAATGTACACACGAAACACTTAAACCTTCTTAAATGATGGAAATTATGTCAGCCTTAACCCACTACAATAATGTAAATTATACGAACTTACTCACTAGACTTACGTAAATTATACGCACTTCAGTCGACTAGAATAGTGTAAATTTTACGCACTTCGATCTACACAAATCGTGTAAATTATATATGACTTAACACACTAAAGCAATGCAAATTGTGCGCACTTCAAATCAATTGAAATAATGCCAAATGGATAGGAGTCATGGACAATAGGTAAGGAATCAAGAAAATATCCAGCGTCCACAGAGATTTGGTTTTAAGGAAGTGTGATGAATTTACCATGATACAACGTTAAAATATCTCCAAATTTAACGATAAAATGTAGGGTTAAAAATAATGCGTCAGATACTAGGAGACATGCTCGCCCATGCCAGCCTTTCCCACCGCCATTTAAAACTAACGAGTTAGACGTGCAGACGAAACGTTTACCCTTTGTAGACGGGAGAGAAACGGAGGACACACAAAAGGAAAAATATGACTGAACACGTGTTTGAAGATAGCAAGGCTAAAAGACGCAATTGGTAGTAAAAGAAAAAAATTCACGTCACTAGTTGACACAAGGTAAGGAAATGGACAAAAAACGACTTTAGCTCTTGTCAGAAACAGTCATTTCTTGGACTTTTACGATACTTGATTGTTAATTGCATTCAGCTGCAAACGCCGGGGAGAAGGTTCTCGAACATATTTCAAAAAAACAACTAACCTTGAAAAAGTAACTTTTTCTTAATAATAATGTTAGGAACATAAAACCTAGCTAGTTTGATAGCCCGTCTTGAGCAGCGAAATAATATACTTTAAATTATACAGACGGATAGATAATAAGGAAGATATTGACAAAAGACTGTGTTGTTCATATCAGACGAGCGACTGCACTGTTAAACAATGTCACTAAAGTTTCAAAAATTTTGGCCTTGAGACACGCTAGTGCAAAATCGAGCTGGAATTAAAGAGAGGGGAAATGGTGGAGAATTGTGGCTAAAATTAACTTCGGAGGCAGAAGGGTGTAGGGTATTGCATGGCGTTGGTCCAAGAACCAAGCGGGTTTTTTTTATGAAAAAACAAGTAGAGACAGACGGACCAACAGACAGTAATACATACTTGACTGAGAGCTGACTGAAATTTGACTTTTGGTTGTAGATTTGAAAGTTAGGGGGGGGGGGGGGGTCGGTGATTGGATGAATGAAATCATATTGGCAGGACAGAGATGCGCATTTTTGCCATTCGTTACAAGACTGTCCAGAGAGACACAGTGGTTTAGTACCTGTGGTGTTGTTTCCAGAAGATAATACATAATTTTAGTGGGATGCCATCATGTAGACAGCAGCTCAGCTGAGTTTTGCTAGCATTTAACTGTGTTCTCAATTCTGAATTCTGGTAAGAATGAAAGATTTCTTTTGTACATTTTAATATTTCGAGTGATTGATACTGCCATATCATATAAACTGATTACGACAAGTAAGTGCTCGCTCTAGATCCCCAGCCCCAGTTCAGGGTCTAGAGACAAACAATATATGGACGCCTACTAAAACCATGGACGGCGGATCTATTGTTGAGATCAGTGGAACATATCACCTATCTTATTGAATAGAAGGAGGCTATTGAACATATCTCAGATGCAATGTAGTCTTGGGGAACTAGTACTGTATGAAAACAACTGGGTAAGATGTGCTGTGTGGTCAGAGAGATCTGACCCAGTCTGTGTGGTGTTGTTGTGTAGTGTTGTGTGCAGAAGTGGCTCAGTAGGTAGAGTTCTGACACATGCCACAAAACTTTTATTTCAGAATTGTGAGTTTCTGTTTGGCACCGAAGAGGTGCCAAATGCTGTTGTGAAATACACAAGCGTGGACCAGTGCAGTCTAACATTGTGTCAGAGCAGCCGAAGATTGTACTCCAGCAGGGAGAGGAAGGGCCACCAGAATCCTGTACAAGATCGACGCAGTCGAGTTACGTGAGGATCTGGCCTGCTGGAAATTCACCAACGAATTTACCAACTAATTTATCAACTAATCCACCAACTAATTCACCATCTAATAAAGACATACCATTGTGGGAAAATAAACCATGTATTCATCCCATAAGTCAATGGACAATGTTTGGTAGTCATAGACTGGGCATGATGATACCACCCCAACAGTGCATTCAGTAATAGTTCTCCTGGGACAATCTAATATCATTAATATTAACCAGACTTATAACATACCTTTGTAATCACATTCCATTTTATTATGTCATATAATTATGCATTCCATTTATAACTCCATAATATTTCATATGTTCTGACCAACAAACATTTGGTTCAGAACAAATAAATTTAACAAAAGATTTAATATTTAAAATTAAACAGCCTGAGTTAGTTCAGTGTGTTATAAAGTTTATTATTATTAGACTTATTAAATAGCTGTGTGTGTGTGGGTAATCTACTACAACACATTACATTTCAGTACCCTAGACTTTTAACGTAGCTACATTCATTAGTAAAAAAAGATATGTTTGAGGTCGTAAGTGGTAGTAAGAAGGGCCTTATGTAATTCGCATCAACATTTATCTCAGGAGCCTTCACAGCTGACCTCATTCATTACACAAGGTAACATCACAACCATACAATACCATCAAATCCACTACAATATTGGGACGCTCCTCCGGGATTTGAATTTTTTTCTATTTGGATACTTGTCTGAGGTAGGAATCTATATACTACAAATATTAGGGTCTTGTCTAGGTATATTTAGATAATCATAAATATTAGAATCTCCTGGTGGGAGAACTAAACTAGTGGGGACAAATTGTAAAAATTTAAAAGTGTCCCTTAAAATATAAAAATGGAAAATCAAAGTTGGTGAATCTTCACAGCCAGTTAGTTAATTAATTAATTAATTAGAATTACCTGTCTTTAGATAAGTAGAATTACCTGTCATTAAGTAAGTAGATTTACCCTGGTCAGTGTTATTTTGTGTGATGGCTGAGCTGGCAAAGTTCAGATCAGCTGCTGTGCTAACGGCGAAGGAAATGGGAATGGATGGTCAGGTTTTAATTCAGTATGTAACTGCTGAATGTGACAAGTATATTGAAAGGGAAGATAGGAGGTTAGCTGAAGAGAAGAGGTTACAAATTGAGGCTGATAGAGAACTTAAGAGGCTGCAGATTGAGGCAGAAGAAAAACGACAGCAAAGGGAAGCAAAAGATAAAAGATTGACTGCCGAAAGGGAGTCAGAAGAAAAAAGGTTGACTGCCGAAAGGGAGGCAGAAGATAGAAGGTTACAAAGGGAGCACGAATTACGACTAAGGGAGCTGGAATTACAAGGCCATGCTCCTGAAAATGGTGCCAGCCCTTTTGCCTCAGATGCTACGCCCAGTCAGGGAGTCTCAAACTCAGCTATGGGGTTTCACTTAGACCATTTTGTTGAGAAAGACGATGACATCGAGGGGTACCTCAGTCGTTTTGAATTATTAGCTACTACATATGGGTTAGAGAGAGAGAGAGAGGTGGAGTTTAAAGTTATCACAGGGACTGAGAGGTACTTCTTATGAAGTCTTCGCAAAAATGAACAGAGAGGACCAAGACAATTATGACATGCTAAAGCAGGCTTTGTTATTAAGATACGAAAAAATGGTGAATTTTACCGTAAGAAATTTAGAAATGCCAAACTGTTGTCTGGGGAGACATACCACCAATTCTCTGCCAGACTGGAAACCTATTTGGAGAAATGGACTGCTCTGGGGAAGACCTAAGATCTTAAAGAAATGATCATGATTGAGCAATTGAGAGAGTCCATGGCTCCAGACTTGAGAAAATTTCTCATGGAACAAGGTGCAGAGAGGTTGGGGGAGGTTTTAAATGTCGCTGAGAGGTATCAGGCAGCCCAGGCAGAGGTAAGTGGCACTAAAAAGAAGCACATAGAAAATTTTAAAGCTCCACAGCAATTTAATAAATTTGATAACCGAGAACAGGGTAATAAAGGCAGGACAAACTTTGATAGGCCAAGAAATGACTATCGTGACAGAAACTCACAGTTCAATGACCAAAAATATAATGAAAGAAAACCGTTAAAGCAAGGAAAAAGATGGTGCAAATGGTGTAAGAAAGACAACCATAACACCGAATTTTGTAGAAGGAAACCTTCAAACATTGCTGCAATGAAGTCGGGGACTCAAAGATTAAAGGTTAATCCTAATGGACAGCAGGAACCTTATCACCCCCCAGTTTGTGAGGATGTTATTTGTAATGGGGTCACCATAAGGTGCCTTTATGATACAGGTTTGGATTATGATTCAGTTGTGAAGTCTAGCATAGTGGACCCAAGTCAGTATACCACAGAAACAGTGGAAATACAAGGGGCGACTAAGGACATACCACTCATGACACTTCCCATCGCAAGGATAACGGTGAAAACTCGCTATGTGGAAGGAGAAATCAGAGCAGCAGTGATAGATGAACCAATCTACCCTCTGATATTGGGGTGTAGAAAAAGGAGGAAGAAGGTGAACATATAAATGCTCATCCAGAGGAGATGAGGAAGGCGCAGGCTGAGGATAGGACACTCAAGCCATGTTTTAAAAAATTGCCCAAATGCCACACACCTCCAAGCAAAGGAGAATACTTTATGAAGAACAAATTATTATATAGGAAGGCCGGAACTGGAACAAATGGTCACAACCAGCTGGTTCTTCCCACTTCATATAGGGATAAAGTGATGGAACTCGGGCATGCGATTCCCTTCAGTGGTCACATGGGGATCAGCGCCACAGGACAGCGTATAGCTTGTCATTACTTCTGGCCAGGGGTAACGGAGGATATAAAAAGATATGTCAAATCCTGTCCAGAATGTCAAAGGGTAGCTCCAAAGCACTGGACTGCTCCTGCAACTCTAGGGGAAATGCCCATAGTGGGAACACCTTTTGAGAGGGTTGCAGTGGATATTGTGGGACCTCTCACTCGGACCAAGAGGAGGAACAGTTACATCCTTACTCTGGTGGACACTTGTTCTATGTGGGGAGAGGCGGTAGTCCTGCCATCAATTGATTCAAAACATGTAGCAGAGGCACTACTTACAATATTTACCCGATTAGGATTCCCGCATCAAATCTTGACGGATAATGGTTCTCAGTTCAAGGGGAAACTAACGGAAGAAGTTTTTAAGCTATTTCAAGCCAGACACTTTCATTGTAGTCCGTACCACTCACAAGGGAACGGCCAGGTAGAGAGGTTCAATGGGACTCTTATTTCTATCCTGAGGAAGCTGGCACACGAAAAACCGGATCTGTGGGATCAATTCCTGCCCGCCGCGTTGTTTGCGTATCGGGAGGTACCACATAGTTCAACCGGGATGGCTCCCGCAACTCTGCTATTTGGGAGGCCAATAAAAGGTCCATTGGAAGCACTATTAAGGACCTGGACAGATGAGAAGGCAGAAGAGACTGTTACCTCATCTTATCAATATGTGAACGAACTGACCACTCGTCTGAAAGCTGGATGGAAACTGGCAAATGATAATTTGAGACAAGCCAGGAAGAAACAAGCAGCATATTTTAATAGGAAGGCAAAGGACAGAGAATTAGCTGTGGGAGAGAAGGTGCTTCTTCTACTACCCGGCAGCCAGAATAAATTACAAATTGGATGGCAAGGTCCATATACGGTTCTAGAGAAGGTGTCTAGAACAAACTATAAAATTGACAAAAAGGGGAAGGAGAAAGTTTATCATGTAAACTTGTTAAAGAAGTATCTGGACAGACCACTCCAGGAAAGCACCCCCTTACTGACCTTGGCCTTCGCAACTCAAATGCAAAAGGAACCACTCACCACACATGAATACCCATGTCATAAAATTAACAGTGATACAACGTAAAAATATCTCCAGAGGATAAAATGTAGGGATAAAAAGAATGCGTAAGTTACTAGAAGGCATGATCGCCCACGCCGCGGGTCATCACCCGCCATGGAAATTAAATTGCTAGAACGTTTTTCCTTGGAACGGAATGAGAACGAAGATCAAAAGGAAAAATCTGACTGAACATGTGCTTGAAACTAACTAGCAAGGCTAAAAAGATGCAATTGGGGGGAGGGAACGGAGGAAAAGTCACGTCCCCAAGTTGACACAAGGTAAAGAAATCGACAAAAGGGACCATAGTTCTTATACGCAACAGTCATTTCTTGGACGCTTTTGCGATATTTTGTCCTTTATTTGAATGCAGCGGCAAACGCAGTACAGAAGATTCTAGAAAATATTTCGAAAAAAACCCAACTAACCTTGAAAAGTAACTTTTCTTAATAATGATGTTAGGAATATAAAACCTAGCTGACCGGATGGCCCATCTTGAGCAGTGAAATAATATGCTTTCATTTATACAGTCGGATAGATAATAAGAAAGATATTGACAAAAGACTGTGTTGTTCATATCAACGAAAGACTGCATTGAAACAATAATGTCACTAATTTTCAAAAAAAATTATGGCCTTGAAGACGCAAGTGCTAAAATCTAGTTAGAATGAAAGAGTGAGGGTGTTAAGGAGAATTGTGGCTAAAAATAACTTTACAGGCAAAATTGTGTAGGGGAGGGCAGAGTTGGTTCAAAAAACAAGTGTGTTTTTTGTGAGAACGCAAGTAGAGACGGACGGACCAACAGACAAATATGCATACTTGACTGAGGTATGACTGAATTGACTTTTTGGTTGGATGTTTAAATTTGAAAAAAGAAAAGGCGGTGATTGGCCATAGATGAATATATTATCGGCGCTCAGACGCGCATTTTTGCCATTCGTCATAAGTTGTCCTAGTAGACACAGTAAAATATTAAGTGGTGATTTCCCAGAAGCAAATTGTAGTAGTTAGAGGGACGCCATCCTAAAGCCAGCAGCTCAGCTGAGTTTTGCTAGCATATACTGTGTTCTATGTTCATAATTCTGGTAAGACTGAAATTATTTCTTTGTACATTTTAATATTTGTTTAAGGTTTCGAGTGATTTGATACTGCCATATCAAAATCTATCCCTTACAACAAGTAAGGATTCGCTCTAGACCCCCCGCCCTAGTTCAGGGTCTAGAGACAAATAAAATACATAAACTCCAGCAAGGATTAGAAAGGACAGATCAAGTGTTGAGATCAGTGGAACATATCAACTATCCTATTCTATGGCAGGAAGCTAATAAACATATTTCGGAATATGTAGTCTGGGAGAACTTATCCTATGTGAAACCAACTTGGTAAGATGTGCTGTATGGTCAGAGAGATCTGACCCGTCTATATGGTGTTGTTGTTGTGTAGTGTTGTGTCCAGAAATGGTTTAAAGGATGGAATTCTGACACATGACTAATACTTTGATTGCAGAACTGTGAGTTTTTATTTGGCACCAATGTGGTGTCAAATGAGGTGAATATTACCAGAGGGACCCGTGCAGTAACATTTTGTCAGAGCAGCCTGTTATAGCCCCCAAGCACGGAGAGGTGGGGCCACCAGACTTCTGTTATAGCCCCCAAGCACGGAGAGGTGGGGCCACCAGACTTCTGTTATAGCCCCCAAGCACGGAGAGGTGGGGCCACCAGCCTTCTGATATTGCCCCCAAGCACGGAGAGGTGGGGCCACCTGATTCCAGCACCAGACTTACTCCTTCAAGTTACGTGAGAGTCTGGCCTGCTGAAAACTCACCAACTTGATTTCTAACACACCAATTATAATACCCTCAATAAATGGGCAATGTGTAGTCGCTATAGATCGGGAGTGATGAGGCCACCCCAACAGCACATCCATAAATAGTTCTACCCCATAAAGTACAACTATAAACAGTAGTAATATTAACTAGTCTTGTAACATACCTATGTACACGCTTTTCATTTATTATGCCATATATTCATGCATATCATTAATACTTTCAAAACCTTTCATATGTTCTGACCAAAATAAAACCTTGGTTCAGAACAAATAAATTTAAAGAACATTTTCTATCAAAATTTTACACAGCTTGAGTTAGTTCAGTGTGTTTTAAATTTTATTAATATTATTAGACTTAATAAATATCTGTGTGTGTGTGTTTGTATATATGAATACAACACCTTACATTCAGTACCCTAGATTTTTTAACGTAGCCACATTCATTAGTAAAAAAAAAAGATAGGTGTGAGGTCGTAGTGGTAGCAAGAAGGGCCTTCTGAAAATTCACAGCTATTTTTATATCAGGAGCCTTCACAGCTGACCTCATGCATCACACTAAGTAATATCACCATCATACAATACCATCAAATCCACTACATATATTGGGGGCTCGTCCGGGATTTAAATTAATCACATATATTAGGATCTCCTGGGGGGGGGGGAGAAATAAATTAGGGGAACACATTATAAAAATTAAAAGTGTCCCTGAAAATAAAAGTTGGTGAATCTTCACAGCCAGTGGTAGTTAATTAATTAATTAGAATTATTTTAGACTAGAGTAATTAGAATTACTTTAGTGGTTGGAAATTTACTTTGCTCATTGCTAGAATTGTTAAAAAGTATGGCGGAGCTAGCCAAATTCAGATCAGCTGCTGTGCTGACGGCAAGGGATATGGGAATGGATGGTCAGATTTTAATTCAATATGTAACGGCTGAATGTGATAAGTATATTGAACGGGAAGAAAGAAGATTAGAAAAAGAGGCTGAAAGAAAATTAGAGTCTGAAAGGTTGGCTGAAGAGAAGAGGTTGCAAATTGAGGCTGAGACTAAGAGGTTGCAGATTGAGGCTGACAAAGAGGCTAAAGCATTGGAGGCAGAAGAAAAACGACAGCAAAGGGAGGCAGAAGATAAAAAGGCCGAAAGGGAGGCAGAAGATAGAAGGTTGCAGAGGGAGCACGAATTACGACTAAGGGAGCTGGAGCCACAAGGCCAGGCTCCTGAAAATGGTGCCAGCTCTTTTGCCTCAGATGCTACGCCCAGTCTGGGAGCCTCAAACTCAGCTATGGGGTTTCATTTAGACCATTTTGTTGAAAAAGACGATGACATAGAGGGGTACCTAGGACGTTTTGAGTTATTAGCTACTACATATGGGTTAGAGAGAGAGAGGTGGATTTTAAAGCTATCACAGGGACTGAGAGGTACTTCTTATGAAGTATGTGCCAAAATGAACAGGGAAGACCAAGACAATTATGACATGTTAAAGCAGGCTTTGTTATTAAGGTACGAGAAGAATGGTGAATTTTATCGTAAGAAATTTAGAAATGCCAAACTGTTGTCTGGGGAGACATACCACCAATTCTCTGCCAGACTGGAAACCTATTTGGAGAAATGGACTACTCTGGGGAAGACCCAAGATCTTAAAGAAATGATCATGATTGAGCAATTGAGAGAGTCCATGGCTCCAGACATGAGAAAATTTCTCATGGAACAAGGTGCAGAGAAGTTGGGGGAGGTTTTAAATGTTGCTGAGAGGTATCAGGCAGCCCAGGCAGAGGTAAGTGGTGCTAAAAAGAAGCACATAGACAATTTTAAAGCTCCACAGCAATTTAATAAATTTGATAATAGAGAGCAGGGAAATAAAGGTAGGACAAACTTTGAGCGGCCAAGAAATGACTATCGCGACAGAAACTCACAGTTCAATGACCAAAAGTTCAATGAAAGAAAACCGTTGAACCAAGGAAAAAGATGGTGTAAATGGTGCAAGAAAGATAACCATAACACCGAATTTTGTAGAAGGAAACCTTCAAACATTACTGCAATGAAGTCGGGGACGCAAAGATTAAAGGTTAATCCTAATGGACAACAGGAACCTTATCACCCCCCAGTTTGTGAGGATGTTATTTGTAATGGGGTCACCATAAGGTGCCTTTATGATACAGGTTTGGATTATGATTCAGTTGTGAAGTCTAGCCTAGTGGACCCAAGTCAGTATACCACAGAAACAGTGGAAATACAAGGGGCGACTAAGGACATACCACTCATGACACTTCCCATCGCAAGGATAACGGTGAAAACTCGCTATGTGGAAGGAGAAATCAGAGCAGCAGTGATAGATGAACCAATCTACCCTCTGATATTGGGGTGTAGATACGTCTTCTTGGGGAATCCCGAGAAACCTGTGATCATGGCGACAGTGCAGACCAGGTCACAGAAGAAGGAGGAAGAAGGTGAACCTATAAATGCTCATCCAGAGGAGATGAGGAAGGCGCAGGCTGAGGATAGGACACTCAAGCCATGTTTTAAAAAATTGCCCAAATGCCACACACCTCCGAGCAAGGGGGAATATTTCATGAAGAACAAACTCTTATACAGGAAGGCCGGAACTGGAACAAATGGTCACAACCAGCTGGTTCTTCCCACTTCATATAGAGATAAAGTGATGGAACTCGGGCATGCGATTCCCTTCAGTGGTCACATGGGGATCAGCGCCACAGGACAGCGTATAGCTTGTCATTACTTCTGGCCAGGGATAACGGAGGATATAAAAAGATATGTCAAATCCTGCCCAGAATGTCAAAGGGTAGCTCCAAAGCACTGGACTGCTCCTGCAACTCTAGGGGAAATGCCCATAGTGGGAACACCTTTTGAGAGGGTTGCAGTGGATATTGTAGGACCTCTCACTCGGACCAAGAGGAGGAACAGTTACATCCTTACTCTGGTGGACACTTGTTCTATGTGGGGAGAGGCGGTAGCCCTGCCATCAATTGATTCAAAACATGTAGCAGAGGCACTACTTACAATATTTACCCGATTAGGATTCCCGCATCAAATCTTGACGGATAATGGTTCTCAGTTCAAGGGGAAACTAACGGAAGAAGTTTTTAAGCTATTTCAAGCCAGACACTTTCATTGTAGTCCGTACCATCCACAAGGGAACGGCCAGGTAGAGAGGTTCAACGGGACTCTCATTTCTATCCTGAGAAAGCTGGCACACGAAAAACCGGATCTGTGGGATCAATTCCTGCCCGCCGCATTGTTTGCGTATCGGGAGGTACCACATAGTTCAACCGGGATGGCTCCCGCAACTCTGCTATTTGGGAGGCCAATAAAAGGTCCATTAGAAGCCTTATTAAGGACCTGGACAGATGAGAAGGCGGAAGAGACTGTTACCTCATCTTATCAATACGTGAACGAACTGACCACTCGTTTGAAAGCTGGATGGAAACTGGCAAATGATAATTTGAAACAAGCCAGGAAGAAACATGCAGCATATTTTAATAGGAAGGCAAAGGACAGAGAACTGGCTGTGGGAGAGAAGGTGCTGCTTCTACTACCCGGCAGCCAGAATAAATTACAAATTGGTTGGCAAGGTCCATATACGGTTCTAGAGAAGGTGTCTAGAACAAACTATAAAATTGACAAAAAGGGGAAGGAGAAAGTTTATCATGTAAACCTGTTAAAGAAGTATCTGGACAGACCACTCCAGGAAAGCACCCCCTTATTGACCTTGGCTATTGCAACCCAAATGCAAAAGGAACCACTCACCTCACATGAATACCCATTACATCCTTGTGAAACAGCAGCACAGGTAAAAGTCAGTAAGCACCTGACTAAAAACCAGAGGGAGAGAATACAACAGGTTCTGGAGGAACATACAGATGTATTAACAGATAAACCAGGCCATACAAATTTGCTACAGTATGACATGAAACTGGTAGACTCAAACCCAATCTGTATGAGAGCCTATTCTATTCCGTTCGCGAAGGAGAAGGCATTGAAGGAAGAAATAGATTATTTGTTGAAGGAGGGGATTATTTCGCACAGTGAATCATCTTTTAGTTCTAGTGTCGTTTTGTTGAGAAAACCGTCTGGGGAACACAGACTGTGCATAGATTACAGGAAACTGAATGCTGTCACAGAAGGACAAGTGGATCCATTACCAGACACAAAACAGTTATTTGCCAGACTGAACAAGGCAAAATACTTTTCAAAGGTGGATCTTAGTAAAGGCTATTACCAGATCCCAGTGAAGCCTGAAGTGAGACCTTATTTGGCTTTTAGCACTTCGGATGGACATTATGAATTCAATATGCTACCATTCGGACTGAAAAATGCTCCGAGTGTATTTTCAAGGATGATGCGCAAATTGTTGGATCCCCTGAATAACCCATGTATCACGAATTTCATGGATGATATTCTCGTCGCCACAGAGACATTTGAAGAACACATTGAAGCTCTAGAAATGTTATTTAATAGACTTAGGGAGGCGAACTTAACTGCTAGGCCAACAAAATGTTGTATTGGATGCAAAGAGTTGGAATTCTTGGGACACACTGTATATCAGGGTAACATGACCCCTGATCCTAAGAACTTGGAAAAACTGCAGAGAGCACCTAGACCACAAACAAAAAAGGACGTGCGATCATTCGTGTCGTTATGCGGATTTTATCAAAAATACATCAAAGATTTTAACTCTATTTGTGCTCCTCTGACTGATCTGACTCGCAAGGGACTTCCAGATAAAATTATTTGGACTGCGCAATGTGAATTAGCGTTCCAAGAGTTAAAGGAAAAACTCACTAGCAAGCCTATTCTCAAACTGCCTGATTTGACACAGGACTTTGTCTTAAGAACCGATGCAAGTAATGTAGGACTCGGAGCGGCTTTGTTGCAAAGATCATCTTCACCTGATGGGGAACTGAAACCAGTCGCTTATGCAAGCCGCAAATTGAATAAGGCGGAACAAGGATACTCCACAAGCGAAAAAGAATGTTTAGCGTTAATCTGGGCAATAAAGAAGTTTCAAATCTATCTGTATGGTAGGACTTTTGTGGTCGAGACGGATCATCAGCCTCTCGTATTCTTATCTCAGGCTAAGCATGAAAACGCAAGATTGCTGAGGTGGTCTTTATTGCTTCAACCTTATCAGTTTAGTATCCAATATATCCCAGGCAAATTGAATGTCGGTGCAGATTTCCTCAGTCGGCACCCCTGTGATCAAAATTAGAGTAATGGCAGGCGTGAGGAGAGATTTTATCTATGTGTATCACTGGTTTTAGAACTTGCCGTAGGCATGTTTTCAAGTGGGGAGATGTGTCATAAAATTAACAGTGATACAACGTAAAAATATCTCCAATGATACAACGTAGGGATAAAAACTAATGCGTAACCTACTAGAATACATGATCGCCCACGCCGCGGGTCATCACCCGCCATGGAAATTAAATTGTTAGAACGTTTACCCTTGGAACGGGATGAGAACGGAGATCAAAAGGAAAAATATGACTGAACGCGTGCTTGAAACTAGCAAGGCTAAAAAGACGCAATTGGGGGGGGGGAGGAAAAATTCACATCCCCAAGTTGACACAAGGTAAGGAAATCGACAAAAGGGACCTAGCTATTATACGCAACAGTCATTTCTTGGACGCTTTTGCGATAGCTTAGCCCTTTATTTGAATGCAGCGGCCAACGCAGTGCGGAAGAATCTAGAAAATATTTCGAAAAAACAACTAACCTTGAAAAGTAACTTTTTCTTAATAATAATGTTAGGAATATAAAACCTAGCTGGCCGGATGGCCCATCTTGAGCAGTGAAATAATATGCTTTCATTTATACAGACGGATAGATAATAAGAAAGATATTGACAAAAGACTGTGTTGTTCATATCAGCGAGCGACTGCATTGAAACAAAAATGTCACTAATTTTCAAAAAATTGTGGCCTTGAGACGCAAGTGCTAAAATCTAGTTGGAATGAAGAGACGGGGTGGGATGGTGAATTGTGGCTAAAATAACTTTAAAGGCAAAATTGTGTAGGGGAAGGCAGAGTTGGTTCAAAAAACAAGTGTGTTTTTTTGTGAAACGCAAGTAGAGACGGACGGACCAACAGACAATAAGGCATACTTGACTGAGGTATGGCTGAAATGACTTTTTGGTAGGATGTTTGAATTTGAAAAAAGAAAAGGCGGTGATTGGCCATAGATGAATATATTATCGGCGCTCAGACGCGCATTTTTGCCATTCGTCATAAGTTGTCCTAGTAGACACAGTAAATTATGAAGTGGTGATTTCCCAGAAGATTTGAAATATTTAGAGGGACGCCATCCTAAAGCCAGCAGCTCAGCTGAGTTTTGCTAGCATATACTGTGTTCTATGTTCATAATTCTGGTAAGACTGAAATTATTTCTTTGTACATTTTAATATTTGTTTAAGGTTTCGAGTGATTTGATACTGCCATATCAAAATCTATCCCTTACAACAAGTAAGGATTCGCTCTAGACCCCCCGCCCCAGTTCAGGGTCTAGAGACAAATAAAATACATAAACTCCAGCAAGGATTATGAAGGACAGATCAAGTGTTGAGATCAGTGGAACATATCACCTATCCTATTCTATGGCAGGAAGCTAATGAACATATTTCAGAATACGTAGTCTGGGAGAACTTATCCTATGTGAAACCAACTTGGTAAGATGTGCTGTATGGTCAGAGAGATCTGACCCGTCTATGTGGTGTTGTTGTTGTGTAGTGTTGTGTCCAGAAATGGTTTAGAGGATGGAATTCTGACACATGACTAATACTTTGATTGCAGAACTGTGAGTTTTTATTTGGCACCAATGTGGTGTCAAATGAGGTGTTGAATATTACAAGAGTGGACCCGTGCAGTGACATTTGGTCAGAGCAGCCTATTATAGCCCCCACGCACGGAGAGGTGGGGCCACCAGACTTCTGTTATTGCCCCCAAGCACGGAGAGGTGGGGCCACCAGACTTCTGATATTGCCCCCCAAGCACGGAGAGGTGGGGCCACACCTGATATTCCCCCAAGCACGGAGAGGTGGGGCCACCTGATTCCAGCACCAGACTTACTCCTTCAAGTTACGTGAGAGTCTGGCCTGCTCAAACCTCACCAACTTGATTTCTAACACACCAATTATAATACCCTCAATAAATGGGCAATGTGTAGTCGCTATAGATCGGGAGTGATGAGGCCACCCCAACAGCACATCCATAAATAGTTCTACCCCATAAAGTACAACTATAAACAGTAGTAATATTAACTAGTCTTGTAACATACCTATGTACACGCTTTTCATTTATTATGCCATATATTCATGCATATCATTAATACTTTCAAAACCTTTCATATGTTCTGACCAAAATAAAACCTTGGTTCAGAACAAATAAATTTAAAGAACATTTTCTATCAAAATTTTACACAGCTTGAGTTAGTTCAGTGTGTTTTAAATTTTATTAATATTATTAGACTTAATAAATATCTGTGTGTGTGTGTTTGTATATATCTTCTTCTTCTTCTTCTCGTTCGCTGTTGTTTAGAAATGTCTACACAAGAAGTCCGGTTTTCTGGATGTATGTTGCTGTGGTTGAAAGTTCTTCAAGACTCCCAAACAGCTTTGTGTGGATGTGCGTCTCTGTGGGCCAATGTTCAGTTCGCAATTGACTAAGCATGTGGCAGTCTTGCAGGATGTGTTCGGCTGTCTGTGCTGCCTGTCCACACGTACATAGGGGTGATGGGACCAATCTCAGTCTGTATAAGTGACTGTTCAGTCTGTTGTGTCCTGTTCTCATACGGAACAGGATCACCTGTTTTGCTCGATCAAGATATTGATAGTTGTCTCTTTGTTGATCAATTTTCCTGGAATGTGATTGTTTGTTCTTTTTGTTCCTGTGTTGCTCCCTCTTTTGCTAACATATCTGCTCTCTCATTTCCTGGTATGCCACAGTGTGATGGTATCCACTGTAGCACTACCCTTCTTTTGATATTTACTTCGCATAGGACTTTGTTTAATTTGGGCAGTTTATCACTGTTGAGGGCTTGCAGAACTGACATTGCATCGGTAAGGAATACAACCTGCTGACATTGGCTTATTGTGTTATTTATTATTCCTGCAGCAATGCTTATGGCCTGTACTTCAGCAGCATAGTTTGAACAGAATATTCCAGTAGGTGAACAGGTGGATTCATTTTCTTTGTCTGGATAGACCACATAAACTCCTGCGCCTCCGTTCTTCACTGCTCTGGTTGCAGATCCATCAGTATATACTTGGATCCATGCTTCTCTGGGGTATAGTTCTTCAATCATGTCACATGCTGCTATTTTCCTTTGGAGAGTATTTAGCTCTCCCATGGGGCAGGTGGTAGTTATGGAGGTCTTAATACTGAAATTTTGATGTTGTTCCCATGGGGTTGGGAGGAGTGTGGGAGTTATTTCCTTAGTGATGTCTGGTAGTTCATCCTTGTATGTTCTAATTAGTTTTTTGGACCGATGCACAAAACTGCTTCTCTTCAAACTCCCACTGGCTAAATCTCCAAATCTAGTTTTCATTGGATGTGCGGGCATGTTCTTGTACTTTTCTGCTTGGATCAGGGTCTTAGTGTCTCGTCTGTATAATAAAGGTGGAATGCCTGTGATTTTTTCCATTTCATTTATTGGTGTGGTCTTCATGGCACCCGTGATCAACCTAAGCGCTTGATTTTGTACTTTATCTAAGGCTTGTAGGTGTGATTTGGCTGCTGTAGACCATGCTGCTGATCCGTACTCTAATATAGGTCTTATTGCACCTGTATACACTTTCTTTAGTGTTGTTTCGTTAGCTCCCCAACTTGATCCAGCTATTTTCCTCAGTATGGAAAGTTTTCTTCTCGCTTTAGCCTCTGTTCTCTCGATGTGGTGCCTCCATGTCATTCTCTTATCTAATGTAATGCCCAAGTACCGGTTCCTCATCTGTTTGGACATGTATATTTCCAAGTCGTATCTCTCCTGCTTTGTCTTTGTTGGAGAGCGTGAAAAGTGTTGTTGATGATTTTTCAGCGTTGATCTGCACCATCCATTTCTCTGCCCATGCTGCTATGTTGTCTGCTGCCCTTTGTATTCGCTTATTAGCGATAGTTAGATGTTCTTCTACACACCACACCACCAAGTCGTCAGCGTATAGGGCAGCTCTCACACCTTGTGGCAGATCGTGGATGAGGTCATTGATGAATACAAGGAACAGGGTGGGAGACAATACTGAGCCTTGAGGAACTCCATGTTTTAGGAGGATTTTCTTGCTGTTGTGACCTTCCATAGTGACTCTTGCTTTCCGATTGTGTAGGAACGACTGGATCCATTTTCTCATATTACCTTGATTCCGTTCCTTTGCAGTTTTACTATTAACCCGTCTTTCCATACTTTGTCAAAAGCTTTTTGGAGATCTATCCATAGGGTAAAGACTTTTCTCTTTTCTTGGAAGGCATCTTCAACGATCTGTGACAGGTATGTGATTTGGTCTTCTGTGCTGCTGCACTCTCTAAACCCTGCTTGTTCTGGCACTAAAATTTTCTCGGATTCCAAGTACCATTTCAATCTTCTGTTGATCATCCTCTCCATTGTCTTACATACACAGCTTGTTAGGCTTATTGGTCTGTAGCTGGTGGCCTTCCTGTTGTCTTTTCCTTTCTTTATGATGGGACACATGAGCGCCTCTCTCCATATCTGTGGCACACTGCCTGTCATCCAACTGTAGTTGTATATTTGCAACAGTTTGCTCATTGCTGTATATCCTAGGTGTTTTAGCATTTCGTTGGTTATACCATCCGGGCCTGGTGATTTCCTGTCTTTAAGTTTCCACACGGCTGTTTTTAACTCGTCCATATTGAAAGGTTTGGACATAACGTCCGGACTGTTTCCATTAGTTCTAGTGTGGATTATTTCTTGACGAATGTCTCGTTGTCTGCGTAAATTGACGGAGATGTTACTTTCATTTCTGTAGGATTCCGCAAATATGTCTGCTGCTTGTTTGCCGGTATATAGTTTCCCTGCATCGTCTAGTGTAATGGTTTGTCGTTGAGAATTGTTATCGTCATTCAATTGTTTAGTGAGTTTCCACAACTTTCTCCCTTCCTTTTCAAGGTTTAGTTTATATGTTTTTCCCTCCAGCTTCTCCTCTGGGCTTCTAGCTTTCCTTTAATGAATTTTGCTTTTGCCTTTTGTAGCATGATATGGTTCTGTTGGGATGGTTGTACCTCTGCAGTGTGCCTTGCTTCATTCATATCTTCATGTAGGTTTTGTAGTGTGTTGGACCAATATGGTACATAGTTCTTCCTCGCTCCTCTCGGTATTGTCTCCTTTGCTGCCTTGAGTACTCCATTATTAAAATCCCAGATGACTCTGTTAATGTCTCTGTCTAGTACCTTAATATCTTTTGTAAGCAGATTTGCTCTGTGTTGATAAATGGACCAATTTGCTTTTTTATAATTCCATCTTGGCTGACTTGGACTTGTATTAATTGTTCTATTAATTTTGATGAATACAGGACGATGATCACTTCCACCGAGTTGTTCTCCTATTTCCCTTTCCACTATCCCAGCCAAATCAGGTGTGCAGAATGCCAGGTCTGGAGTAGAGGTGCTATGCCATCTTCTGGAGTAAAAGGTTGGAGGATCATTAGGGTTGTTTAGAAGGGTTAGGTTATTGTCGTCTTGCCAGTTTTCTATCTCTTCGCCCCTTCTATCTAGCTGGTTGTATCCCCAGCTTTGGGAATGGCTGTTGAAGTCTCCCACCGCTATGAAGTTGCCAATGGGGACATCTATGCTAGTCATGTTCAGTGGTATGTCATTGGGGCAGTAGAAGTTTAGGAGATCCAGTTCCAGAGTGTTATGTTTTAGATGGATTACTTGGTATTCTGCACCTTCTTTATATGTCTTGGATTCTATAGCGTTGAGGTTATTCCTTATCAGTGTTAGTATGCCACCCTTCTTCCGATCTTTTCTGTCAACTCTGAAGCATTGATAGCCCCGTATCTTAAAATGTTTTCCTTCCTGTAGGTGGGTTTCTTGTATGCAGCATATGCTAATTTCTTTCCGAAATAGGGTATTCTCTAGTTCAGTCTTTTTGTTGTTGACTCCCTCTGCATTCCAATGCATGACATTCAGAGGGGCCGTCGTCTTATCTGGTTGGCCAGTTACTTTCTCCTTCCGCCTCCTGGCTCCATTTGGCGGACTAAGGAGACCTCCAGTAGCTGAGGGTGGATTCTGTCGAGGCTCAGAATCCGGCACTGCTCCTGCCTGGAGGGACTTCACAGGGCGAGCACCATAACGATAATTTTTTGACATCTGTTGTGTAGACATATTAAACCAAAGCGGGTTGCATGGTACCATGGTTGCTGGTGCGCCTCCTGGCCTGGTACATCTGACTTCAGCACCTGTTTCTTAAGGCAGAGTGTGCTCATGCCTCCCCCTCTGGCTGGGGGATTTGATTTTGCCTTTACCTCGTTTGCTGTCCCATCTTGCCTCCCGCTGGGGTTGATACCCAACCTTCGGCAAGATTACTGGGTATAACGGGGTCCACCACGAGTAGGTGAGGTAGACTTGGGCAGGAGAGGCTAAGAGACATGTTGAGTCTTGTATTGCGCATCACTGCCCCATTTGGACCCCTGTTTGTATATATGAATACAACACCTTACATTCAGTACCCTAGATTTTTTTAACGTAGCCACATTCATTAGTAAAAAAAAAAGATAGGTGTGAGGTCGTAGTGGTAGCAAGAAGGGCCTTCTGAAAATTCACAGCTATTTTTATATCAGGAGCCTTCACAGCTGACCTCATGCATCACACTAAGTAATATCACTATCATACAATACCATCAAATCCACTACAACCCATTACATCCTTGTGAAACAGCGGCACAAGTAAAAGTCAGTAAGCACCTGACTAAAAATCAGACGGAGAGAGTTCAACAGGTTCTAGAGGAACATACAGATGTCTTAACAGATAAACCAGGACATACAAATTTGCTACAGTATAACATGAAACTGGTAGACTCAAACCCAATCTGTATGAGAGCCTATTCTATTCCGTTCGCGGAGGAGAAGGCATTGAAAGAAGAAATAGATTATTTGTTGAAGGAGGGGATTATTTCACACAGTGAATCATCTTTTAGCTCCAGTGTAGTTTTGTTGAGGAAACCGTCTGGGGAACACAGACTGTGCATAGATTACAGGAAACTGAATGCTGTCACAGAAGGACAAGTGGATCCATTACCAGACACAAAACAGTTATTTGCCAGATTAAACAAGGCAAAATACTTTTCAAAGGTGGATCTTAGTAAAGGCTATTACCAGATTCCAGTGAAGCCTGAGGTGAGACCTTATTTAGCGTTTAGCACCTCGGAAGGACATAATGAATTCAACATGCTACCATTCGGATTGAAAAATGCTCCGAGTGTATTTTCAAGGATGATGCGCAAATTGTTGGATCCCTTGAATAACCCATGTATCACGAATTTCATGGATGATATTCTCGTCGCCACAGAGACATTTGAAGAACACATTAACTCTCTGAAAATGTTATTTGATAGGCTTAGGGAGGCGAACTTAACTGCTAGGCCAACAAAATGTTGTATTGGATGCAAAGAGTTGGAATTCTTGGGACACACTGTATATCAGGGTAACATGACCCTGACCCCAAGAACTTGGAAAAACTGCAGAGAGCACCTAGACCACAAACAAAAAAGGATGTGCGATCATTCGTGTCGTTATGTGGATTTTACCAAAAATATATCAAAAATTTTAACTCTATTTGTGCTCCTCTGACTGATCTGACTCGCAAGGGACTTCCAGATAAAATTGTTTGGACTGCGCAATGTGAATTAGCTTTTCAAGAGTTAAAGGATAAACTCACTAGCAAGCCTATTCTCAAATTGCCTGATTTGACACAGGACTTCGTGGTGAGAACAGATGCAAGTAATGTAGGCCTCGGGGCGGCTTTGTTGCAAAGGTCATCTTCACCCGATGGGGAACTGAACCCAGTCGCTTATGCAAGCCGCAAATTGAATAAAGCGGAGCAAGGATATTCCACAAGCGAAAAAGAATGTTTAGCGTTAATCTGGGCGATAAAAAAGTTTCAAATCTATCTGTATGGTAGGACTTTTGTGGTCCAGACGGATCATCAGCCCCTGGTATTCTTATCTCAGGCTAAGCATGAAAACGCAAGATTGTTGAGATGGTCTTTATTATTGCAACCTTATCAGTTTATTATCGAATACATCCCAGGGTCATTGAATGTCGGTGCAGATTTCCTCAGTCGGCACCCCTGTGATCAAGATTAGAGTAGTGGCAGGCGTGAGGAGTAATTTTATCTATGTGTATCACTGGTTTTGGAACTTGCCGTAGTGCATGTTCTCAGGTGGGGAGATGTGTGATGAATTTACCATGATACAACGTTAAAATATCTCCAAATTTAACGATAAAATGTAGGGTTAAAAATAATGCATAAGATACTAGGAGACATGCCATTTAAAACTAACGAGTTAGACGTGCAGACGAAACGTTTACCCTTTGTAGACGGGAGAGAAACGGAGGACACCAAAGGAAAAATATGACTGAACACGTGTTTGAAGATAGCAAGGCTAAAAGACGCAATTGGTAGTAAAAGAAAAAAATTCACGTCACTAGTTGACACAAGGTAAGGAAATGGACAAAAAATGACTTTAGCTCTTGTCAGAAACAGTCATTTTTTGGACTTTTACGATACTTGATTGTTATTTGAATTCAGCGGCAAACGCCGTGGAGAAGGTTCTCGAACATATTTCCAAAAAAAAAAAACTAACCTTGAAAAAGTAACTTTTTCTTAATAATAATGTTATGAATATAAAACCTAGCTAGTTTGATAGCCCGTCTTGAGCAGAGAAATAATATACTTTAAATTATACAGACGGATAGATAATAAGGAAGATATTGACAAAAGACTGTGTTGTTCATATCAGACGAGCGACTGCACTGTTAAAAAAATGTCACTAAAGTTTCAAAATTGTCGGCCTTGAGACACGCAAGTGCTAAAATCGAGCTGTAATTAAAGAGAGGGGAAAGGTGGAGAATTGTGGCTAAAAATAACTTCGGAGGCAGAAGTGTGTAGGGTATTGCAGGGCGTTGGTCCAAGAACCAAGCGTGTTTTTTATGAAAAAAACAAGTAGAGACAGACGGACCAACAGACAGTAATACATACTTGACTGAGAGCTGACTGAAATTTGACTTTTGGTTGTAGATTTGAAAGTTAGGGGGGGGGAGTCGGTGATTGGATGAATGAAATCATATTGGCAGGACAGAGATGCGCATTTTTGCCATTCGTTACAAGACTGTCCAGAGACACAGTGGTTTAGTACCTGTGGTGTTGTTTCCAGAAGATAATACATAATTTTAGTGGGACGCCATCATATAGACAGCAGCTCAGCTGAGTTTTGCTAGCATTTAACTGTGTTCTCAATTCTGAATTCTGGTAAGAATGAAAGATTTCTTTTGTACATTTTAATATTTCGAGTGATTGATACTGCCATATCATATAAAATGATTACGACAAGTAAGTGCTCGCTCTAGATCCCCAGCCCAAGTTCAGGGTCTAGAGACAAACAAAATATATGGACGCCTACTAAAACTATGGAAGGCGGATCTATTGTTGAGATCAGTGGAACATATCACCTATCTTATTGAATAGAAGGAAACTATTGAACATATCTCAGATGCAATGTAGTCTTGGGGAACTAGTACTATATGAAAACAACTGGGTAAGATGTGCTGTGTGGTCAGAGAGATCTGACCCAGTCTGTGTGGTGTTGTTGTGTAGTGTTGTGTGCAGAAGTGGCTCAGTAGGTAGAGTTCTGACACATGCCACAAAACTTTTATTTCAGAATTGTGAGTTTCTGTTTGGCACCGAAGAGGTGCCAAATGCTGTTGTGAAATACACAAGCGTGGACCAGTGCAGTCTAACATTGTGTCAGAGCAGCCGAATATTGTACTCCAGCACGGAGAGGAGGGCCACCAGACTCTTGTACAAGATCGACGCAGTCGAGATACGTGAGATTCTGGCCTGCTGAAAATTCACCAACTAATTCACCAACTAATTTATCAAATAATCCACCAACTAATTCACCATCTAATAAAGACATACCATTGTGGGAAAATAAACCATGTATTCATCCCATAAGTCAATGGACAATGTTTGGTAGTCATAGACTGGGCGTGATGATACCACCCCAACAGTACATTCAGTAATAGTTCTCCTGGGACAATCTAATATAATTAATATTAACCAGACTTATAACATACCTTTGTAATCACATTCCATTTTATTATGTCATATAATTATGCATTCCATTTATAACTCCATAATATTTCATATGTTCTGACCAACAAACATTTGGTTCAGAACAAATAAATTTAACAAAAGATTTAATATTTAAAACTAAAACAGCCTGAGTTAGTTCAGTGTGCTATAAACTTTTATTATTATTAGACTTATTAAATCTGTGTGTGTGTGGGTAATCTACTACAACACATTACATTTCAGTACCCTAGACTTTTAACGTAGCTACATTCATTAGAAAAAAAAGATATGTTTGAGGTCGTAAGTGGT